>WUAM01000334.1:4176664-4238938 GCA_024336885.1 Actenoides hombroni | reverse complement strand
GGAGGGGTGGGGGTGGGGGGGGAAGACACCATAACAAACCAAAAGCAACAGCAACCCAACATAATAAATGCAGGCTGATTAAAGACATTAAGAAATAGACATCTTAATTCCATGATTTCATCTGCACTGGACAGTGTGCTCTAGAATTCATCTAGGCAAGTCTCCAGCATTACAGCTCTAAGTGACTCTGGAATGTGCCGTCTTCAGGTGCTTGTCTGAGAGTATCATCTGTGCCCTCTGCTAGGTCAGTTTTATCTGTAAGTTTATCCTGTAAGGCATCCCAAACAACTGCTTTTAATACCTCAAACTGTTGTTTTAGGATAACGGCCTCTGGTGTTAACAGGAATTTAAACCAGTTTTAAAAACTTCATGTCAATGGGCTCATTAAAGTTTCTGTGGGTTGCAATGCATTGACACTACAGCTCTGTTCTGGAGAAGGGAGGTCCCCTTCCACCCTCTTGTCCTGCTTCTGACACAGAGATAATCAGAACTAAGGGCTGGGGAAAGGAGATTTCCCTCCCCCCAAGTGTGGAAAGTTACATCCACATCCATCTGCCTGTGAAACTGTAGCCTGAACTGGAGCTGGCATCTTTGTACCTTCACTTCCCAGTCTCTTGCTGTGAGGGTGTGTTGGGATTTTTTTTCTTCTCTCCCTTGGTGCTGTACTAGCATTTATCTGGCTCCATGCCTAGTCCAGGGAGTTAAACTATCCAAAAACTATTGACTTCTGCAGTATCAGGATATAAATTTTTGTGAAAATGTATCTTCGTGTGCCAGCAGTTGACAGGAAGTGGTTGCTAACATGTCTAGACAAAGCACTTTCTAGAGAGCACATACACCTGACAGGAAATGTAAATACATGTGAGACTGGGTGTGACAGCATATGCTATAATTAATACTACTGTGATACGACACATAGAATGTATTGGCAGCAACAGCGTAAGTTGGGAGCGTCTGGCCAGGCGTCTGTGTGCGTGCGGCATTTTCTGCGAAGCGAGTTACTCTCTTGCATGTGTGCGTGGAGATTGGAGAGGTAGGGTAGGCTTGCACTGAACTGCAAGTCAGCGAGAATCCTGAAAAGTGTACTTCTGGTGGATGAGAAATGGGAAACTCAGGAGGGAGCAGAAGGGAGGGGAATAAGGTGGGAGGGTTACTACAGAAAAAGTCGATCATCATCTCTTTAATGCTGAAGCTACAGATAAGAAAAGGGGTGGGAGAAGGACCTTGGAGGAAGCTTCCCAGAATGTAATGGTCACGGTGCTTTTGGTTAGCTTTAGAAACAGCAACTCAGAGTTAGTATCAGAAGAAATTGGATGTTGCTGTGTCCTCTTAATTTTCTCTTAGGTAGGCTTTCCCACCTGAGATAAATTCTAGAAAGAGAGGTTTGGTTGGTAAATTTATAATTGCACAAGAATTTCTTTTGGTAGTAATATCATTTTCAGAAACATTGCTAATCATTCTTGCATTCTGTTTTGCACCTCTGTTCTGACCTTTTTCTGAGATGACTTTTATGTAGTACTTTTTACATAGAAAATTCAGAGGTACTCCAGTGATTGCCATTGTATTTCACTAGAAAAAAATAATTATGTCCTTAAGGAATGGCTTGTCCTTAAAGGTGATAAATAAAGCATGTGGCCACATACTGGATATCAAGAAAAAAGATCTCTAATAATGGTGCACAAAGTGAGTGTCACTGCTTGAATGATGCAGACATTGTGTAGGAAAAAAGTCTGTCATTGCATCATATAAAGTTAGCATATGCCATTAAAAATGGAGCAATATAAATAGACAGCTTTAATTCTGTAATTTCATTGCTCCTGAATGTTTTTGTTTACAATCCGAATACTGCTTAATGTGCATGATAATGAAATAACAGAGGACATCTTTTGTGTTGCTACTGTTATTTTTGCAAATTTTTCATATCTAAGCTTCCTCAATTCTTATGTTTTTGTTAAATTGGAAAATACTGTCCCCTTTTGTTAGGGGCTTTGGAAAGATGCATAATTCTTTTTCTGTATATAGCTTGTGGAGTGTTTTCATTTCAGGGCTACTTTTAAGCAAATACTGTTCATGTTCTGCTCAGTCCATTACTACTTTGACACCAGGAACTCACTAGAAGGCAAAATACTAACTGTTGAAAAATACTGGTTTTATGTCCTTCTTAAATCACAGCTTCTACAAGATAAACTTCAAAAAATGTATTTCTTTTTGCATGTTCACAGCTTTCAGCAGAAAACATTTTTCTTGGTTGTACAGATGGTTATTTTAGTCCAATTCTTGCTGGTGGCTTCTTTCCCAGTCCTTGGAGTATACAGACATCATCATGAAATGATCTGATTTATTTTCTATTTCCTGGCTCTCTATTTGAGTCTCTTAAAACATGTTCTGTAAGCTACTTCAGCATTCAGCTCTAAGTTACACCCAGTCTTCATACAGGTTTCTTGGAGGCCATTTTGACTATTTTTAAAAAGTATTAACAGATGTGTGTGTATTTTAATATTTTTAATAGTATCCTATGAAACAATTCATTTGTGAAGTTTGGAGATGCATTCTGAATTCCTGTCTTAGTGATGGTTTTTTTATAGCTGACAAACTAAAATGGTTTCATAGAAGAAAATATTTTTACTTAGTGCTTATGTTATTCTAATGAATAAAAAAAAAAATCAGGCCTTGATTTTGGTGTTGTGTTTTTGTTTTGTTTGTTGTTGGGTTTTGTTTGGTCTTTTTTGCCTGCTGTATCAAGAAGAAAAGGATGGTTACATCAACTTTAGTATCTGTTGCTAAAACTCGTACTATGAAAGACAGACTTCGGGTTTGATTGCATAGTTATGTTTTGCATGCTAGCAACTGGGCATCTACTGCTACAGGTCTTGCCAATAAGTTAGAGCTAGAGTTGAGGTTTTTTTGCAGAGTAGTCTTGCCAAATTCTTCTGCCACTTTATGGAGCAAAATGGAAACATGGATTTCAGATCCAAGCTATATTCCACAAAGGAATATTTTAGCAGTGTTCTTGGAATGGGTGAAAAGCTGGGGGTGGTTTTTGGATTGTTGTTTGGTTTTTTTTTTTGAGGGGATGGTATTTTTTTTTCTTGAGGTAAATTGCTTCCATTCACCTCTTTGTCTCTGTAACTGTTCTGCTCTGTCAAAGAGGAGGCAGATGTGTTGCTTTAAGATCACCTGTGATGATGTCCATAATGGCTTCAAAAACCTACTTTTCAGCTGCCTTTTCTTTCAAGTTTTTTCTGTTAATTCCTGTAGCCATGAGCATGTTTGCCTGCAGTAGTTCCACAATTTCTTTTGTGTTATGTAAGGGCTGGACACACAAAATACATTAGTTCCAAGCAGGTATTGTTCATAATTTAAAAGAAAAACAAAATAAATCTGATCCGGAGCTTACAATGGGACATACAGGACATCAATGGCATTGGGCTATGGAAACACCTTCAGGAAATCTCCAGGTGAATCATTTATGTTGTGAAGTCTTCTTAAAGAAGAGTTAAACAAGAAAGTGATGAGTAGCTCTCTACCATTTTCCCTTTAAACTTCTTAATGATGGAAAAGTTAGTGTATTTTTCAGAAGTACTTGTCTCTTAGGAAAAATGATGGTCCTAAACTACTAAATTAGAATTATTATTGATCACAAATAATTTTCTAAGTGGTATGTAATAGTCCATCATTTCACTGTACATTAATGCACAGAAATTGTGAAAGTGACTATAAAATGTCTACTTTGAGGTGAATGCTTTATAGTGTTTTGTCTTTTTATGCCACATCCCTTAACACTTCAAATAATGTATAGACTAAATATATTAATAGCAAGTTCTAAACTGCATTTTTTTTTAAAGATTACACTTACAACATTTCTAAGTGTGAGGAAATGTCTTAGGTTATATGGAATGTTGTAAAATCTATCATTTATTGTACTAAACCTTTATGGTTGAGCAACAGCCTCTCCAGAGAAAATACTAAATCAGGCTGACTATAATTTGTACATCACACTCCAGAGAGAAATTTACCTAGTGCACAGATATTCAAAAGCTTCTACTTTAGGCCTCTTATTTTATAGGCAGTGTCAGAAAACTAATTTTTTTTTTTTTTACTGAACTGTAATTTTTATTTAGTTTAAATTTGGTTCAGTCAGTTATAACTACTTTT
This sequence comes from Actenoides hombroni, assembly GCA_024336885.1. NCBI lineage: Eukaryota > Metazoa > Chordata > Aves > Coraciiformes > Alcedinidae > Actenoides > Actenoides hombroni. The sequence goes on along the minus strand of WUAM01000334.1, from coordinate 4,234,783 downwards.
GAAATGGTTTCTGCTCCGTTTTTGAATAGCTCCTTTTTCTGGAAAAAGTACAGGTAAAATCAGTAAATCTTAAGATGAAGTCAATTATAACTAAAATATAAACTATTTCTGCTGCCAAATAATGTGTTTTGCTTGATTACTTGTGTTGACTTGGGTGTTTTCTGAACCTCATATTTCTTCTTATTTTATCTGTAAGTCTGAAATTTGTCTCTTGTTTTTTCTAGCTGCTGTTGTCATGCCTTGTGTTCAGTTTGCATTAACCATTGATGAGGGTTTTTAGAAGCTCCTTCATTCTTTTCTTTATCATTATTTTTCTCCACGCTTATGTTTCTAAAACCAGGAAGGATGTTGAAATAAAGGTGTACTTTGCTCTGAATAGATTTGGGTTGAAGAAGGAATCTTGTACCTACCATTCCTGCAAAGAATACTTAATATTGGGGTTGAAATATTTTTCTCCTTGAGTATAAGTAGCTTCAAAGGCTTTAGGATGTATGATTTTAATGCTTCAGTTAAATTTTACTAGTTTTGCAGTCCTTCCAAGTTGTAGATGGATTTGTTATTATTGTTACTATTATTATTTACCAAACTTGCAGTCTTGTAAATGTGTTCTTATTTTCTGTTATATGTTTGGCCTTCCTTGATGAAAGAATTCATTAAAATATATCTAAATATAAATCTTTCTGAAGAGTACTCAGGCCTTTTCATTTGTATATTTGTTTTTAAAAAAATACACTCTGTGTTTCATTTGTTTGGTCATCTAGGATATCTCAGTTGCAGCCAAGGGGCAGTTTTCCTTTTTCCAGTAAGGTAGCTTAAATATATTTGACTCTAGAACTGTATTTTCACAAGAGTACATTTTCTTAGATGATGCTCTAGTGGACATTATAGGCATTATAGGCACATAAACCAGCAAATTCGTGGTATACTTCTAAGTATTTTTGTTCTCATGCATTCCACTATTCCTGTGATGAGTTTTCACCTGGGATTAGCTGACTGCATTGCATACTATTTTGATCACATTTTTGCAGTTGACATATAAGTTAATCTCTTGGAAGATGCCTTGGGTAAATAAGTGTGTAGTTCAACGTTAGTTACTTGTGGAGCAGTAGGCACCAGGGATGACTTGAGAAGAGCTGCAGAAATACGTGATGTTAATTTAAGGGGAGAAGGAATGGGATCTCTTCCTCTTAGCATCAACCTTGGTTGAATGATTTAATCTTAACTTCAAGAATTTTCAAACCCTCTGTCTGTCAGACGGGAAATGAAAATATTTTCAAATAATACGTTCAGCTGTCTTGATTCTGTGTGTGTGAGATTTAGAGAGGCTGACTCAAAGCCAGAGCTTTGAGACAAAAAATTGCCTGTTCTGTGTTTGTCTAAACCGCAGAAGCTTGAGGCAATCTTGGGGAAACTAGGAGTAATGTACAGTTGCGTCAGAATGGTGCTGTTTTCATAGGTTAGTGTTTCTTTATTTTAGTTTTATATTATTCATGATGTGTTTTGAAGTATTAATCCTTGTCATTAGATAATAAATTTTATGCATCAAAGGAAAGAGGGGTGTATGTGTGTTTGGTTTATGGTTATTGTAAAGGATATCTGAGAGACATAGTAGACTGGAAAAAAAATCTCCTAGTGGCATTTTTAAGTGTTGAAGTAGTTATCCAGCTCCAAGATGTAATTGGTGTAAGTGAAGAAGTGCATGGACATCTTGGATCTATAGGATGCATTTGATAGAGGACTTGTCTGAAATTGAAGTGACTGCAGTGGTAGTTGTGGAGCAAACTGACAAAGTGAATAAATTTCCAGGAGAAGTTGGTATGCACTGGAGAGCTTTTAGAACTCAGAGATTAAAACCTTGAATGATGAATATCTGAAGTCTTGCTTAGAATGAACTTGATTTTTGAGGGCTGGATGGGATGGCAAATGCTAATTTTTATAAATGTATCAGGAATTTAGAGGAACTACATGGTTCTGAGTTAGAGGTTTGTGTTGAACAAATCAGCTGAATTTATAATTAATATAGTGGATACCTGGACAAAGAGAAATACACCCTGGAGAATTTACATCTCCTGTAATGGGAAGTACTTCTACAGAAGCCTTCGGAGTCCTTCAGAATCAGGAAAATATTTACAGGGATGATCCAGTTGATATAATGAGACAAAAGTCATCTCTCGGTCTCTCACCAAATGCATTTGAAAATAGTCTGTCAGCCTAAAACCACTGTATGAACAGCTAACTTGTTGAAAGATAAGAAGTGGATGTGGAATTAGCCCTCTTGGTGGAGTGGAGACTTACAGACCCGTAATGCACAACGTATTTCTTAATGACCTGTAAACCAGTGTGAGTGGTGGGTTGACAGAGTTTGGCAAGTTGCTTGATATAATAAAAATGAGGGTAAAATGAAGAATTTCGGAAGAAAACTAATATCTGGGCAATAAGATGGCAGAGTTAGCACACTGTAGAAAAATGAAAATTCTCTTGGGGATGATGACAAATCTGTCTTTATATATATATGATGATGGTCACTGAGTTGACCAGAAATCTTCAGTTCTTAGTACAACTGATAAAGGCAGATGGGATGTTAGGAAAATGGTAGGAAACAAGACAGAAGAAAACAGAACATCATTATCCTACTACATAGGTTTGTGAGTTGTCTGTGTGTTGACTACTACTTCAATTCTGATGGTCTTATATTAGAATGTTTTGAGTGTAGTAGAGCTGGAAAGAGCTCAGAAATTAAGACTGCAAAAAATATTTTTGTGTGAAGAGTAAGATATGACTCTTCCATCTGGCAAGAGACCATCTAGGTGTCTACATAATTATACGGGGTAAAGAGATGGTAGGTAGGAATTGATTATTGCTTGTTTCAGTGTAAGAAGTGGGGAGCATCAAATGAAACTAGCAGGAGCTGTGTTCAAAATGAATGAGATGAGGGGTTTGAGGAACGGGGCTTTGTATTGCAAAACTTCATAAGGAGCATTGTGGATGCCAAAATATTATATGGTTCAAAAGGAAAATAGACATTTTTGTGGCAGAGAAATATATAGCTGTGTAGAAACCAGGTCTTTCTCAGTAAGGAAGCTTCTAACTTTACAAAGGATTTCTTAACTTGAGGGTAATTTGCATCTGCAGAGAACTGTGAATGGAGATAGTGTATTTGCTACACGGATCTGGTTAAGTTATTCATGTGGAAGAAGGAAGTTGTGTGGTCCTTTAAGAGAAGAAAAAGATAGATAGTTAAGGAGTGCTTGCTGACCTCATGTCTTCAAAAGATAGCATTGAGGAGAAGGATGAATGTGTGAAGGATGGCTTGGAAAGGTGTCACAACATGGGAAAAGTGAGTGTGTGCGAGTGGCTGAGGGTGGCAGCAGGGGAAATGGGAAAGGGGTGGTATGCTGCTTGGTTGTGGAAAACCAAAACAGGTATGGTAGAATGGAATTGTGGATATGTAGATTGGTTGTTTAATACTTCAGTTATTATTATGCCAATTCTAGTGTCCTATTACAATAATCCTATATGGATGTACTTTCATATGTTAATTACAAAATCTTGCCTGGTATTTGTGGCACACAACACAGAACTTCCTCTTTTTCTCCTCATAATATTTAAACAGTGCAGTTATATACACCTCAGACAATAAGCTAGGCATTGTAGTTTGATATAAAGGCTTTTAACAGAGATTTACACCTGATGTGGAAGCTGCAGCAAATAATTTTGTTACAAAACTTAAAATATATTGTTCTTGTCTGTTTGTGTTTACAGGATTCTGAGTAACAATAAAATAACAGAGTTGAGGAATGGTTCCTTCACTGGATTACACCTTCTTGAAAGATTGTAAGTGCCTCTTAAAAAGCTGTTTTCACTTTTAAGTTATATACTGTTTGTTTCATTAGTAATGCTGAGAACAAAATGTCTTAATAGATGTGTTCTTCATTTTGTTGGGTTTTTTTTTTGTGATTGAAGAGTTAACATAGTTAAGTGTTCTCTTCATGAATATGAATGTCATGTAGCAGCATTAAGGGATAACCTTACCTGTGGGTGAGACTGAGACAGTTTCAGTAGGAAATTCACTGGAATGCCATGATGATTGGATTTGCTTTGTTGTTGTTGGTCTCAAAATAAGAAAATTTGTCATTAAAAAAATGATATCTTTAAGTTCTTATGAAGTGTCAAACCCTTTATCAGGAAATGGTGACGTATATTTGTAGGGGAAGCAGATATATTAGGGCCTCTAAAAGAGGCTAGATTCATTCCAAGTTTGGTGTTGACATTTTAACAGTTTTGCTGCTTATTTTACAATGTCAGTGTATACTGAATGTGGAGGGAGGGCCAGGAAATGGGAGTGTGTCGTCTGGGAGTGACTTCTAGGACACCTTTTGCTTTCTGTTTTCACTTTTCCTTTCAGGTGATATATCACCTATAAGAAGCATTGTAGCTTCTGTTACAGTCAGCTTTTTTGTAGCTGGTAGAAGGTCAGGATTGGCAGGTTGATCTACCTGGGAGCAAGCAGAAACTTTAGAGATAAGGATTTTTCTAGGCCATTTGACTGGGAAAGTAGCCAGTTTCATAATCATCTCGCAACATCTAGGAAAGGTTCCAAACAACTTTTGGCTTCCATGGATTAAAAGTATTTTATTCTTCCTCTGAAACTTGAAGGCTGCAATCCTGGTCACGTGGCCTAGATAAATTCAAACACTTCTACCATTCCATCACCACATGCCAGAAGAAAGGTTTGTCTTCTGTACTGGCAGATGATTCTTATTATAGAAATAAGCCACTGTGCCGCCAAAGAAGCAAGGTTATCAGCAGTGATGGCATCCTAGATCTTTATGTATTATTGCTGACAGGCATCTGCTGACAGTTGTTATTTGTTGTAACTTGTTATAATTTCAGACAGGAAATACTTGAAACCGTAATTAGTTGGAGATAATTTACATTTGCTGTGTGAATCCAAATCTTAATTTTCTTTAAAATCATAAGAATGCAGTTTACTTCCATGTAACTCCTGTCATTTTTAAGGAGGGTTATTTTTTTTTTTTAACGTTGTCCTTCATGAAAAGAAAGCACTAAGAAAGGCATCATGTTTTGAGCATTTAAAATGATCTGGGATAGCAGTATTTTTGAATGTTATGGCAGTCTCATCTAAATGAGAACACACTTTGTGCACTCATGATTATTAATGGCAAGGTGTCTTCATCCTAAAGGAAGGGATAACTAGCAAGATATATTAGTCATTAATGGCCATCTCTTTTTTATTTTAATTTTTAAAATTATTTTATTTTGTGTGTGCAAGACTTATCTAAAAAAAAATTAACCACAGTAAAATTAAACTTTTCTGCTTTAAATGTTCTTGTGACCTCAGATAGAAACTACTCTTGTAATTACAGTTAATCAAACTGAAATGAATAATCAATGAGAAAAAAAATTGAAAGCCATGGTAACTGTTTTAAACATTAAGTTCAGCAGTTTTGAATTTTATTCCTTAACGTTCACTGTGATAACTTCCATGCCTTTAAAATTGCACTTTTTTGACAGTTTCTTGCTATATTTTTTTTTTTTTCTTACTACTTGTACTCTCCCTTTTTTCCTTAAGAGATTTCTTTTTTGGTAGATATGCTCTTTACCTCACTTTTCATTTAAGAGATGAAACGGAGATAAAAAAAATAAATTTGGACAGCATTTAAATAGTTCAGACAGTAGCATTGTCACTTAACATTACTACTTAGCAGGGGAGAGATTCTGTATGCATTTAATGCTAGTTTGTTCTTTCTTTGTAATGTTATACTTTATATCAAATATTTCTTCTGTTTTTCCTTGATGTTTTTTGGATAGAGTTTATATGTATAGATATATTTAACCAAAGCCTTTAAAAAAAATAATAAAAAATTCAAACTCATATGTCAGGAATATGTACCTGCATAATAATTGGTTTTCATTGCATTGTAGTCAGTGTTTTGAAACCTGAAATGCAGATTCACAGCTTCACTAAGCTTGTCCAAGAACTAAACAGGAGGAAACATATTTATGAAATTTTACACACATTTCAAAGGTTTCTGCTATTTTTTTAAGTTCTTGGGATAAACCTGGGTGTATGGTATCTGTAGCTTACAAATTGTTGCCTTTTAGGCCTTTTTTTGTTCAGACATGTTATCTCTTGACCTCATCACCATCTGACAATTCTTCACTATTGAAAGGGAGAGATTGGTTGCTTGTATGCCCCAAACTATGGGGAAGTACTTTAAAAAATGCTGGCCCCAAGTAGGAATTCCAAATCTATTTGTTAATAATTTTGTACATGTATGTTAATTTATGTAAATGTAGAATTTGGTAATGCATTGCTTTGTAAACAGGATTACCAAAATAGGAGCTTTGTTTTACTGGAGGGTGAAATGTTTGTTAATTACAGTAGAAAATGACTATGCTATGTCTACATCTACTGTTGCAGGAAGAAATTAATGCAAATAATAGCTGAAAAACAGTAAACAGGTCAGAGATTTTTACTACCATAAGTGGTCATTAAAGTGTCTGTACAAAAAGATGTTAAATATTTTAATCTCGGCTGACTTTCTTAATGCTGTGGTTTGCTATGAATTTCCTGCCATTTAAATGTTGAAGTAATTTCTTGCACAACTAACTGGTGACAGATAATTTTTCATTCTAGTAGATACTTGACTTTATATAGCATTATTCCGAGTCCAGCAACTTAGAAGCAGACTGATGTCTTCCATCTGGAAGCTAGCTAATGCTACCTGTTGATTTTTGTGAGGCTAAAGAGGGCTACTTTATTTATAAAGCACTTTCCTTGTACGTCAGGGAAAGAGCAGGAATAGACGGGCACAGAATTCAGTAAGATATTTAGATAGCAAAAGAAGGGTTTGATATTTATTGAACTGTAAATAATGACAAGAGTTTACCAATGTATTTTTAGGATATACTAATATACCTTTGAAGAGGGGAAAAAATATGCAGTGTTACAGGAGTGGTATCTGTAGACAGTCTCAGGGTTTTTTTCATCTGTTTTTACAGCACTAATCTACAGATACATGGATGCCTTAACTAAAAATAGAAGCATTTCATACTTTTCCAGACCGTAACAGCTTCTGATTTTAATTCTCATTGAGATGGGTCAGCAGAGCATGTGAAAAGATGGACCTGAGTTCTCCTAGTGGTGGATCCGAGCTATTTTTTTATTTGCAATTCATTAAAAGTTACTATAAAGTGCCAATATTTCTTGTTTGAGTACTACAGAGCAGAGAAACAGTTTTATGAATATTCAGAAACTTGTTTTCTGCTCTGACTTCTTAGTTCTGGTTTGGGGTCTAGAAGCTCAATCTCTGTTAGCTGTGGCTTTTTCAAAAGAAGACTGAGAATGCTAAGCTAACGATGTATTAAGTATAGAAATTATTTGAAGGAAACGGAAAGGTTTTCTGCTCTAGGTTGTAGCTTTTGTTTAGTTTGCAGAAGTGTGGTAATCTCAAGCATTTTTTTAAAAAAAACCCTTTTTTGTATTGCATCTTCAAGATATTTTGACTGTTCTAGTTCATCAGGTTCACCGCAGGTAATGTGAGAGGGGTAAGCAAAACAGTGATCTGAGTTGTTGTTGATGTCTTTAGATACAAGGGGATGTCAAGAGTGTATGTAAGAACTTTGTGAGAGGTGATTTTTAGTAACAGCTCTTTAATTTCAATTTGCATAAAATCCAAGCCTCAGAACTGTCTATTGTTTCCTTTTTTGTGGTTCCTAACAAACCTGGACTCTCCATTTGCTTTCTGTTCATGTAGTCCTCTAATATTGTCAAAATCAGTGATAGATTTGAGCAAATTTTCCTTTCCTAGGCAGAGTTACTTGAACCCGGTGAAATAGCTCCGATAGCACTTGATCCTGACATACAATTTGAATATGTTGACCTGAAAGCAAAATTCCACATCTGATACCCACATGTAATGATGTATTGAGCTTTCAGTTATCAATGGTTTTGATGGTACCCTAAATATTTGATATGCTGAGAGTGAAAACTCAAAATAAATATAGCCTGCTATAGCTTAGGGAAAAAGCCTCTGTATGTATAGGGTAGAATTTAAATCATACACAATGAATGATGAGGAAAAATAAAAATTGTTTTATCAGTCATAAACATTATTGGATCTTGCCTGCATAAAATCTACATCCCATAGAGCTGTGGGAGGAATAGACTGATTTTATGTTATGTTTAACCTGTTCTTGTAATTTCTGTGTCCTCTTCCCCCCCCTTTCCTTTTTGAAAACGCATTTCATATTGTAGGAGTCCATGGTAGCTAATGTGTTGTTTTGTCCAACATTCATTTTCAAGTTCAGTTCAGGAAGAAAAGATAGTTTATCCAATGGTAGTTGAGAGAGGTAAATAATGTTAACGTGTGTGTGTGTATGTATGCATCGTTTGTTTGTGCCTGAAGGATGCTTTAGTAATTACTAAGACAATCTTCACTGTGCTGAGACAGAAAGCAGTAAATTATAAGTAATATGTATTCACACAGAAGTAATTTTTTAAGTATGTATATGTGCACTTTTAAGTCATAGAAAACCAGCCACTACAAATACTAATGAAATGAAAGGAGTTGTTTTATTTGTTTTTCACATGACAAACCATAGTTATATTTAAGTATTCTTTCGTTAAGATATTTTTCATATCTTAAGATAATATTAGGTGTGGTTGTCAGGCTCTTAATAATATCTTTGCTTGTTGGTATGTTACTATTTGCCCACTTAGTCACAGATTTGAAAAAGGGCTGTTCTAATTTGACATAAGAAAATTCTTCTTAATGAGAATGGTTAAGCACTTCAAGTGTTGGGTGATGAGATGGTGAGATCTGTGTCCTTTGAGGTTTTCAGGACTTCACTGAGTGTAACAGCAGGGCAGCTGAACTGATTTAGTTGTTTTGAGCCATAAGTTGGACTACATTCAATGTTGTGTCTTTCGTGTACTATTAGGATCTTGTTTTGCTTTATGTTGGTCACTACTAAACTATTTAAAGTTGGCTAGGCTGAAGAAGTCAACACTGCTAAACAGTATTGTACTGTGCAGTGAGTAAATGTTACACCCTGAGCAGCTGTTACCTATTCAAGCACGAGCAAAGTATCTTTAACTGATAGAATATTGAAAGGGATACACATGTTGTGTATAGTCGTGTTTCTAGTTAAAATACATCATTTCAAATTTTGAAAGATACTAACTTAGAGAAAGGAGAAATTTGTTGTATGTGGGGGTTTGGAGCCGTTTTCAAATGAGGTAAGACAAGTTAAGTGTATCTTGATGAATGTATATATGTTTTAAAGGCTAGTCTTTGGTAAATGTAATGTATTAATTTTTCTCTGCAGAGACCTTAAGAACAACCTTATTAGTACTATAGATCCAGGAGCTTTTCTGGGGCTTTCATCTCTGAAGAGACTGTAAGTAGTATATCTAGTCAGTTTAAACAAAACAAAAAACTAATCTTCAGAGTAGAGTAAGTTTTAGGTTCTGGAAATTTAGACAGAAAAGCTATTATGCATTAGAAGTTGAATATTTATATGCTGTTTAAATTTATACACATAGATATATATGTATAAAACAAAGTCTGCTTTCAGTCTTAGGATTGAATAATATTCACTCACTGTGGCTTGGCAGTCTCACTGGTTAATACTGACAGTGTTTTGTATTATTCCCCCTTTTTGTATTTTGAGGACTCGAAACCATCACTGTTTGAATGTTCATTCAGAGCGCTGATGCCATCAAATCTTGCTTTGTTAAATTTTAAACTCATGTTTGGTTTCTTTTGGTTTTTTTTCGTTTGTTCCTCCACCCCAACTCCAAAAGGTCATAGCAGGACAGAGTCCCTTGCTATTAATACTACACTGAAGTTACAGTGCTGTTAATGCTGTTTATTAAAGATTGTGCCAACATTCCTATTAACACATTTTTAGGGGATTTATACCTTGGCTGTAAGAAATCTGAAATTCTGTCCCAGGTGAAACTTGAAAAACAAGACCTCAGCATGGTTTGGGTTTTTTTTATACAGTCTTCAGATATTCAGATTATCTGGGGCAGCTTTTAAGTTGTATCGACTTTGCCATGACCCCCACCATTCATCCCCCCCCGCTTTCAGCGTATAGCTTTTCTTAAATGTTTGTAGTATATATCTGTTCATTTGTTACTGATTAGGCAATCTGGCTCACTTAAGAGGAAATTTTGTTGGTAATTGCACTTTTGAAAAGTAAAAACAATTCTGGACCGTTACTACTTGCAAGCTTAATTTTTATTCCTGTAACAAATTTTGGCAATTCAATTTAAGACCTATATTGGAAAATATATAATTTAAATATTTTTGTAAGTATGAATATAGAAGTGGTCTTATTTATATACAATAAGTGCATAAGTATAGGTGTCTCTGGCACGTCAAAAAATCAAGTCATGTAGTGCATGTGATGAATATATTATACAAATACCAAAATTTACTTTGTAGTGATATAAGCCAAGACTGTTCTAAGGGGACTTACTGGTAAGTCTAGGCTCATTTAACTGTATATGGGCAAACAATTACTACTTTAGAAATGGAGTAAGGACTCTGTGTTCATGTATGTACACCCATATAGCGGTATTGTATGTGTTTTGCTGAAAAAGACTAAATACATGTATGGTGCAATCTGTTACTCATGAATTTTAGCTTAAATACTTCTGTTTGCAGACTGTACGTCACTTGGAAATAAAAGTTTATTCCAATTTTTGCTTTTTCCTAGAGACTTAACTAATAACAGAATAGGCTGCCTGAATGCAGATATATTTAGAGGACTGGTAAATCTTATTAGATTGTAAGTATGATTTATTGTTTATAATTTCATTTCTTAAGTTTTAGTGTTACATATGTTAACACTCTTTGTTTCTGTGGCAGTAGTCTGCATGCTCTTGAAAGACATGCAATGTGGCTGCAATTGTGGTTTGTTTCTCTACAGCAAGCTTAAAAAAAAACCCCAACCCAGAGGGCAGCACGGGCAACAAAAAACATGCTACTCCAGTGCTCTCTCTGCTTTGCAACCGTTTTCCAGTCTATTAAAAGGCACAGGGGGGAGTAGCAGACTGTACAGAATATTTTCCCTAGGTAAATATTTCAGGGTTATAGAAATTTTTATCATCTGCACCATGGCATCAGTGCAGTTGTGTTTTGCTGGCTTTCTTGCACTTTTTGTAGTTCTTTAAGAAAATAAGGTGTAAGATTATGGAATGTTTCTTTGCCCTGGTTGTTAGCTTCTTACACAGTACTTTCACTGATATAAAGTGGAATGTATAGTATTTTTAAAAATTATTCTGCTAGATGAAACATTTTTCTTATAGCATGTTAATAGCAACATATCAGTTCACTGTGATCAACAAGGTTAATTTTAAACCTCTTGAAATGTATGCTCAATATGTGCTAATTGTTGCTTTAAATAAAAATGAAGTATTTGCTTTCAGTCCTTGTTCCCAATCTTAAAATTCTTAAGCTAAAATGCTGTAGTGGGGAAAAGTTTAGTTTGGGAATTTTGCTAGGCTGTCAGACCTGATTATTATTATTGTAGTCTTGTGAGCTATGACAGTGTCATAATAGTATCCTGTAGGTTTTAAAATAATAAAAATCTCTCTTCATGATAACATTTTTTTTAAAATCATTTCAAATGTCAGTTGCTTGAGCATGAGTTCGGATCGTGTTACTTTTATTTCTTAGGAATCTTTCTGGAAATCTATTTTCTACACTTACACATGGAACATTTGATCATCTTGGTTCACTAAAGTCTCTGTAAGTACTTATTGCATCTAATCTTTATTTGCTTGATCATTTGTGTCCTTAACAAAACCCATTTTATGTGCACTTGCTTGGACTACAGTTTTGTGGTTTTAGTTTTAAACTTTGTAACAGTGGCTTCTGTATCTGAATAAGCACATGGGAAATCCATGCATGCATCTTTGGATGTTTAGGTAATTTCCTTCAAAAGATGCCTGGTATTTGTTACATAGTTCTGAAAACATGAAGCTATACTGGCAACTGGGCTTCTGAAAGTTTTATTCAGTATAGAAAATTTATTACTTTTTATTTAAAAAGTAGCATTTTACATGTTTGGGTTTTTTTTAACAAATGGAACAAATGCTTTTGAGGAAGATTTTAGTCCTTGAAGAACAATATAGTTTTATTACATGTAACAGTGGGTATGACTCCACCTCATGTTCTTTTTCTCTCCCTTAATTTTGTATGAGTTCTATTTGTGTAAGGAAGAAAGTAAATGAAAAAAATATCAGTGCTGGTGATTAGCTTGCATTTTTTCCGTGATATTTATGACAGATGGCTGACTATACTAGGACTTTCTCAAAAGCCTGACTTCCAGCTTTGAAACTAAGTTAATTTCTTGTTTATAAAGGCAAATGTTTCTCTCCTCCAGCTTCTTTTAATTGTTCATAAGTTGTTATTTCTCGTATTTTAACTGTGTACATAAAGGTTGCAGTCCAAGAACATCACAGTTCTGACAAGAGAACCTGGATATAACCATTGCTATTAAAAATGTGTGTGTCTGGAGGAATTCCTGTGAACAAAGACCAAATGGAGTTTCACAGGAATGTTGATTTAGTGTTTGAAGTGTTCTGCCTGTGATGTTGTGTTATCCTCTAGACATTTGCAAAAACAAAAAGAGATTGTTTTCACTAGAGGTAAAAATCACTGTAGAAAGGGATCTGTTTTGATATATTTTTAACTGTTTCTAAACAGACAAAATATTTATATTCTCCTTTAATTTTCTTGACTACAGTGGGCACCTGTGGGGAGATTTGGTATGCTCTTTTAATAGAAAATATTAAATCATATGGAGAATATTTTATGAATCAATGAAAAGCCTTATATGATTTTTCATATGAAGCAGAATAAAACCATCATTAAAATTGAGTAGCAGCTCTGAATAGAGAAATAGGTTTGAGGCTATTTTTGTAGTTCTGTTGATTTTACTGTTTAAGCATTTGATTGCTGAAATGAAGCAAAGAAGTGTCTTCTTGTTACGGTGATGCATATTCAAGCAATACCTTGCTATTGCTCTCTTAAATAACATGAACTCCCTCTGTGAAAAAAATGACTAGAATTTTTTTTTTTTTTCTTGTGCGTGTATTAGATGTTCCTCACACTTATTGGAGAGGATTCCTTGTCTTGGGGAGTGTGTACTTTTGTACACAGACCACAGTTTGCAGAGGATTAGAGTATTTTCCAGTATGTAGTGGTAGGCAACTGCTGTATTCTGGGGTTTGGCTGCTGCTTGTCTGCATGTCTCTGGCAACAAGAGGCATGCACAGCTTTCACACCTTTTGAGTGTTGCTTTTTGTCCCTGTGAATACCTGCTTTGTGTTGCAGAGAATTTCAGACTGATTATCTTCTTTGCGATTGCAACATACTGTGGATGCATCAGTGGTTAAAAGAAAGAAACATAACTGTACGTGAAACTAAATGTGCCTATCCTAAGTCACTTCAGTCGCAGATGGTGACTGGTGTTAAGCAGGAGCTTCTAACCTGTGGTAAGCGCTCCTGACAACTGATTTTCTCATGCATTTCATATTCTGTTAATATTAGTGAACGGACTTCTTTTGATTTGCTTTATTTCCCTGAAATTCAGCATTTATATGATAATGGTGCAGTGGGTTGACACTTGCTAGGTCCCAGGTGCCCACCAAAGCCACTCTGTCACTCAAATGGACAAGAGAGAGAAAATATAATGAAAGGCCCTTGAGAGTGATCACCGACCAGTTTCTGCCATGGGCAAAACAGACTTGACTTGGCGAAATTACTTTATTACCAATCAAATCAGAGCAGGATAAAGAGAAATAAAACCAACTCTTTAGAACACTTTTCCCCCACACTTCTTCCTGGACTTAATTTTATTATTGAATTTCTTTACCTCCTCACCCCTTCAGCATCTCAGAGGGGTGAGGAATGGTGGTCACAGTCAGTTCATCACATGTTGTTTCTGCCCCTCCTTCCTCCACATGGGGAGGAGTCCTCACACTCTTCCCCTTCCTAGTGTGGTCCCTTCCATGGGAGGTAGTCCATCATGAACTGCTCCATCATGAGTCCTTCCATGGGGTGCAGTCCTTCAGGAACAGGAGGAGCTGGCTGGCATTGGCTTTGTGGAACAGGGGCAACTTCTAGTAGCTTCTCACAGAAGCCATCCCTGTAGCTTCCCCACTACCAAAACCTTGCCACACAAACCCAATGTAAGTGGTAATAGTGATTCTTCTTTAAAAGTTGATCTTGATTCAATGTTGTTTGTTTTGGAAATAGGTAATAAATCAATTGGTGATTGTGGATGTTAGTATGTAGAAAATAAGGATGAGTTGCACCTTCTGGAGATAAATTCCTTTTTCCTGATAATCCATGTTTTTCAGGGCTTTTTACCTCAACTTTACAGGAGGAATCAAACTGATTTTTTTTTTTTTCCCGGTAGTCTAGCTATGCAACTTCAGATATGCAGATTATTCCAAGTCCAAATTGCTGAAGTTAAAAGGTCATCACTTTATGACGTACTTTCCTACATGGTGATTCTGGTTTTGATTATCCTTCTTGTTGTGATGAAACCATGACCAACTTGATTAACTTTTTTTGTCGTATTGGAGTTAATCCACCTGGCAAAATAATAAAATGCATGTAGTTGTGATTTTGAAATCTTAATAGTGAGAAATTGTGACAAAATAAAATGAATATATTTTGCATTGAAGTTTATATTTTTCACTCTCAGATGTGAAAAGATTTTTGGAATGTGTTACATGAAAGGAATACACATTTTGAAAGAACAATGAAAATTTTTATTTTTCAATATCTGATGTATGAAATGTAGTTTTAATATAAAAATTTTGCAAGATGCAGCTTAGAAGGAGGTTATATCAATAATTGATACTCAGTGTATTTTTCTCCTCTCTTGAAAATTATGCATATAACAAATTCTTGCTATTAATTGTGGTTTTATTTCTTGAATTCTAGAACCGCCACTTGAATTACCATCTTTCTATATGACTCCATCTCACCGTCAGGTTGTCTTTGAAGGAGACAGTCTACCCTTCCAATGTATGGCTTCATATATTGATCAAGACATGCAAGTCTTGTGGTATCAGGATGGAAAGATAGTGGAAACTGATGAGTCCCAGGGTATTTTTGTTGAAAAAAACATGATTCATAACTGCTCCCTGATTGCAAGGTGAATCCATAAAGAGAAAATGTATTTCCCACTCCTTATTTTCTGCTCTGGTCCAGTGACTATTTCACAACCAGTAAGGCCTTCACATATTGTTGCTGAGTGAACATATATATACAGACACATCCCAAGTAGAGAACTAGCTTGTAACTTCTTATGATTCTTAAATTACCTGGGTTTGGTCACTGTTGCTAACTACCAAGTTTGAAGATGGAGGTGTGGAGATTAGATAAGTCAAAACCATGTGCTTGAAACAGATAGAGCACATTGCTCAGTACTGTTGCAATTGGGTTTTTGTTATCGCCAAGGATTACCCAATGCAGTTCATGTAAAATATGTTTGTATTAGGATACATTTGTTCCCCTGCAACATAAAAATTATGAAAAGAAGACATTTATATACTTATGAATTCTTTCCCCTGCCTTTTGAGCATACTACAGTTGGTGGTATGGAAGTTCTCCAGCAGACTTCTATAAGTATAATCTGCCTGCAGCAGATTTTTAACTCGTTCACCATCTACAGAGTGGTTATATATCCTGTAATTTTATTAGTAAATTAGGGCTTCTAACTTTATCACATGGGAAGTTATTTTAGTTTGGCCTTTCTGCAACAACTATGAAAACTTTATGTTGAAAAACAATAATACTGCAGAAATTTGGACTTCTCATGTCTTCTTTTTTTTCTGATGTCAAGGAACTTTTTTCCATGACTGTTCTTTTTCTTTCCTACCTTGGTAAAATGGACAGATAGAAGAATAGTAAATATTTCTCTGTTAATTACAGTACATTGATTCATAGATAGCTCTGGTTTTATAAATTCACTCACAGTTTTATATAACTGATTGTTTCTTCCATTGTCTTTCTGTACTTCATTGATCTTTTGGTAAAAGCTTATATAAATGTTGTTGCAGAGCTGTTGGTTTTTATTTGTTTATTTTATCTTCGCAGTGCACTGACAATCTCAAACATTCAAGCTGGCTCCACAGGAAACTGGGGTTGCCATGTTCAAACCAGACGTGGGAATAACACTAGGACAGTCGACATTGTGGTGTTGGAAAGTTCTGCACAGTACTGCCCTCCAGAGAGGGTTGTGAACAATAAAGGGGATTTCAGGTTGGTAACCTTTTAAGAGGAAAGAGACATAAGTCCATTTTATTTATTTATTTAAAACTAAGATATTATGCTTTAAAGGCACCTGTGTGGATGCTTGTTTGTAAATGGCATGTAACAGATTTATAACTATTCTAAAGTAGTATGTGTTGAAATAATCTCATGCAACCATACAATGAAATGTTAAACTTGGAGCCTGTTAACTCACGTCTTTGGAAGAGATGGAAAGTAAGCTATGCAATTTTAAATATGTAAATGAAATAATTAGAATAGAATAAATTTTTTTAGATGATCTGTAAGTTAGAGTTGGACCACATACTGAGAGGGGGTTTTCTGGCAGGTTATCATTCTATTTTTAAAACCCCCATATGACAAAATCCCTACGTAAGAAACATGTAACACAGGTTTTTTTCCCCATGAATATAAGAATAAATAATATGAATGGTCCGTCCTTTTAATGATTGTTGGGACTGCAGTGGTTGCTCTAATGTTCCATTGTGTTGGGTGTTGCAGAATATTTTATCTTTTGTTCTTACCTCTTCACCTGTTTTCCCTTTTCTGATCTTTCTGCTGCTGGTCACTCTAACAACACGTTACTCCTGGAGGTGCCAGCTGTAACAGATAGCTTCTGTATAGATTCTCTATATGTAAGGTAATTCCCTTTATAACTACTCTGTGTTGTACCTCCCTGCAGTAGCTCCTCCTGAGAATTAGTGTATGTTATAGCATATGTTTTCAGTACCATTTTTAGGGTTTCTTGTAATAACTGCTTCTACCCACTTGTTTATTTTAATTTTTCTTACGCTGCTTGGCTATGTTGGTCTTCTGCTTGATCTTTTGTTTGTTACAAACTTTTCTTCCTTTCCCTGTGTACGTTAGAGTTCTTTATGAAGTTGCTACTTTCTATACAGCTGATCTAAGACTGTAAATCTTTTAAGAAATAAAACGTAAGTTAAAGCATGTTGCTGTGACGTAGCTTTTGTGGGGAGAGAAGGCAGGCTTTCAAGTGCAGAAGGCCTTGTCCAGTTATAGCAAAAACTTCAGGTTCTGGCTGACAGAGCATTTGTTCTGATTTCATCCCATTCATTAGCTGGACAGTTTGAGAAGAACTGTAACCGGTGTCTTTGTATGAGGAACTGTTAGTAAGGGAAGTAGTGTCAAGATCACTTCCTGCTCAGAGGCAATTTGGAACTACTGAAAAGCTTTGCTTTCACATTGTAAGGAACTGTATGAGAAACCTTGTGCTTATCCTCTTTTTACACTGTGGTGGTTTCACCTGCAGGAATGAGCATTACATTAGAAAATGAGAACTTCCTGCTTAAGGTAAAAGGTGAAGAAAGTCAAATAGATGCATGCTGTATTCATCAAAGAACACATCTATTTAAATCACTTAAGCATTTTTTTAATGATACCAGTGTGAATCGTTCTTCTTTGATTTGCCATTAGAGGTGAAAACAGATGGTAAAGGCTTATTTCAAAGTGTTTTCCATTAAATTAACCTGTGCTGTTCAGTGGCTGTTCAGTGTAATAGGATTTATCCCCTCTGGAATTCAGTAGAAAGAAATAAGATTTCAGGAAATGTTCAACTTATCAAAAAGTTCACTAGGTCTGGGTTTACTATAACAGACTTCCATTTGCAGTTTAGGTAGAGTAATAATAAAGAGTAATTTTTCACCTTTGAGACCATATGGAAATAAGGCTTTGACTAGTGAGAAAATGGTTTTGAGCAGATGGCTGCAAATGATCCTAGGTGAATTTGAGTTTATAGTTTTTTAGTCGGAACTGGTTACTCATTTTAGCTTGGAAGCTCTTTCAAAACTGGTATCTAGATTTTTATTCCTTCATAAATGGGATAGCAAAGTGTAGCAAAGGAGGATCTTTGTCTTCAGTGTCTTTGGCTCTGTGACAGTAGTTTAACAAGAGTTTATAAAGATTAGGCAAAAAGTATCTTTCTCATGGAATCTTTTTTTTTCTTTTTTTTTTTTTTAATGTAGATATTCTTTTAAGACTTTCTTGGTTAATATCCCTGAATATGATACAATCCGTGATTAAACTGAAAATACAGTTTGCATGTTAAAATGTAGCCTAATGCTTCTGCTTCAGTAAATCCTTCAACTGTTGTGTTTGGAATAATTTTATGCTGGTAGTTGATAGATTATTTTTTTTTTTCTTACATAAAAGAATTATCCTTTTGATAACTGTTACTCAGTGAGTACAGTCTTAAAATTGTAATTGTCCTGCTGAATTCAGAGAATTACTAAAATGTAGTAAGAAAAATGTATTAGACTACCTGTAAGCTAATAAAGTTATAAGAACTCATTGCAACTGAAAGTTATTGTTGGATTAAAGAAATGAATACTTGCAAAACAAAATTAATATGCATGAAGGAAAGGATTCTTTTATAATCTCATGGTCTGGCTTTTTTTTTTCCCTGAAATGAAATTACAGTACTTAAATGTAAATGAACCATCTTTCCCCCACAGCTGTCTACTCTCATGTGTATGTGATAAATTTTGAGCACCTAATTATAAACAGTAATGGAGTAAGAGTGTTAATATAGTGAATTTGCACTTCTGCTAGCCGTTGGGTAAACTGTGAAAGATATTCAAGCTTAGTCTCACAAGAAATTAAGAATCCAGCCAAACCTGTGTAGCCTTTGTTTGCATGATGAGGATTTCGTGTCATTAGTCATCTTCTAAGCCTGCTGGAGGGATGTCCATTCTGCCTTCATGGAAAGTGAGGAGTGCCTGATCAGCTCATCTCATTCAGGTGTTGGGAGGAAACAGTTAATGGATGAGAATGATCCAGGTTCACATTCACTGAACACAAACAGGAAATAAAGGAAGTGTAGTTACAGCTATTAGGACAGCAGAGCTTGAATGGTCCTGAGTGTGGTACTCAATCAGTAAGATTCAGTCAGAACTGATCCAACCACACTTTAAAGTGCTTTGGAAAAATACGACTTCTGGAAAGCTCTCTGTAAAGTCAGAGACAGATACCCCTTTCAAACTGGCGTCTTTGTGGAAAGACCACCAAAATTTCAGTGTTGATAAAACTTGTTTTGGCACTCCAATATCAGTGTTTCTGGGAACCTGTCTCTGCGTTCTGAAAGCTGAGGTTTGTGTGTATTATGTAAGGTATTTGTGGGCCTGCATGTCTTCTAACAGCTGTGCCAGCTGATTTATTAGTTGTCCTCATCTGCTTGTTTTGGTTTTGGTTTCATTCTCTGAAGGCTCATTATGTATCCATAAGAAGTGGGAGCATAGGATTAGCTCATCTCTGTACTTTTTTTTCCCCCCTGGTCTCTGTTGATTGGAATTTATTTTAATTTACCCAAGTCTCTGAAATTTCTGAATGGGCAAGTTTATGTGTATCGAATCGCCTTATCTCTTCCGCCCTTCCCAGCAGATCCATAACTTGCTCTGTCCATGATCAGAGTTGGCCAGACGTGTTTCAAAGTGATGTTTGTGTTAGCTTGCTAGGGTGAATGTAATGTTGCATAGAAGCTGTTGTGATTTTTCTAAGGAAGATTTTTGCACTTTTTGTTGGCTTTTCTTGTACATGGGAGAAAAGATGGTGAATAATTTACACTACCACTGCAGGATCTATGTGTTCTTTGACTTAGTTTACATTCTCTAGAATACCTGTATATAACTCCTGGTGTTTAAAAACGTGTTAATTTATTTTTTTTCTTTTTTTTTTTTCTTTAAACCACCTCCATTGCCACCAATTCTAGTATAAGTTTTCCTTTATGATAAAGGTCGAATGGTGATGCTTCTGTTAATTTCTTGAAGTGGCTGCCAAAGTTCTAAATATAAGTGTATGCATATTTTATAGAAATGTGCTAGGCTGGATGAATGTCTGCTACAGTACCCAATCTCTGCTATGATATGTCTCTTCTAGTATTCAGATACTATGGTGGTAGTCATAATAGTAAGTCTTCATTTTTTAACTAAGTGATGCCACTACAATATGGAGAACTAATTTGTAATGTCAAAGCTGTTATAAAAGGTAGTAATAGCTGAGACTTTGTTTTCTATTTCGATTTCTTGTAATTATTGTCTAGTCTTTTCCACTAGATTCCCTTCTGACTTCAGATTCTTTTATAGTTGTTGCCTTGACCTGTGCATTTTAAGGATATAGCTCTCTTTGAGTTGCTTTCTGCCTAATTCTAAGTAGTCTTTGCCAAAATGGCTTGAAGTAAGAGTCTCTTCCATTACTGAGAATGCTGAGGTTGTTCAGTTGGAAGCAATTAGGAATAAATAGGAATTTGAGGTGTACAAGACTTTCAGTATACCCCAAAAGTTTAATCTCTTGCAAAGTTTAATATAATTGAAAAGTGTAGTCTTTTTGCCTTGGGCCATCCCTGGAGTTACTCTCTTCTGGGAGAAAGAACTGTGATAAACCCAGTGTCTTCAGTAAAAGAAGTTACTTTAACTGATGAATAAGGAAGGGAAATGGAGCTGACTTTGGTAATATTATGGAAACTTTAATTTCCTGAAATAGAACTTTCTTCAAGATGTTTAATCCATCCTCCTGCAAACAGATTTTTTTTTTTTGTCAAATATCGATGTGTTCTGAGCATCTCTTAATTTACGTGATAGTAGTGACTAAATGACCATTTACTGAAATGCAGTCCAGATACAGAAGCAAATTTTAAACCACAGTGTAATCTAACAGAATTTTTTGTTCAACCATTTCAAATTTGAAGACAACCGCTTTGCACAAGGCCCTTTGAAACACTTAAAACTGATGAAAAATGTGTTAGCTCTTATGGATGTTCCATGAGCTTGACTTAATTATGGTACAGAAAGCCTGGGATGATCAAATGAAGTTCTTTTTTGCTCTCAGGTTTAGTTAAATCTTGCATGTTGTTGTATTAGATTTGAGATACCTAGGCTGTAGAATGCTAAGTATGTACACTTTTTGCTTTTAAATGTTCAAGTATTAGTGTTCTGAATGATAAAATACTGCTTATGTGTATCTTAACAGAGGATAGGGCCAGATGCAGGGACAGGCAGACTGCCTGGCATTCCTTGTCCCTGTCCTTCTCTCTCCCTCAGCATTGCAGCTTAAATCAGGGGTGGTTTCCTTCTATTCTTGTGTTTCCTTTGAATCGGTTCTGGTCTCCTAAATGACCAGTATACTTAAGATGTATTGCAATTTGATTTTCAGTGTGTATTTGTTATTTCATTTTTGTCTTTGTATATATTTATAGAGATAAAATATGCAATAAAATTACAGAGAAGAAAACTGAGAGAATGTTAGAAATTTTCTTAAAGTGCTTGAATGAAAGGAATTTTTTCTATTTTAAATTACGAACACTTTCTTTTCCCATTGATATCTATTCGATATTATGTTTAGTTGCAAAATTGGTCAAAGTGGTACTACTGCTACTGTTTCTTAATTATTATAAATAGAGTCTTCTGTTCCTATTTGCAGTTTAGGGTTTATATGAATGTAGTCACTTGTAACTTGTAGTTACATTGATTCATGTGAACAGCATGAGTAGAAAGCTTGCAGGGCTTTTTCCTATGTGTTTAATTGTTTTTTATAGTGTTCATATGTAATTTTTCATGAAGTAGGCAAGGTTTTTATTAAAAAAAACGTAAAGTATTTTTAGGAACTTTATAAGCACCTTTTTCTCTCCACCTGCAACCTCATGAAAGAAATAAAAAAAAAGCACACTAGCATTAGAGCTCATTTTGTTAATAGTACACAAATATGAACAGCTTGAAAATATTGAAGGTGAGCCAAGGTGGCCCTTTAAATAGTTTAGAGATGCTTAGTTTTGAGTGTCTCTTTATTTCATGTTGTAGTGCTTAATCCTTTTATTTACTTGTCATGTAAATTTTTCTAAAATTTTTTTTTGCTTTCGACTCTCCAGGTGGCCTAGAACATTGGCAGGCATCACAGCATACCTGCTGTGCACACGTTATTCTGCTGGCAGTGGGATATATCCTGGCAACTCACAAGATGAGAGAAGAGCCTGGCGCAGATGTGACAGGGGAGGGTACTGGGCAGAAGAGGACTATTCCAGGTGCCAATATGCGAATGATGTGACACGAGTTCTTTATATGTTCAATCAGGTAATTTGCACATTTCTATAAAATCAAATTCTTTCATGAAAATAAAAACTCAAAAGTCTGCTTCTTCATTGTTTTTAAGCTAGTAATGGTGATCTACGTGAATTGTGATGAACACATACCTCTGGGCACAACACTAGAACTTGTAGGTTTCTATTAAGGGTTTGGTTAGGTATCTGAGTGCCACCAGGTCGACAGTGCAAGGAAAGTTTTATACTTTGGTGTACTTGTGTAAAGCATAAGAGAATGATACTCATCATGATTGTTTTTGTCAACTGGATGCCCTGCCCTGCCCACATGCTGTAAAGAAACAAGGCAGGCTGAAGTTATAATGGAGAACAGCTATTTTCATTATAACAGAGAGTAGTCAAACTCTGCTCTACCTCAACACAAAGGTAGTTGAGCTATTTTGAACATCAGAACTCTGCCAAGCAATTTAAATCAACTAGAGGTCTAAGTTTAAAATGGAGTGAAACCTTTGTAGCATTTATACAAGCACATTTATATTTCACTGTTCTTATTTATATATCATACAGGTGTAGTTTTATGTGAAAAGTAATGTTTAAAGAAAAAGTTCAAAGAAATTAGAATATCTAAATTTGAAAGTTAACTTTGTTCAGTGTGTGTTATGACTTTGAACTTTATTTACTCTTTAGATGCATGACTCTGTTTTGGAAAAAAAAAATAATCTGCCATTAATTGCATTTAAATGTATGTACAAGAGCGAGCTAAGACCAGCAGGGACAAATACATAGTTGTGCTCATGTGTCACATTGCAAATTCAGTAGGGCAGACAGGATATCCATACAGCAAAAATTGGAGAGATGGGACATCTCTAGTTTGGATTGTCATGGATAAACAGCATCTGAAAATCAGCTGATAATATTTGCACAACTTTCCACTGTACTAAGTGAAATTTCCCATTTTTGGTCCTTGGCAGCTCAGGCATGTTGGTATTGTGTACTATTTAGTGAAGAATTTTCCAGCATGACACTTGTTTCAGGAATGAAACCATGAGTTTTGTAATAGAAGGGATCTATCTTGGGTTTTTTTTGTGTATGTGATTCTTTCTAAACACTTTCTGTAATTGCAGAATCACAAGTGAACGCTACAGCAGTGGTGTTTGAATGTCTTTTGGCTTCTTTTGCTCTGAAATACTTTGCGTTGTCAAGCCTAGGCTGTGGTGCAAAGGAAAACAGGCATTTGACAGTATTGGGGTTTCTTTTATGTTTTGTTTTGTTATTTTTTTCCTTGTTGCAACACCTCTCCCTTCTAGGAGAACAGGACAAAACACGGTTTTTGGCTGCGCATACAAATGCTGGTTCTCTGGCTTGTAGGAAATGTTTTGCTAACAGACAAGGTGATAGTTCCTGGCTACTTGAAACACTGTGATTCCTGTGGGGTTTGCTATACTTTTTGGAAAAATGCTTGTTTGTTAATTGCTGAAGTGTTTCCTCTATCCTTAATTTTCACTTCTTCAAAATGCTTACGTGTCTTCTCTGTGTAGATGCCGCTCAACCTTACTAATGCAGTGGCAACAGCAAGACAGCTCTTGGCTTACACTGTTGAAGCAGCAAACTTTTCTGATAA
Source organism: Actenoides hombroni (assembly GCA_024336885.1). Classification (NCBI taxonomy): domain Eukaryota; kingdom Metazoa; phylum Chordata; class Aves; order Coraciiformes; family Alcedinidae; genus Actenoides; species Actenoides hombroni. The sequence goes on along the minus strand of WUAM01000334.1, from coordinate 4,210,791 downwards.
GATGGATGTTATATTTGTGGCTGAAATGATAGAGAAATTTGGAAGATTTGCTGAAAAATATAAAGAGGTAACTGGATAATTTGCCATCCCTTTAAAGACAAAGTGTTTGTCCTTTAAAGATAAAGTGTATTCTGAGCAGTGAAACCTTCAACGTTAGATGCAGGCACTGAGTTAGTGGATTATCAGATTATATTCCATGTTTTTGTTTGTTTAGTAGGTCCCTGAAGGTGCTGACCCATGGTCACAGACTTTGCATTCGTGCTGAGATGATCCAGCATTCACTGGACCTGTAATGTGAGTAACACCTCTGGTCAGCACTGGAGCAGGGAGATAGGTACAGTAAGTCTGTTTTTATTTAATATGGAGTGGGTCACACAGGTTTTCATTGGTATGTTCTTACCTAAAAAGTCAAATAATGAAAGCCTCAGAGATCCTCTCAATAATGAATAAAACAAGACTTTTATCTTCTCCCCTCCCACCAGAGTAGACTGTCTTTATTCAGTATTGAGCTGTGTCTGTAAGGTTTTCAGTATTCCTATATCTTGCAGGGGAGAAGATACTAAAATAAAATATTAGAGAATGCTCATTGCTGGGGAGAAAAATAAGAGTGGTTAAATAGTCCCACCAGTAGGCAGGAACTCTCTGTTTCACTGCTGAACAGAGGTTATATTGATCTCACTGTACAGTGCATGTTGGGAAGGTGGAGACCACAATGTTTCAATTTTAAACTTCTCCAAGAAAAAGCCAAATTTCCCCATCCACCCTCAGCAAACCATAAATGCTGGTTGTAAATTCTTTGCAGAACTCCTTAGAGAATTTTCAGGCTAAATTTCCTTTTTCAAGTCGTAACTTGGATTTGTGTATGTGTCTGTGTATTTCTGAATTACACAAGCAGTTCATTAAATGATTGGTTTTGTATCCAGCTGAAAATAGAAACATGTTTTAGATTGCTGCATAATTTTTTACATTATAAGGATATTTTTTCTCAGCTGTGATTTATTGTCTGTGGAGTGACACAGTCTGGCCTTACTGTGCCATGTTTGAACATAATGATAAGAAAAAAATTGAGTTAAATTCATAGGTAGTTTTGGTCTTAGACAACGTATTTTTTATCATCTTTGGTTTGATTTGAAGCCAACCTTTGATTTGTTGATATATTCAAGGAACGAGTGCAATTTCATTTAATAATTTTTAGTAGCTATTAATAAGACTTAGTTATTTTTTACTAGGGTATTAGTCTACAACCTTGTTCTTGATTCTATATTCACTTAGACCATCTTATAGCCCATTCTGTAGTTGGTGTTGCAGTGGCTGTTTTGTAAGGTAAATACTATAAATTATAAAAAGCTTAATTTAATAGCTTTTTCATGTCAGAAAAAGAAACTGGAGACCAATGTTCAGAAGTTCTTAGCAGATCATCCTAAGTTATAATGTACTTGGGAAAACTTGTGTGTACATTGACAAGCAGGGGAAAGAATAATGTGTGAAAGTATGAAACATGAAATGACTTGTCCAGTGACTTCAGGATCTTAATACTGATAATTTATTTTAAAACCACCATTTGTTGGTCTGTAAAATATGTTACCAATTTTTGAGTAGTAGCAAGTCGTCATAAGCATCTACAATTAATTTAACTTTGATATGTTCTTGAGAATTTAATGAAAAGGGCTATAGCCTGCAAATGCTGCTTGAGAATGTTTACTGATTGTAGCTTCCATTCCTAAAAAGAATGGTTCTTAAGACAAAAAATATTATAATTTTCCTGTTCTTGCATTTATTTTTAAAGATTTAAAAAAAATAACAACAGATTTCTGTGTTCTTTCCTTCTGAAAAGAAATGGGGAAGCCTGGATGGTAAAGGAGATGTCTTCCTCACCCCATCTCTGCGCAGAAAATTCCAGTCCCTAAGCTTAGGCACTGACTTGTATTTCAGTCAGTTCAAATAGAAATTTCATGTACCTTCACATTTCATCCAATATTTGTCACTGTTTCTTAAATGTGAAAATCTGGTGTAGGTCAATGTTGTTGATGTAGATGCTCATTAATTTTGGCAGCGTTGTGGCCTAAATAAACAAATTCCCTTTATAGTTTGTATTTGTCTGTCATGCAGAAGACAGGGTAGGGAATATGAGCATAAACTTATAACAGTGTAATTGGTAGTTTGAAAGCAGCTCTGGTACCTATGGGTATTTGCTGTCTCTCTTACGTATAACTTGAAACTTAAAGCAGTTCATGCAAAATTTAAGGTGAGCAAGAAAGGAATCAAAGAATAGGCAAACAGAGAAAAGACGCAGAAGGGTTGTGTGACAATTTTTGTCTGTATTACTCTTTTCTTATCTTCCCCTATATGTGCAAGCTGTAGTATTGTTGATTTATAGTTCATTTATTTTAGATTTGAAATTGATTATAAGTAGTCCTTTTAAATAATTAATACAGTAGAATGTGGATTGTTACACTCTTTGCTTTTAATGAAGTTACCTGTGTTTCGTATGGCTTTTTCTAAGTATAATATAAGCAGTTAAATTACATTAGTATAACACTTTTCTTGGATGGAGGTAAATGAGTCAAAGTATTTCAGTATCTCAACGTGACAAGCAGTGATTGAAATAGGAACAATCAATTTCCTATTCCTTCTCATGCTGAAATGTGCTTCTGTTTTCTGATAATGATACTAATTGATGAACACTTTCAAAGATGTCAAATGTCTTATTTCCCTTCCCCTTTAGCTTGGTGATGTAATGGTGGACATAGCAAGTAACATTATGTTAGCTGATGAGCGCGTTCTGTGGATGGCACAAAGGGAAGCCAAGGCTTGCACTAGGATTGTGCAGTGCCTACAGAAAATTGCTATGTATCGGCTTGCAAATGGAGCTCAAGTTTATTCTACTGTAAGTATAAATTTATTTATTTAGAAGACATTTTGCTGGCTCTCGAGTTTAAATAGCTTTTTATTTTTCTTAATAGATGTTGGCATTATCTGAAATGCCTACTATTTCTGTAGCAAAGAGAAATACTCTGAACAGATTCATCCCTGCCAGATAAACAGAAACAGTTTACTGGGTGGTTTTCTTCTGTTTTGGCAGAGAATACCTTTTAAGATTATTTTTCTTCCTGTGCTGTGTAAAATTATTCAATGTTTGATTTTGTTGTCACAGTATTCTCCAAATATTGCTCTTGAGGCTTATGTAATAAAGGCTGCTGGTTTCACTGGGATGACATGCACCGTATTTCAGAAAGTGGCTACATCGGACCGTACAGGACTCAGTGATTTTGGGAGAAGAGATCCAGATGGAAATCTAGATAAACAATTAAGCTTTAAGTGCAACGTTTCAAATACGCTGTCAAGTCTGGCTTTAAAGGTTGGATATTCATTGTTTCCCTAATGATTTTGTAATAATATCTTAAATTATCATTTGTCACGGTCATTCGGGATTAAATAAAAATGTACCTTAACATTAGAAATTAATAATATAAGCTTGCTTTCTGTACGATTCATATTTAAGTGACAAACAGTAATAGAGTTTGATTCTAGAATAATTGTTCATTGGATACAATTTTTGCGTAGATATGGTTTTCTTTATTATAATGTCTTAAGTTGAAAGATGCTTTTCAGACCTCTTCATAAGTATGGAAATTGAGATGCTCCCTAGTTCAAAATAGCACTTGGCTTTATTTTGCTGTATTTTCACCTTCATTACATATCAGTTATTAACAGTCTCCTTAAATATCTGAACTGTTCTGCTCAGAATGATACTGGAATTAAGCACGAAGTAGAAAATGGACCTGAAAGGTTATTTTTTGTGTATGCATGTACCACAGACAGATCTACACAAACCCACGTGTATATATATGTGTGTGTGTGTATATAATGGAAACACTTCCTCATATTCTGTAAAAATATTTTTTCAGTTATATTCCCCAACATACCAGTTTGCTTTTATCACTTAATGTGTTTGAACACCAGTACAGGGTGTATATTTGTTCTTATGTAATTTTTTTAAATGTATTTCTTTGTATATTTATGTACTTCTATGAAACTGCATGCATGCTTCCCTACCCAAGCATAAATTCCATAAAAGTTATAAAAACCTGTTTGTATACAGTGTTTAGTTTTGAATGGTACTAATGCACAATTGTAGCATTTCTTTGCCTGCTTGTCTTGGTTGCTGCTTCTAGTTGCCAATAGTCTAATCTGGAAAAGGCTTGTAACAATTTACTGGTATCAACTTGAGCTTTATTCTCTGTAACAAGTAAGGTAACTACAGAATATTAACTTTTCACACTTTTTTACAAAATTAAATAAAAAAAACCCACAAACAACCCCCAAAACAAACAACCAAGCAAAACCACAAAAAACCAAAAACCAACAACAAAAACAAACAAACAAAACCAACCAAACACACACACGATAAAAACCACCCCAAAAAAACCGAAACAAACCAAACCTTTAGTAACCGGATTCAACTATTTTATCATGGATTACTTGGAAACACTGCCATATAGGTTTGTCACAATACATAATCTGCTAAATGTACCCATCTCTGACAGTGTTCGGTTGGAGTTGCTAATTTAATCTCTGTAATTAGTTTCATTTTCTCTTTAAAACTTAAAAAATCTGTTTCTTTGTAGAACACAATTGTAGAGGCTTCTATCCAGTTGCCAGCTTCCCTTTTCACCCAAAAGCAAAAAAGAGAAATCAGACCAGCAGATGAATCTGTCTACAAGCTTCAGCTTATTGCATTTCGCAATGGAAAGCTTTTTCCAGCAACGGGCAATTCAACTAATCTGGCTGATGATGGGAAACGTCGTACAGTTGTAACACCAGTTATCCTTGCAAAGATAGGTTTGTTTTTTATTATTGCTTTCTTATGATCTTTAAAAATAGGAAACTTTTTTGACTCCTTTTTTTCAGCCAGTGTATATCTAATAGAAGGTTTTTGGCATCTGTGTGTTACATCTTGAGAAACTGATCTTCAAATACTTTTCTTTTGTAACAGATGGTTTAAACCTAGCCAGTCACCACGTTCCTATAAATGTGACACTGCGGCGCATTGCGCATGGAGCAGATGCTGTTGCAGCTCAGTGGGACTTTGATCTCCTGAATGGACAAGGGGGGTGGAAATCTGATGGCTGTCGCATTCTTCTCTCCGATGAAAATATTACTACCATTCAGTGCTACGCCCTCAGCAACTATGCAGTATTAATGGTACGACACTTAGAATTACATGTCTCTTACGGGAACTTTAAAATACTTAAAATGCAATTCTGTTCTTATTTTCTTGAAAGTGAGCATTCCCATGTTCCATTTCACCTAAAACTAGACTTAAGAAATCCTCAGTTTTTGCTTATGTCTGTATATATATTGATTTAAGATAAGGTTTAAGTAGAAATATGTCAAAGTGGAATGAATTGCTGAAGATACTAGAAAAAAAAGAATTTTCATATGATAAGTACTATATTGTAGGAAGCCATTTTGAGAAGCTACTTAATCAAAAAGGGGTTTTGTGAACTTTAATAGTGACAGTTCAGAAGAAAGGTAACAGTTAAAAAAACCCTGTCTTCTCTGTTACATTAAATTTATTAGTTTTCTCCTTTGACAGAAGTGTTTCTTAGTGTTGTGTGGTTATTTGGGGTTTTTTTTTGGTTGGTTTCTTTTTTCTGTGATCTATAACCAGAGATACCTATTTCACTGAAAATTAGCTATTCATTCACTAGTGTGTAGATGTGTTACCAGAAGACATCAATTAGAAAAGAAAATTTTTTAAAAAAATCAAAGTACTTTGTTGGTATCCAAAATATTTTTGAAATACTGCTTGGAAATAATCTCTGAACTCTAGTCTTACCATACGGTTGTCAATGTAATGGTTAACCCATTCTAACATATAGTGATAGTTGACGAAGGAGGGAGCAAGATACCGTCTTTTAGTGCTCTGCAGTTAGGAAGCAGGATTTCTTCTTTGCTCTGAGAGCTCTTCATTTCAGAATTTGGCCTGGGAAGCTTCCCTTTTTACAGATGGAGACTGCTACCGTGCTCATCAGTCATCACCTCCTAAATAATAAAATCATCAGATGGTAAATGATAAAATGCGATACATAAAAGTGGTAGGCTAATAGGAAGCTGAGTGAAATAGTAAGAGGCTTAGGAAATATTGTGAAGTGGAAATTTGGTATGGGGCTTGTTAATGTGCTCTGTGTAGAAATAAATACATATTTTGATGTAATTGTACATGGAAGAAAGAGGACTCCTTTATGATAATCAATTTATGAGAAGTTCCTATTTTTGTTTTGCAACTCAAATTTTTAAAAGCCTTACGCTTTAGAGAATTAAATAGTTGAATACCAAAAAGCTAAACATAAATAAAATTAAGATTTACATGCCAAGCTTTTTAAAAGAGCTCAAGGAGAGAACTTTTCACTTTACCTCTGAAGGTAGTTTTAAATTCCTTCAAACTGTTATAATCCTATAGTTTCCTCCTTTGATATATTTAAAATACATAATCCTTTCCTAAAACAACAACATTTCTAAAAATGGAATTAAAATTCATTTGTATTTGTAGTATGCATGTAAGAAGAGAGTATGCTTTAAATTGATCATGTTTCTGCCATCTGGAGGAAAAAAAATGAAGAGCATATGCAGTCCATTAGTTCAATAAATTATTATTTATAGATTAATACATAGTAAGATTATATTAATCTTATGAGTTATGTAGAGAACTGTTGACAATCAGAAATAAAAAAGTTACAGGAAGGAGCATCTTTCTTCCTTTTGCGAGTGGTTCTCATTCTATACTTGCTCAAAGCTGGTATTCCTTAAATATTCAGCTGCTTTCTAAAATGTCAGGCTGTAGAGACTGGGGATAGGTGGAGGACAGAGTAATAGTCATCCATTAGGTGTTCCTTGCAAATAGTTAATGCATTTTAAAAAGCTCTGGATGTCTAAGTAGCTGCTGAAAAAGATTTTTATAATACCTATCCATATATTCACTAAAAAAGCTGTAATAGCCTGTTAATTTGTAGAGTCTCATAGTGCTGTGAAAGTCTGGGTACTGGTCCCAGGCTCATAGGAAATTTTTTTGGGCTCAGTTTTTAATTCAGCAGTTCTCATTAACCTCAAATATATGGACAGTAGGGGCAGGAGGGATCTGCATGTTATGTGCCATCATCCTTGCTCTGTAACATAGCCAGAGTTGCTCCACTCCTTTTTAGTCCACTTCAGTTTAGTATATATGTGTGTAGAAGAAAGCAGGTTGTAATGTACAGATGTGTCTTTATACATTTCAGAACATAATGAACGTCCTCTCTGATAAGGAAACCTATAACTGAGTGCCTAGCTTTCTAATGTAGTGTTTTAGGAAGATACAGTGACAAAATTTTGTATTTATTTGGAAATAACTTTAAACACTGTATAATAATAGAAGAGATAATCAGGAGGCTAAGCTGAAATCTCATTATTATAGGCCTACACCAGAGTTAAAAAACCAGCGATGGTAGTTGAGAAGAAATAGAGCTCTGCTAGTTGGCTATAATCACCCCAATGTTTTTCTTGTGTCTCTATTGTTACTTGGCTGTCGGTCTTTTTTTATGAAATTATTATTTAGGATTAGTTGAGCTCAGAAATTACATTAACTCCTCTCACTCCTTTTAATAGGACTGAATAAAAATGTCAGTGTAATTGGTAAGAATTCCATTTACTGAGTGGGTGTTGGGTCAGAGCCTTTGCTAGCTAGGCTACACATACTGAGTTTCCTCAGATATCTTAGAAAATTATTGTAAGTCTTGTTCTCTTAAGTTAACAGCAATACATGTATGACATCTTGTTAGCCATCACCAATCTGGACATAGCAACAGGAATTCTCCTACAGTTTTTGTTCTCCAGCACTCACTGATAGCCAGTGTGACAATGCCTTTGCTCATACTTGTAACAGCATTGAGTTCCTAGGGATCTCCAGCAGGATGTCGACCAGGCCATGGGTAGTGTTGAAATAAGATGACACCATCTGCCTGAGGCGTAATACGTTATGATCTTTCGCAAAGTGTTTTTTCCAGGTGCCAAAGAAAACCAAATACATAAAAATCAAACTGGCAATCTGATTGAATTAGTTTGAAAATTGCTTGGTGAATTAGTAAGGAATAACAAATTTATGTTCTGATGAAAGAACGATTAAAGGCGTGGTGAAGAGACTGCTGACTCTAATTTAATTATAAGCCTAAATTCAAGAACTGTTCTGTCCATGAAATCAGACTACCTGTCTTAACATTAAAAACAGATTTCATATCACTGTGATTTTTATTTTTTTTCAAAACAAGCTGAAGCTTCTTCCTAATGTTTTACTGTTACTTGTGAATGCCAAATCTTGTGAATGCTCTCTTTTGAACGTTGCCAGGTTTGAGTGACTCTCAGAATTATAGAAGAATCCTTTTGTACCCTGCCTGTGTTTGGAAAAATTATTTTTAATAGATTTTTCCACTAATCTGAGAAAAGCAAGCTTGTTTTATTTAGTACTGGAAGGGACAAAAGTTTAGTTTGTTGTGGGGTTTTTTGTTTGGCTGGTTTTTTCCAGCATTCATGACCAGAAATGGAATCCTAGTAAATTGTAACGATGTCCAAACAGACTTAGTTTTCTTGCTATTCTTGTTAGTAAATGAAACTATCACTCCTCAGATGTTACTTCAAATACTGCCATGCTTTAACAGTCCAAGGTTCCATTTCATGCTGACTCCTTGAGTAATATTTTGATGGGTGGGTTCAGAAAACTTGAACAATGCTGAAGAGCTGTTGAATTCTGTTTATCAACTATCTATTCTGCTCAAGCAGTAATCACAGAATAACAGCCTGGTAGTCAATTTTTTTTTTCCTCAAGTGGTTGTTTGAGTCCAGTGCCCAGCCTGTATTGTTGCATACATGGGGTTATTCTATCCCAGATGCAGATCTTTTCACATTTTCATTGCTAAATTTCATGTTTTATTAGCCTGTTTGCCTGTTTGTCTCACTCGCCAACTATCCTTCTATTGATCAGACTCCCCAGTCTATAGCATTGTCTGCAAACTTGAGGTCCTTTCTGTAACATTCTTTGGGTTGTTACAGAAGGTAATCATAACTGCATTTATGAAGGTCAGCCAGAAAAGCAAGTAATTGTGGAAGAAACCCAGGAACATCACATAATAAATAATTGGAGGGTTGGTGGGGGGGTGGAGAGGGAAGGGATTTCACCTAGAAGGTTTCTGTTACTACTTTATTTCTTGTTTCCTCTGCCATTCCCCTCACCCCCACTAAATGAAGAGACAAGGTGCACTAATATTAATTTTTTTTGTTGTTGTCAGGACTTGACAGGAGCTGAATTATATACGCAGCCAGCTGATCTATTGCATCCAGTAATTTATGCCACTGCCGTGGTTTTGCTAATGTGCCTGTTGATAATCATAGTCAGTTACATATACCATCACAGGTATGAACCAAAATCACTAGAGTAAAAAAAATTAGTTTCATAATGCTTAGGACTATTTTCGTTTTTGATAGGAATATAATATAGTAATCTGCCTTTTTTCCTTGTTTGTTTGTTGTTTTTTTGTCACCCTGTAGAATTTGTTGATGCAAAATAAGTTAGGCAAGTATCTATTTCATCTATTCTAGAGGATGAAAATTTTAGCTTTCATAACCATGCATCTCTTTCATCGTGAAGCAATAATGAAGAATTAGAGACCACTCGAGAATGATGGTAGAATTTAACAAACTGTTCAGCTTTTTACATTTCTGTTGATGTGCATACTTGAAGCCTAAAATTTTTGAATCAGGCCCCAAATAGTTGTATAAAGCTAGTTAATAGGAGGGTGTTTTAATTTCTTGTGATGAAGACCAGAGTTTATATTTGATTACAAAGTACGTGGTAGTCAAACAATCATTAACAGTAATTGTATCTCATTTATCACAAGTGTATCTTGCTAGTTTCTGAAAGACAATAATGCAGCTGTGTTTTATGTTGTCTAATTTGTTTCTTTTAACAGTGTGATCAGGATCAGTGTAAAAAGCTGGCATATGCTAGTTAACCTGAGCTTTCATATTTTCCTGACGTGTGTGATGTTTATTGGAGGTGTAACTCAGACCAGGAATGCCAGCATTTGCCAAGCAGTAAGTAAACATAAAAGCACTTGAAAAAATCAGTTATCAGTTTCATACTCCTATATATGTACATAGTCCCCTAAAGAGCAGTAGTACTGTACAGGCATTTTCATCAGAAGATAAAATTTAGGGAAAAATAAATCACTCCTTCTTTTTATCTTAGTTTTCTCTTATTTTCATCCATCCATCCATGAAAATAAAACTAGTTCATTACTTGAAAATTGGCAAAAATATTTCAGAAGTGCCACAGAAATTGTTTTTGCCCAAAATACTATCACAACAAAATGTGATATGTTAGTTTTATTATTTTACCTTACTTGTTGCAAGATTGTTTTATAAGACCGTATGTGGCTTTAACTATGTGAAAACTGATTTCTGTGGGTATTAAAATATTTTTATTTGCTCAGTATAACCTAAAGGGAGGGAGAGAGAAGTGTTTCATTTCAAAGACCTATGCTTTTCTAAGCAAATGTCTCTAGCTTTGTTAAAACTCCTTTTTGTAATAATTTGTTCTTTTAAGATTTGGTCATCTCTAATTTGGTTGCAGCAGTTTAGTATAACACTTGCCACTTTGGAAAGGTATTTAATGTTTTCTTTTTTCCATCCAGCTATTCATAAAATTTCCTAATCCCTCATCTTAGTATTGATAATACATTTTATTTCAACTTCCACAGAATGGTTTGGGTTGGAAGGGACCTTAAAGATCATCAGACAGGGACACTTCCCAGTAGATGAGGTTGGTCAAAGCCCCATCCAACCTGGCCTTGAACACTTCCAGGAGTGGGCCACCTGCAACCCCTCTGGGCAACATGTTCCAGTGTCCCAACACCCTCACAGTGAAGAACTTCTTCCTTGTATCTAATCTTAGTCTACTGTCTTTCAGTTTAAAGCCATCAACCCTTGTCTTATCACTACATGCCCTTGTAGAAAGCGTCTCTCCAGCTTTCTTGTAGGCCCCCTTTAGGTACTGGAAGGCTGATATAAGGTCTCTCTGTAGCCTTCTGTTCTCCAGGCTGAACAACCCCGGTTCTCTCAGCCTGTCTTCACAGGGAATGTGTTCTAGCCCTCTGATCATCTTCATGGCCCTCCTCTGGATTTGCTCCAGCAGGTCTATGTTCTTCTAATGTTGGGAATCCCAGAGCTGAACTTAGTACTCCAGGTGGGGTCTCACAAAAATGGAGTAGAGGAGGAGAATCACCTCCCTTGGCCTGCTGGTCATGCTGCTTTTGATGCAGCCCAGGACACATTTGGCCTTCTGGGCTTCAAGCACACATTGCTGAGTCCTGTTGAGCTTCTTGTCAACCAACACCCTCAAGTCCTTTTCCATAGGGCTTCCCTCAATCCACTCATCATCCAGCCTGTGTTGATACTGAGGATTGGCCTGACCCAGGTGCAGGACCCTGCATTTGGCCTTGTTCAACTGCATGAGATTTGCACAGGCCCACCTCTTAAGACTGTCAAGTTCTTCTGGATGACATCTCTTCCCTTTGAGTGCACCACACAGGTTGCTGTTGTCAGCAGATTTGCTGAGTGTGCACACGATGCCGCTGTCCGTGTTGCCAACAAAGGTGTTAAACAGTGCCTGTCCCAGTCCTGATTCCTGAGGAACACCACTTGTCACAGGTATCCACTTGGACCATCTGTCAAATCCACATCTCCAATTTAGAGACAAGAATGTCATGTAGGATAGTGTTAGATGCTTTACAATGAGTTCCAGGTAGATGACATCAGTTGCTCCTCCCTTATCCACCAGTGCTGTAAGCCCAGCCTAGAAGGCCGCCAAATTTGTCAGGCATGATTTGCGCTTAGTGAAGCCATGTTGGCTGTCACCAGTCACCTCCTTGTTGTACACATGCTGTAGCATACTTTCCAGGAGGATCTGCTCCATGATCTTGCCAGGCAGAGGTGAGTCTGACTAGCCTGTAGTTCCCCAGGTCTTCCTCTTTTTCTGTTTTCAAAAATTACGGTTATGTTTTTCCTTTTCTGTTCAGCAGGAACTTGAGTGGACTGACAGATGGATTGTGGCTTAGCAAATTCATCTGCCAGTTTTCAGAGGACCTGTGGATACATCTCATCAGGTCCCATGGTCTTGTGCACCTTCAGGTTCCTTAGATGGTATCAAACCTATTCTCCTCCTACAGTGGGTTGTTCTTCATACTCCCAGTACCCACCTTTTCCTTCTGTGACTGAGGCAAAAAAGTCCTTGTGTACCTCAGCCTTCTCCGGATCTCACATGACCAGGTCCTCTGATTCCTTCTATAGAGGGCCCACATATTCCCTAGTCTTTCTTTCAACACTGACATACCTATTGAAGCTTTTCTTGTTGTTCTTGACATTCATGGCCAGATTTTATTCTATGAGGGCTTTGGCTTTCCTAAGCAGCTCCCTGGCTGCTTAGACAATGTCTCTGTATTCCTCCCAGGCTACCTGTCCTTATTTTCACCTGCTGTAGGCTTCCTTTTTGTGTTTGAACTGGTGGAGGAGCTCTTGTTCATCCATGCAGGCCTCTTGGCTTTTTTGCCTGCTTTCTTCTTTTTTTGGACACATTGCTCCTAAGCTTGGAGGAGGTGATCCTTTCCTGGGCCCCTCTCCCCTCCAGGGCTTTATCCCATGGCACTCTACCAAGCAGATCCCTGAAAAGGCTGAAGTCTGCTCTCCTGAAGCCCTGAGTAGAGAGCTTACTGTGCATTCTCCTCACTGCCCTAAGGATCTTGAACTCCATCATTTCATGGTCACTGCAGCCAAGGCTGCCCTTGAGCTTCACGTTCCTCATCAGCCACTCCTTGTTTTACAGTAGATATCACATTGGCAGTTTAAAGTGTTGCTGTATGTCTCCAATCTTGCTCCTATAAATGCAAAGAGATTGCTAAGCTGTGTGCATGCGTGTGTGTGTGTGTGTATACAGACACTTTTATGTGTATGGGCATAAGAAAATAGTTTGTCAAACTGTAATCTCTTTTCTTGCCTTCTTGGAGACAGTAGTCTTCCAAGAGAAATCCTGGGATATGGATGGGTTGTTTAAGAATTGTGCTTTTATTGGTGATTGAAAATAGGAAAAAAACCACCTTCAGTCATATTAACAGAAACTGAAGTGTCACCTCTCCTATGCATATCTGCTGTTGTTTAAGGGATGTATGAATCTTAGTTCTTGCAGGCACTTCACCTCAGTGTTGGCTTATAAGTAAGGAAATTGAGGGTACCTAGATTGTTTTCTTAAAATAAGCTCTGGGAACTCCCAAGTCCCTGGGATTTTGTCAAGGAAAGGAACAATGTTCAGTTTAGAAATTAATGCAGATGCAAAAGGGTCTGACAGATGCCATTTTCTTGAAGTCATTGCCCAGTCAGTCTGTGAGGCTGACATTACATTAACGTTTGGGTGGTTATATATCTAATCTATGACACTTGGGGGGTTGGGTTGGGTTTTTTGTTGTGTTTTGGTTTCATGGTTTTTTGTTTGTTTGTGTTGGTTGGTTTGTTGGGTTTTTTTTGCATTATATTTAAATCACCGATGGGTGTTGTCTGTCTATTTTTGCAGCCTGCTATATAGTCAGCAAAATATCATTAGCTTACGGTTCCTTTATTTATTTCAATTTGAATGTCTGTAACATAAGACATTTTAAAATGTTTCATAATACAGTTTCCTAAGTGTAGGATTGATATGTAATCTTAAAAATGTTGGCCAGCAAAGTTCTTCCCATATTACTAAGTTTTCCTTCCACTAGAGGCAATTGCAGCTATGTAGCCTTTCCAGACTCAACTGATAGGAAAATGGGTTTGCATAACATATTTTACTTTTTTGAAATCCATGATGACTTGGCATTTAGAACAGTTGTAAAATTTTTTTTTTCTTTCTACTCTTGAACTGAGCTTTTGAAAATTCAGGCTTTATGCAAGTTGCACGTTAAATGAATAATTTTTTTAACTTGGTAAAGAGGAATTGTTTGAGGGTTCATTTTTATTATTGTTTGGTGGGTTTTTTGTTGTCTTTTTTTATTTTTTTTTAAGGTTGGGATAATTCTCCATTATTCCACTCTTGCGACAGTACTGTGGCTGGGAGTGACATCTCGTAATATTTACAAGCAAGTAACCAAAAAAGCAAAGAGATGTCAGGATCCTGATGAGCCACCTCCTCCACCCAGACCAATGCTGAGGTAAGCCTATTGTTTGTTTCTGCAACTCACTATTTCCTAGGTTGCTGTGCTTACATTCTGACCACAAAGGGTTGCTACTGGTTTTTTGAAAGTACCTTTCATAAAACATTTTCTTTTCTCATCTGTAAAGTCCCTTCCAGATTTTTCTGATCCTCAACATTATGTTATGGAGGATGAGGTGAAGGATGATTGGTCTTAGCATATTACTGTTGCAATGCTGTGTTCCTGATTTGTAAATGAAAAAATTGGTAGTGCTTCAGCACCACCACTGGGCCTTTGATATTAGGACTTTATATAGCAACACTTCCCATTAAATTGAAAGAATGTGGAGAACTGTGTTATTGGACAATTAACAAACACTGTTCATTTAAACAAATTTAAATAAAAAAAAGTTCAACATGTTTTCCAAAGATTGCTTACAAATAATTGAAAAGTAGTTATCACTTATTATCAAATCAGTGTTCTCTTGAAGCATTACTCTTACTATTTTTATTTCTGAAATCCCTAAAATGGGACAAAGTAAGTATCTGTGACAATCACCCTGTGTGAAACGTTTTTAATAGAAAATATTAACATACTTTCTTCATGTAACTTACTGAGCCTCTGGATATTAATTAAAAATTGCCAAGTTGAAATTCTCCACAAGGTGGCAGAAGTTGATTATCTTTTATTAGTTATAGGCAACTATTTAGAAAGCTTGATTTTAAAGTACAGAGACTGCAGGAAATCAGAAATGCTTTTCTGAATATCATCAATCGAAATTTGCAGTACTATGTACACAAGCATATAGAAATATTTAACTGATAAGTTAGAAGATGAATGTTTATACTGCTTAAGTGCTGTGTTTGCTTTCCTTCTATTATTTTTCTTTTACGAAAAACCAAATCTGATGTAGTCATTGTAGGATATCATTTCCATAACCAACTGTGTGCCTTCCGGGAGGATATTAAGTAGACCTTTCAACATCTGTTGTGAAATTTTTTTTTATTTTTTTTTTTTTAATTTTTAAATCTGTCATGGAGTTTTTGCTTTGGAAAATGTTACAGTAAATTACCAGTCTCACAAGCTCAGCTCTACAGAGACATTTTTCCTTTGGGTTTGATTTGTTGTTTGGGTATTTTTTGGTAATGATACTTGGTATTTTGGTGTGGTTCAAGGCTAGTTGTAAACATGTTCCTTCAATACAGCAAGTTGAACTATGACTGAAAACAATCTGTATTGCTTCACTCTCCCACCAGTAACAATTTCTCTTGTGTAGAACCAGCGTTGCCTAGCTGTTCATGTGTGAGTAGCGGTGCATCTTTGAGGCAGTGATTTAGTAATTTGTAGTGAAAGGTAAATACAGTAAAATCTGCCACAAAGATCTTCTTCAGCTGGCCAGCTCCTGGTTGCTGCATCGAGATAGGGATTTTGATCTTTGTAGGATTCGGCAACTAAGTAGTCTATTGAGTGTAGCTGCACTTCCAAGAAAGACCTGACTATTGTTAGGTGACTGTTGTTCCGTGTCTCAAATGAGAAAACAGAAACTCCAGGTGAATAATCTGAAATGCAGTGGAAAGGTCCAGGACAAGTGTCTCCTGTTGATAAAACAAGACACCCATTTTTATGTCACAGTAGTAGTTTTCACTGCATTTTCTGATCCAAAATTGGACTGGGTTAACATAAGATTCAGGACAGAGTGCTATTAATTGGAATGATTGTCTGTAATTATTGATCTGAGTAATGAATTCAGTGCAAATTCATAGAAATTGGAATGAAAAGTTAGATACTCAAACAGTGTATGCCCTTAGCCTTGTAAAGGCATACAGTTTTCATTAACACCACCACAGGGAAGCAGGAGGTACATACTATGAAATTACAGAGTCCATTAGAAAAAAAAATAAATAAAACCACCTGCACCCAAAAAACCCCAGGTAACAAGATTTCTTATGGATGATCTTCTGAACATAGTGTCCATAACATTAGGCAAGTTCACCTCAGGAATAAGACATACCACTTACTATTTTCCTTCTCCGTTTCCATATTTTCCTTCCAGCAGTTTACAGCTTTCGACTGCCAGCTTTTGCTTCTTCCTTCTAACTGTACACACCTGTGTTCAGTGCCTGTGAGGGATGTGAGCAGTTGAGAGGAGGTGGTTTACAACAGGAGTCAAAAATTGTAGTGAGGAAGATTTAGGGAAAAAATTAAATTGCCCAAGTCCCAGCCTGATTCACCTTATTTATTTTCTTAAACTTGTGTATTTCCAGAATCCTGGAAAGCTCTCATTTTCTTCCTAGTGACTGAATAAAATCTGTTGCCATTAAGCGGTCACTGATAACCTGGCTTTACTTTTTAGGTTCTACCTTATTGGTGGAGGCATCCCTATCATAGTTTGTGGAATAACAGCAGCAGCAAACATCCGAAATTATGGCAGCAGACCTAATGCTCCTTAGTAAGTACTCTATAACTGAGAGCTCTGTCATAAGGTTTCATAGCTTTGCTTTTCTAAGTACTTGTTGCAGTTAATTTTGATTTTTTCAGAAAATGTAACACAGCCAAGATCATTTCAAAATACAATTATGAACTGATAAAACATAAGTGACTTGTGAGAAGACATTAATTTTGATTCTTTGGTTTGTTTCTTTTCCAGTTGCTGGATGACTTGGGAACCTAGCTTAGGAGCATTTTATGGACCAGCTAGCTTTATAATTTTCATCAACTGTATGTATTTTCTCAGTATCTTCATACAACTAAAACGTCACCCTGAACGTAAATATGAACTTAAGGAACCCGTTGAGGAGCAGCAGCGTCTGGCCACCAACGAACACGGGGAACTGGCTCATCAAGATTCATTGTCGATCTCACTAGTTTCCACATCTGCTTTGGAGAATGAACACAGTTTTCAAGCACAGCTGATGGGAGTGGGCCTCACTTTGCTTTTGTATGTTGCTCTGTGGATCTTTGGAGCTCTGTCAGTTTCCCTGTATTATCCCATGGACCTGATCTTCAGCTGTTTTTTTGGGGCAACATGCTTAAGCCTCAGTGCCTTTCTTATGGTGCACCATTGCATTAACAGGGAAGATGTCAGGCATGCTTGGATAATGACTTGCTGCCCTGGAAGGAGTACGTATTCAGTGCAAGTAAATGTTCAGCCCTCCAGTTCCAGTGGAACCAATGGAGAGGCCCCCAAGTGCACCAACAGTAGCGCAGAATCTTCGTGCACAAATAAAAGTGCATCAAGCCTAAAAAATTCTTCTCAAGGTTGTAAACTAACGAACTTACAAGCTGCAGCAGCTCAGTGCCACCCTACTTCTCTGCCGTTGAACACAGGTCCTCAACTTGATAACAGTCTCACTGAACATTCAGTGGATAACGATATCAAAATGCACGTAGCTCCCCTAGAGGTGCAGTTTCGGTCAAACGGACACCCAAGTCGGCACCATAAGAACAGAAGCAAGGGACATCGTGCTAGCAGGCTTGCAGTATTGAGGGAGTATGCGTATGATGTTCCCACAAGTGTGGAAGGAAGTGTGCAAAATGGCTTGCCTAGAAGTCGACAAAGCAACAGCGAAGGGCATTCAAGGAGCCGAAGAGCCTATTTGGCATATAGAGAACGTCAGTATAACCAATCCCAACAAGATAGCAGTGATGCTTGCAGTACACTTCCAAAAAGTAGCAGAAATACTGAAAAAACAATAGCTACGAACAACAAAAAAGATATTCTAAGGAAACCAATAGCGGTTGAACTTGAAAACCAACAAAAATCTTATGGCTTAAATTTAGCTGTTCAGAATGGACCCCTTAAAAGCAGTGGACAGGATGGACCCTTGCTTGCTGCAGACAGTACTGGTAATATTAGAACTGGGTTATGGAAACACGAAACTACTGTGTAGCATTATAAATCATTGTGGGATGAATCCATATAAACTGTGATTACACATTCCTTAAAGCTATTAACACTTCTAAAAACTGTTTACAAACTCTAGGTACTTTATGCAGGGAGGGAACAAAGATCATCTGCCAAGCAAAAGATTTGAATGCGTTATTATCTTTGCTATTCTTACAAAGATGAACTCTTGGTATTTTTCTGAATATTTTTTTTTTTTTTCTTTGAAGCATCAGTCTTGAGGGATACCAAGCATAACTTTGTACATTCTTATTTTTTACCTGTAACCCTGCAGATGTGTCCACAACACATTTCAAATTTGTATTTAAATGTATAATAAATAGTATTTTCCCCAGCAGTCCCATGTTGCACTCAATTGTTGCTGGTTTTTTTAAAGATTGTTGTACTGAATGTCATCTTTTACTACTTCAGTATCTAAAACTTAAGAGTTTCAGTACTAAAGAAAGTATTTGGTGTCTGAAATAGACTATGCAATTAACTCAATTAATTGTATAAAGCCTAGGATTTGTTTGAAATGAAGAAGCTAAATTTTAAAGAGATTTTTAGTATATGGGCAACTCGATTACTCTTAAAATCATTGTCATGTACTTGCTGCATAATTTAGTTATATCTTTAGGTGGCTGTGGCTTATTTTAATGCACTTGCACAGAAATTGGTAATGTTTTTGGATAATACTCTATTTTGCCCTCATAATTACCTGACAGGGATGGGTTATTTTGAATTTATTTTAATCATTCGTAATTAAGAAGGTTACAGTGATCACAGACAACAATATCAGTGAAAATCCATTCAGTTGTAACAGTGTGGAAGAATAATGGCACAAGTGTTTTTATGGGTGGTAATGTGATGTGTTAAAAGTATGACCAGTACATAAAAGCAGGGTCTTCAGGTTCAGTGTCACTGCACAAGCTGACTCTTGAGAGAGCATTTTGAGTTGCAAGTTCACTTTTACTTACCTATATGTGACAATTTGCAGAATAGTCTTCTCCAGTAGTATACAGCATCTGTGATCAAAAAACAAAAGTTTCAGCACCAGAGCTATATTTATAAGGTTATCAATTTTAAAAAGTGTGTGAATTGCTGCAGTAGAAACAGCTAAAACATGCAATCTTTTAAAATAATGTAAATCTTAAAAAGTAAAAGTAGCAGTAAAATTAAACTATTTAAATTTAGTTGCAGTATAATTACAAAAATTAATGTCAAGGTCAAAATATTTTCTGTAAAATTAAATACAAATTATTTGTCCATTATAAGTATAGCTTTCTATACCAAAATTGTTGACACCACAGTGTAAACAAGACCATATTTTTTGTCATCATCCTGCTGTGACAAATTTTGAGGTTGTAGTTGCAGAGTAATCCTTGGGGTTTTATCTGTTTCCAGTGCTAATACCTGTTTTGTGAAAACCATGTGTATTAAATAGCAAAAAAATGCCTCTGTGTAATCTAGTACTGATATCACAACTCAGCTTTTAAGGAACAAATGGAATTGGATTGTATTCTACTTGGCTACTTCTCTATCTAATTCAGACTTTTCACTGTGGGGTGTTTTAGTTAAGTATTTGTTCTTACACAGGTCTAACATTCTCAGTGCTCAAATGTATTAAATAATTTCTAATGTGAGGACTCGTTTAGGTACATTTCAGTTATTGTTTGCCAGATTTACTGTACCCTCTACTAATCAGTTTGATATTCTGAATTAATCTTCGATGCATTGTACAAACATCTCCAATAGGACAGTGTTGTTAGGATTTGGGTTCCGGTTTTGCTTCTTGTGAGTAGTTGCCATTTAAGAACATTTTGACAAGTGTATGACTCCGTTTTGATTGCTCTTATATTTCACTGGCTTCAGGCAAAGTACATTTTAACTTGTACCTGACCTTACAGGTACCGTGTGGATAGGCACTTAAAAAAAAAAGGGAATTCATGGGTATAACCGTCACAAGCAGTACAAGCGTCACAGGTTGGAGGAAGAAGGCAATAAGCACACCCTGGTTTATGGCTAAAGATGTTTTGGTGGTGATACCAAGGATACGGTTGAAGTGTGAGAAAAGTTAAAAGTTTTTGGAAGAAAAAGGAAGCAATTGAAATGAGGTGTATATGATAATTCATTAGAATTTTGGAGCCAGATTGACAGTTCACAAGTTCAGAGCTATAATAGGCTTTTATAATGGAACAGATGAGGCAAGTATGCTCAGCAACCGTGACACACTCATTGTGTATCATACTAGTGACACTAGCATACATAGGGTAGCAGAAAGGCAGCAGGTCAGAGTGATCCCAGGGACTGCATTAAAATAACATATAGAAAATGAAGTGACTTTTGATATCTTTGAAAAAAGTGTCTTTCATAAAAATAAGTGAATAACAAGTTTTCAAAAGGAACTTTTTCATTGTAGTCCACCCGTGCAAACAATCATTGCTGTAATATGTGATTAAGAGATGAAGGTGCAAGTGATTTCCCTTTTCCTCAATGAGGAGCTCCCTATATTACTATTTGCTCATAGGTGATATGTTGTCAGAACACCTTAAATGCTAATTATTTTAATTTTCTGTAAGTTAAGAAATACGTCAGATGTTGGAAGGAAGAAACAATTACTTTCATGTAAGTTCTTTCATTTTTATGTTATTCTGTTTTGACCAGTTCTGTGTTAACACCATGCTGCTGGCTGAAGCTGTTTGGCTGAGGTGTCATATAGCTGCTTTTTCACATTACTGAGCAAACTGAAGGGTCAGTTCTGTTTGGTGCTCTTTGGTTGAGGTTTTTTTGTGTCAGTTTCTGGATCTTCTGGACAGGCTGAGAGAGTCGAGGTTGTTCAGCCTGGAGAAGAGAAAGCTCCAGGGAGACCTTATTGCAGTCTTCCAGTATCTCAAGGGGGTCTACAAGAGAGATGGGGAGGGGCTTTTTATAAGGGCTTGTAGTGATAGGGCAAGGGGTTATGCCTTTAGTATTTTCTAATTTAGATTAGAAGCTTTTCACTCTGAGGGTGGTGAGACACTGAATAGGCTGGCCAGAGAAGTTGTGGATGCTCCAACATTGGATGTGTTCAAGACCAGCTAAGACAGGGCTATGAGCAACTTGGACTACTGGAAGGTATCCCTGCCCATGGCAGGGGATTGGAACTAGATGCTATATAAGGTCCTATCCAACCCAAACCATTCTGTGATCTTAAAGATTAATATCATAGACATCTGTGAGAAATACTATTGTCCTTATAGTTCAAGATTAACATACAAAACATGAAGAAAGCTTTTAATTTAAACTAACATCCAATGAATTTTTAATCATTGCTTTCAAAACCGGGAAGACCTAATGTGTGAGTTTAGTTGTAGTTTAAATTAGGTTTATATACTTTCTCTGGTTACGAGATTAGTTGAATGTGGACACTGGGGGAGATGGAGGAGGAAATGAAGGTGCTGGTAAAAGCTTGTAAATTCTTCCTTATACAGAAGACTTAACTTTTGAAAACGATTAGGTTAGCAAGATTTTAAGTATGACAGACTTAGGTCTCTTAACTCTAGTTCACCAACACCATCTTGCATCTGAAACTCACCTACATGCAAGCAGGTAGAAAATGGCACTCACTGGGTACAGAGTTGAGGAAAGCAGCTTTGTGCCTGGTATTCACTAACCTGGCCACATCTTAAAACCTTTGCAGTACTGGTGCAGCTGATCAGGTTCCTCTGCTGACTGCAGTTGTGGCTCACCAATGTATCATAGACCAAATCTAAAGTCAAGTGGAGGATGGCTCCACGCAAAGTACAGGAGCTGAAGGATCAGTGCAGAGGTAGGGCTTGCTGAATTTTTCTGAGTGTGCTTCACAGCCAGTTGAGTACATGTCTAATGTGACTTGAGTTTAAAAAGCCTGAACAACCTTCAGGCACTGAAGCAATCTGCAGTGAGGATGGAAGACCTTGAAAATTAATCCAAATGAAATCCCAAAATATACAATTTGAGTATACAAAGGAAGTGCTTAGCTGAACGCAGCATTTTCTCTGAAGCCAGCATTTGCTTGGTATGATAGTTACATTCTTTGAGCTCTATAGTGAAATATATGAAGTGAGACTTAAGGTATTAGTGAGGTGAAATGGAGGGGAAGTTTTTAGTTTCTATTAGAAAAAGATTCTTGAAATTTTGACTTGATACTTAAGTGCTGAATATAGTAAAAATTACATAAAACTCCTCCAATGGGACATCCCTGGAAAACCTCAAATCCAATAGTTAACTTGCATGAAAGAAAGAGAATACTAAATGTTGAAGTAACAAATAGTTGTCTACAGATTGTTTCAGAGAACATACTTTTCATAAAATGAGTAAAGATGTAGAAGACGCACAGGATTGTTTTTTCTTTTGTATAAATTACAGTTTTCAGTCAGAGGATGACTTCAGCCTACTTGCAAAGCCTAAAGAGCGCTCATGTGTAAAATCACTATGTAATTCTTAGTATGGCCTGCTTCATATAATACATACCTGATATTTTCATTTCATCTGCTTTGAGTTATATTTGCTGACTATGATTATTCTGTTTCTTTCAACATCAAATGTTCCTCCACCCTTTTTCCTAATCTCTTATCAGCTACGAATTAATACATTAGATTAGCAGTTGCAGTCTCCCAACATTCTTCTACTTTGTTAACCTGTAGAGCAGCTTCCTGAATTGTTTGCAGCAATTTTCCTTTAAATCACAAGTGCATAAGATCTTTTTATCAGACAAGAGCCTGAATCTGAGCAGCAGAAAGATAGAATGCAGAGACTTAATTTCATCTGTTAGCTGATGTTTCTATTGGATGCTGCTGGTGAAATGGAAACTTGTAGGAAGGACAGGTTTCCTCCTGAGGGAAGGAGGCATCCCTGGTAACATCCAGAGCTGCTGAGCAAGATATTTAAAATTAGAATAGATACTTGGATGTAGAGTGCATCCAATCATTAACAGGCTTATCTCTAATGATGTTAGACATGCAACTTCTACAGGCTCTCACACGAGCTGTATTACATGAACTCATCAGTTCTGTTGACAAATCTGTTGACAAAAAACTATTACAAATTTCCAGGTAAAACTGTTTTTGAGTTTAATCATGGGAGCCATCACCTGTATATTGACACATCTCTCTTGATGACTTAACCTATCCTGTGTAATAAGGCCATCTGGTTATCCCATAGCTGAAGTTTTCATTGTACCTTGTGGACAGTGCAAATGAGCTTTAAAAATGCCTAGTATTGTTAGACTAGCTTTATGTTATCAGTTTCAGAGAAATGCATCTTTTCGTCTGAAATGAAGTCAGCTGCACAGTAACTGCCTGTGGAGTAAATAGAAATAGCGTCAGTACATGGCTCAATAGCTTTCCTGTCACCTTCAGCAGCCAACAGAGTAGTGAACCCTGTTGTCTCCATCTTTTAGACAAAAGTGTTTTATACTTTGAGATTTTTCTCTTTTTTTGTTTTTTTTTTTTAAAGTTGCTTTCATCTGATGTTTCCACACTGAGCTGCCTCGCAAGTTTCATTTATTAAAGATATCAGCTCAGCCAGTGTGATTTCTCCTTCCCTGTCACATTTGTCACCTTACATTTAGTGTTCTGTATTCAAGAATAGGAAAGACAGACAGCTGATGTCTTGAACACTAGTTTTGTAATGAACCCCTAAGTAACCTCATGTAGAAAGGAAAGCTTGAGGAATCGGAGAATTTCCTAATCCCGTACAATGTTTCTGGTAAAAGAGATGGGAAAGTTTCAATCCAATGCTTGCTAAAAAAAAACAACCCCAACAAAACAAATAGCAAAAAACCCCACAAAAAAACCAAAGCACCCAAACCTCAAACTGAAGCTGGCAAACAATCAAAAAGCCTGTCCAGACAAGGAAATCAAACAGCTCTCTGACACAGATCCCAAAAGGAATAAGAGCAAAATTTTAATACTGCTTAATAGGTACAAATGTGTTCACTATAGCAAAGATGAAGCTGCTTCACGCATTGAGGTGCCCTTAGAGTGCCCAGTGTCTAGACACGGTGATAATGCTGGAGTTTAATTGCTGAGATCTGATGGTGCTAATTCAGCCCCTACTGACCTATTTTTGAAGCTTTTTTTGTCTGAAAACAAGCAGGCAGACCCAGGAGCATCATGAAAAACTTACTTGAATTAGGTTACATGGTAGAAATACCACAGCAATTAACGGCTAAAGCTATCTGAGGGTATCATCTGTGCTCCTAAAAACAGTGTAATTACCACAGTCCTAGTACTAGGTTGAAATTTTTTTCTCCCTGCTGTCAAACAGCTTATACTCAACTTAAATAGGCACCTGTTGAGGGTTTTTTTTCCCCCTCTCTCCTATGAAGTTAACAGATAACAGCTGTTAACTCAGCAAGTTGGTGGGTCAGCTTGTCCAATGCATATGCTAAGTGTCCTGTGTCCTTCCTCTCCTAAGAGGACCCATGTAATTTTCTCATTTCCCAAAATACTTCCCCCCCCCCCAAGATAGTTACTGTAATGAGCAGAACCACCAAATGCCCAGACCAAGTCCTCTGCACACCCTTCTCCTTTGCCCCACTAATACTGGCTTCTGTTGCAGGGTGACTATAGAGTTAAATATTTAACTGTGAAACATTTTTTAAAGCTTTATTCAATAGTATTAAAGTTAAAGAAGAGATGATAAATTCCTATAAGGCCACAGGATTTCTTTTGAGACAACTGTTTTATCTATATAAAGATGATGGGCTCTCCGGTAGCATGATATCATTATTAGTCTGCATCAGAAATGCAAAAGATTGCCTGGGGATGTTTCTAAGACCTGCAGTATTATTCCTGTTAATTTTCTTAGGGTTTTTGCTTTTCCACAAGTATCACCTTAGCCTTGTCTTCTCAAGAGAATACTAAATCATTATTCTTAATGCACAGGAGAATACTTAGGAAAATAAAAAGTCCAATCCTTTTATTTCTTGAAACCACATGACAGAGATTCTAAATTTATGCCTACTTGCCAATGTAACTTTAAAAAGGTAGTTTAATACAGCTATATTTAAAAAAAAAAAAAAGACAAATACAAACCTCATTAAGGAAATTAATTTTTCTTTTCCAACTGTGCCTGCTGAAACCAACCAAGATACTAGATACTGTTAGGGTTTATTTTTACATTAGGACAAGTTTTTCAATTTATTACAGAGTAGGTGTCCAGAACCACAAAGCTATAGTGAATGCCTCTTAATACTCATTCTGTACAGATGAAATCAAGGCTGGGTGCTGCCAGACAAGTATTTGGGGGGGAGGGGGCTGCTGCTGGTACCATGTGCTTTGTGATAATGAGGTCCTGACTCCTTGTTTCTGCAGATGCAGAATCTCAGTGAATCAATGCTTTCAAACTAGCCATGATCAAATCCAGTCTTGGCAGTCAGAGCTACCTGCTAGCTGTAAGTTATTGCTCATGCAGAATACTGCATAAAAATTCAGCAGGAAGGAAATGTATACTCCTTTCCAAACCCTAAACCGGCACAACTGACCCCCCTCAGCCTCACATACAACAGCAGCAAGTAAAAAGCCTTCTTTTTTTTTTTAACTCCAGAAAAGCAGTCCCTTGGAGAGCTGTCTCTATAGCACTCTACCTGGCAGCTCTCACCCCATGGAGGAATTTAAGACAGACTTCTTTTGACATTTTTCGACCTTTGGGTAATAAACATAAGGAAAAAGAAACAGTGCATGTTGGATATCAACCAAGAGACTTACAACAAGTGGAAATCCAATATCAACAACAAAACTGTTGATCTATTATGAGCATAAGTTGCAGAGTACTGTATTTCCATCTCTTTCAAGTCTCCTATTTTCAGCTGGAAGTATACAATTCAGTGGCTGCATGCAGAGAGAAATCTACCTACAGCCCAATGCAGAAGCCACCAGCAACACTGACTTTTTCCACAAATTTCTGTGGGTTTTGAGTGACAACAGTTAGTCTCTGACCTAGGAGGGCAACTAAAAATACAGGAAGTCAGGAGAGATGATATTCTACATATATTATTTTGAAGAGCAAAGGATTGAACCAAGAGTACTGGGAAAATGTTTAGTTCTCTATGTACAGCCTTTGTTTTAAGGAAACTTGGTATTAAAAAAAAAGGAAATCCAGCCTTTAATAATGCAAATATTCCCTTCTTCACTTTAAGGACAAAATTAAAGTTGGTGTGTTTCAAGTTAAAAGTTCTGTGACATTTCCATGTTCAGACTTGCATAATGTGTACACTTTTCAGCAGTGCTACAACCAAATCTGTCTGATAGGGAGGAGACAAAACTTCCTTAGGACTGTGCCTCACCTATTAATATAAAAGCAAACATGAAGCAAAGGAATATAAATGGACAGATGAAGTAAGAATAGGAATGGTAATGGAAGAAGAAAATGTGAAAGAAAAGGCAGTTCAGGAAAAGATTTTACATTTATGCTAGAAGTCTGAGTGCTGATAGGTGCCAACAGGCCTCGACTCCAATTCCTGCTGCTGCTTCTGCCTCCCAATCCTCCCACACCTCTGAAGAGGCTATGGCTGCAGAAATAATTTCAAGGGTCTGAAAGATCCCAGGAAGATTTGAGAAGGAAGAATAGAGAATAATGTTGCTAGTGACATGCCACTTGCACCAGTCAAGGGCAAAATAAAAGAACAGGAACTCATAACAAACACACTGAAGGGACATAATAATAATAAAAATAAATAAATGATCTGAAGTAATAATGTGAGTAATAACAGAATGGTAAGGAGGCAGTGTAAGCCTGTCACAATAGACAGTTTCAATCACAGAGAGGGCGTTGCCATGGATTTCAATAGGTAGCAGACTTTCAAAGTTGCCTGCAGTCACATTAAAATGGAAGAAGCTCCCAAATGAGAGCACACACAAGATCATCTTCAGAAATGAAAGCCTCCTTCAGTTATAGTGGTGGCAGAGCAAACAAAGAGCACAGAGCAACTGTGATAAGAAACAGAAAATGCAGAAAACTGGCAGGCAATACTGCATTCATAAGTTAATGCTTTTATTATTTTTAAATTTCTCATGTGCATTAGGAGCATGTAAATGTTTTCCAGTCTTTATAATGTTATTAGCTCTTCGAAATCCTGCACTACCAACCCTTGGACACCTATTCTGAACTTGATGCAGCAGAAGCAAATAAAGGCTCCAAAACCCCCAGTATCCCTTGTCCAAAATCCCAAAGTCTTTGCTTTTGGGTTCTTGGATAAATCCTATTAGAACAACAGTGTACATGTATTCCCAAAGCAATAATTGCATTACTTTGTAGGTAATCTATTAAATTACTCTGATGCTTTCATTGATCTCCTATGAAGTGAGTGAACAATAAACTCCAAATACTTAAAAGGTCTAGTTATGAAACCCAGATACAGAAAGCAGCCTTGCTTGGCCAGCCCTGGCCAAGATAATCATTGCATTAAGGAACCTGATTTATGATAGGTGATGTCTGGCTCTTGCATGTGTGTCTTCTGTGTTAAGAATTGAGCTGGACAATTAAATAAATAAAGGTGATTCATAAGCAGTAAAAATCATTCCCTTAATCTATGAAAATACTAAAGTTAAAGCTGTAGTGAAGCAGGTAACAGCTGGACTTTGTATTAACGTTCCAAAGTTAATATCAACAAAATGCAGAATTGTCCCTGCTATGCTATTCTGGTATTATCAGATAGTAACAAAAACCAAAGCTTTCATTCAAAATCACGATGTACATCACTTGTATTTTTGGTACACCACACCTGTATTAACGAGCTATTCTCACATTCACTGTATTATGTGAGAAGTTTAATCAAAGAATGTCAGGCTTGAACATCCGCTCAGCAAAGCATTTTGATTCCCATTGCTAAATAGATTTCTAAGGTGCAGAAGAAGTTAATGCACAAAATGAGCCTCCTGAAGAGTTTATGCACCAATTTATTGTAAGCTGTAAATTACTTTTGGAGAGGAAAGACACTCTTCTGTTATTAACTATAACATGTCACTTGCTGATTCTGAAATAGTTTCAAAACTAGGGGCAGGAATATGCTCATTTTAGTGCAACCCAGCATTCCTGAAAGTGTACAGTACTGAAATACACACCTTTCAATCTCAGAAGAGAAATATGTGGACACAGCAATAATAAATCCCTTGCCATAACAAATCTGGTCTTCAGGATTTTTCATGGTCATTTTCACATGAGTGTAGCTTTCATTAAGACTCTTTGTCTAAAATGGTGGAGAAATAATCACAAAGGTACCAAGAAACACCAGAAAACCAAACCTTTCCAAAGACAGTGCCAGGAAGCCAGTGGAATTTAACCTACGTGCATACATCTTGCATGAGCCAGAAGAGGCAATTTTATATTCTATTTAGTAATCTCCTACGTCTTGAGTCACCCCGCCAACTTTCATAGGATTATTTGTTGATGAAGGTACTAGTTAAACCAAGTAAAGCCGTCTCTAAACCTATGCAGTCAATTGCTGCAATTTTTACCACATAAACTTCTGTCACTATGGAGATACAAGAAATATACTATCAGCTGATACTAAGTTGCCTAAAACATGAGAGCAGGAGTTTCAGAAATTCATTGCATGAACAACATCAAACAGCAATTTTGCAACATTAGCTCATGAATGCAAGTTACATGTATTTTCACCATACCCATCTTATGTGAGTCATGACAAAGTCATGCATGTGATGGACTCCAGTGGTGAACAATAGTGGTGAGAGCTTATTCAGCCTATGCTTAAAAGCCACTGAAACTTAAGATAGAAAATAAGGAAGGAAACACAGAGCTAAGAGCAAAAAATAAACAAACCACCAATATCAAGGAAATGTTTGCTGGTTTTGTTTTTTTGCCAGACAGAGGCTTTATTTAGGCTAAGTCAAAGAAAAGAAATTTCTAAAAAAACCCTGCGTGTGTTGATGTCAAAACTGAACCCAAATTCTCTGGGTAATTCTACTCATTCTAGATTTATTGCTAATATCTTAGGATTTGTTGCAAATCAAAATTGGAGTTGTGTGCATTCATGTATGTGTTTGTATGGGTGTATAAAATGTATCAGCTTCACCCTCTTCCAAATATCCCCTGGTAGTTAATTAAAGAATGTAAAATTTCCTGTGGATATTTTCAGAAGTTCCCAGGTGATTTACGGACTAATACATTACTTTCACAGACATCTTTGCTTTTGACTTAAAATGTACATTGTAAAATCCCATCTCACATTCTTGTGTTTTGAATTTTTTAACAAGTCATCATGATTTTATTTGCTGCTGCTGCTTATTTCTTTTTTATAAAATACAAGTTATGACATTGGCAAATGCCCATTTTCTCCCTAGAAGATGGCTCTGAAGGCTATATTGCAAGGTGCACATTTTTCTGTACTGCAGTGTAAAAGCCTTTCATGTTATACTGCAGGCAGCAGAGCCAGAGGATTTGCAGCAAATATGCAAATATTTCCTAAAGTGCAGTTCTTCATTTCACCTCAGTAGCCTTACTGCAAAAAACCACAGTCCATGAATCTCAGCATAACTTGTGGGTAACCTCTGTGGTAAAGGGAGCTCTGCTGTCCCCAAAATCACTTACTTAGCTTGTCTTCCCACCACTGTAGCACAGTATAAAAACAAGTTCTTTCTCCCAAGTCAATGCTAATCCCTAAAAATACTGTAAAACCTCAGATAGATCTTGATGAGAGAAGGGATAAGTTCCATCCAAAACTAGATTCTTTCTTAAATTAAACTCTTTTTTTTTACCTCTCAGACATAAACAATTAATAAAATGCAAATCCTATTGCTTGCTGAAACAAAAGTGGCAATAAGGAGACAAACTTAATTTACCTTAGCAAAACTGAATTTCCTCTCACCTCCAACCCATGCCCAAGAAGACAAAAATACAATCTCCTGTTGTGATTATCTCAAATCAAAATGCTCCAAGAAAAGAGCTGGCACTGAGCAAGCTGAAGCACAATATTAGATCAGGGAATACATAAGTTAAACAGCAAGTTAACTCACTATTTCCAAAACTGTGCCTCAAATGTGTTGGTTTCTTAATGGATCTGGGGTTTTCATTTTAATTTCCTGTTCATTTTAATTTTCCTAGGAACAACAGTGGCAATTCTATGATTTATTACCATTAGAAAAATTATTTTGCAAGAAACTGTGAGATAAATTCATTCATTAGAACTGCTGCAGCTTTACTTTGTGTGGTGGAAGTCAGGTTGGTATTGTTTTTTATTACAAATGTATAAAGTAGCATGAAATTCTTTGAATATGAATTTGTACCTCATTGCACTGGAGTAATAATAATAAAAATTAATGACCATTTTCATCTAGGGTAATGGATAGACTACTCTTCAAGCAAATTAATATCATGCTGCTTCTATTTCAGAAAGGGGCTCTTAGGACTCGTCATAGACAAGTTCACCAACAAGTTACAACTCTAAATACCTCTTTGTTATCTACAAGTCACATGGCAAAGGGCTGTTAGTTGCATGAGAAGGTTCAGTATGCTGACATAGATCCAGATATATCTTCAGAGATTAGCATCTGTTGCAATGGGCATGTTACTGCAGTGCCTAGTGCTTCCTAGGCAGCTAGTGTACAATTCAGAATAATATTGACCCATTAGAATAATATTGACCCATTAGAGAGTAGTGACTGAAGCCTTCTCATTGGATTGCGATTGGTACCATTTTGCTGGAACAGACTGACTACCATTGTCCTCTACAGAAATTCAGCTATACTTTTGTACAGTTAATATCACCATCTCATAAAAATCATGCTTTCTCTCCACAAGACCCCTGAGATTAGCAGCAGGAGGATATTTCATCTTTTTCTCTGCTGTGGTCAGTGCCACCTTGCTCCCCAAGCTGTCCTCAGCAAGAGGCAGACCTGGTTCCCAGGTGGTCTGTACAGGAAGGTCATCACAAAATTTGGCACTTTTTCCATGAGTTTCTTGTCTGGTTCTGCAAGGATCTTTCTCCTACTGGCTTCTGTTGCATAGTACTTTGTACTCTGTACCAAATGTCAACCTAGTAGCACCCTGGAAGCAGCACCAGAAAAGAGAATTGAATATTTTCCTCGCTGATCCTTTAATTTTCCTGTCCCTTAGCTTTACTTTTGTAAGATGGATTATTAGTACTTCTTTATTTCTGAGGACCATTAAAGAAAATAGTTGCATTACAGGAAGTTTTATTTTTTTCCTTGTTTCCATACTTGAGAGAGTCAGATTAATTTCAAAGCCAGTCACTGAAACATTAACCAAGTTTCCTTAGAAAGAAGTGTGAATTGCATTCTAATTAACTTACAAAGACAGAGTTTGGTATGTGGTTTGTATTTCTGGAAACACCTTCCTGACCCCTACAAAACAATATAAGGCTGATGAATCATATGAATAAATGCATGGAACTAAAACTTGGCGATACTTTAAGCAGAATATTTTGGGATTGGTCTGATACCTAAACATTATTTTAACTATTTTGCTATAAAAACCTTGGCTTTGTCTTGTAAAGCCAGCTGAAAATATAATCTCTTCATTTACTGAAACATGAAGAACTCAGGAAGATAAATGGAAAGATTTGAACTTGCACTGTTCTCATAAAACTGGACAGGGTAATAAAAGTGGCAATACAATATATATAGTTTTATACACTGTTTTTCAATGTTACAAAATGAAACCATACTTTTATGATAATGGCAAACCAGAAGTGATAAGATATGAAACAGAAAAGTAGATCATAAGTTCTTAGTAAATATTTTAAATGGGTTCTGCCAACTAGAATTTGACTCAGAAAACAGCTGCTTCAGGGAGTATTTTAAAGAAGCAGACACAAGAAGTTACACTTAAGGGGCATAGACATATCACAAAATGGGATAGAGTTATCAGAATTCTGAGGTAGTTCCCAACACAATGGTATACCCACATAATGTGTGCTGGGCAGCACTGTTCAGAGATGCTGTCTGGGGACTACAACACAGCACGGCTGCATCAGCATGATGCTGAGCTTGAATTGGCAAGTCCTGCCTCCAAACCAGACCAAGCGGCAGCAACACAGCGT
This sequence comes from Actenoides hombroni, assembly GCA_024336885.1. Lineage (NCBI taxonomy): Eukaryota > Metazoa > Chordata > Aves > Coraciiformes > Alcedinidae > Actenoides > Actenoides hombroni. The sequence continues at coordinate 4,178,618 of WUAM01000334.1, read as the reverse complement.
GGTTTTGTCAGGATTACCAGTGTTTTACCCTGCAGCAATATCACATTCAATGCCTCACCCTTTTACTTCAATAACTAAGGCAGGTACTTTTCAAGACTAACTCTTTAAAGAGTGAGTTGATGACTTTTAACACCACCTTTAAGATTTCTAGATGAGTTTCTGAGCTATCTCGAATTAATAAAGCACTTCATGATGTTCCATGACAAAGGATCAGCTGTAGTGTGTTCAGAGAGGTTACCGGGTCACAGCAGGCACAAAAAGTATATTCACAACCAGAGGAACCATGGAAATTCAATTGTGGATATGGAAAAATGACTCTGTTTTTCTCCCTTTCCTGCCAATGGTGCCTGACAAGCCCAGAGAAGAGCTATAACACATTTGACTAAGCACGATGCTTGCAATAAGCAGGTAGCATCAAGGAAAGCACTCTCCCTTTCTGGGGGCATGGAAGTAGTTTGAGGGAGATGACCTGGGGGTATTCTGTAAGCCTTCATATCAGGGAAATGACATTCAAGCATCCAAAGCAATTTCTCACTTGAAAGAGGTAAGGAAAGTCTCCATCTTTTCTGCCTCTTAAACTCATCTTCTAATTTTCTGTACCGTAAACCTCCCTTCTTTTTAGAAAAGCAGAAGGAAAAAAGATGCATTTGGGGCACATTACTTTCAGATAAGTAACTTACCTTCACCTATTTCAGTTTCTATGGAACATTCCTGACTTATCCTGGTAATTTCAGGTTTTCTCACAGAAGTGCTTGCTAGACAAGTTCATTTTATATACTCAGGCAAGTTTGTATTCGAAACACCCATACATTTTTACCAGACAGTAATTCCCTAAGGTTGCCATAATTATCTCCTCTTTGCAGTCTGCAACATTATATGAGCCAACCAAGCAATTCTTCCTTTTGCATCACACTTACATAGACAAGTAGGAGGTCAGTGCATTAAATTTAATGACACTAATTTTTGCTTGTTTTTCCATGCACATTTACGTGAGCAAATAAACAAATGATCACAAACAAATGATCATGCTTACATATGTATAAATAGCCAACTGGATGGATTAGATCCTAGCTGTTTCCCAGAGTGATCAAAAAAAGAAATCATTCCTACCAACATACAACTGCAGGGGGTGAGACAGAGGAAAGGGCTGAAACATGCTGATACTGGCTTTGGTGAGTTTTGTTGTCTATTTTTATTCTCCTTAGACAAAAGAGAGAGGAAAAATAAACTGTGCTGTTATTTGTGTTGGGCAGAAAAAATTATTTATAGGGGTCGAATCTGTAAGAGATAAAAATCTTTGGGTTTATTTTGTTCTGGCTTATAAATATAGTTATGTTATATTCCATTACATCAATTTAATTCACTTTTCTCAATCACTTTCTAGATATAGGGAGACTCTTAATATTTTAAAAACAGGAGGTTTAAACTCTTCCTTCAGCAAGATAGATCATCCATAGACTATTGTCCACCAGAAAAAGTTAATGAGACTAAAAAACAGTCAGAAAAAACCATGAGCAGATGAACAATTACTTTGAAACCTCCCACATGAATGACACCAGGGTTTCAGTAAGCCTACTGAATTTTAGAAATGCACACTGAAATTCTTCAAGGCAATAGTGCTGAAGCTCAGAAGAAACAGATCTGTGGCACTCCAACAATCACTGACACCACTTAAAAGCATATCCAGAACAAGCAGCAGATATTCTCAAGAGAGAGAATAGAGCAGGGCAAGATATTCTCAGCAAAACAGAATTTGAGAAGAAGCTCCTGAAATTCTGATTGTTATGTAGTTGAAGGTCTCAGCCTAGGCTTGTTGAAAATGTTTGTGAGCCTTGCAGATAAGCCTGACCTCAATTCAGAATGAAACTGGATTGAGAGGTGTAGTGGGTCTGGCTGAGCTGCTTTTCCCCATCCAGCCCTCATGCTGCAGTACTGGGAGCTGGAGGGTGTTGAT
>WUAM01000334.1:4142619-4176564 GCA_024336885.1 Actenoides hombroni | reverse complement strand
TCAACTATAAAGGGAGAGGGCAGGAGGAGGATGGGGGGGCATTCGGCTTTGTCCTCCAAGCGGCTGCTGCGTGTTCCTGGAGCCCTGCTTCCTGGACTCAGCCTGACATCACCTGCGGATGGGAAGTAGAGAATAACATCTTATCTATCATAACCCACGGCTCTTTGCGTCTTATTCTCTCCCTGCGTGCTGTGCTGATGGGGGTCAGGGGGAGTGAAAGAAGGGCTTGGTGGGCACCTGGTGCCGTGCCAGGGTCAACCCACCACAAGAGGTAAAACAGATCTAAACCAAAGCAATGGAAAACAAACAAAAGGTATCTTTGGCCTGGTTTTCTTGGGCATTGTGTGTTACACAATTGCATTGTCTGTTTCTCATTTCCAAAACCTTTTTACACTCGTCTGTTTCAGCTCTGCTTGAAAAAGGATACATATCTCAGGAGATGGTACATTTTTGCATGTGTGAGTACAGACAAAATCAGCCAACTAATGCAGATCCTGAGGACAGAGTATCACTCTAGCTAAACCTAGAAATATCCCAACAATCTGAGAACCTATTCAGAACTTCCATTTTGTAATTGGACTAATACATGTCCAAGGAGACAAAAAGCCTCTGAAGTTTGTTTAAGCTTTGCTGCTGAGAGAACCATTTGGTTTTCAAGATTACAGCAAAACTTCTGTAATATCATATACTTGGTTTTTATGAACTGGTCAACATCCATTGAGAGCAATAAGTTGTCTGGGGGGAACACTGTTGTTGAAGGTATTGTAAACACATCAAGTCACATCAGCTGAGTTAAAGAATTCTGTTCTGAGCAACGTTAAACAAAAAAACCAAATCACCACCTCCCCAATACACCCTTAAAAAATCCCACAGATTACCAGCTTTGCCAGCAAATATTTCTGCACAATCCAGTGAGATCTGAACCACCCACCTTTGTCTAATTTAAATGCATATGAAACCACAGGGAAGAAGAAAAGATGACCACAGTTCATGTATTGGCAAGAAGTGGAGAGAGGGAGAAAGGAATCACAAATTTGCCACTTCGGACAAAGCAGTTGGGCTGAGCCACACCAAAGCAGATGTTCCACTGGGCTGGCAGATGTGAAACTGCAGAGTTGGAGATAGCAGTTACAGAACCAAGTGAGTGCTCTCACTCCTCCACTGAGCCTACAAAACAGATCACAAGTGTTCTGGTTTGTTCCAGTGGGAGCTGACCTTAAATCATTCTTTGCAATTTTATTTTCATAGATAATAGTGAACTAAAATATTCTGTTCCCCTATTCAGTGCATTATTTTTTTCTCTGCCTTTTCCTAATCTCCATTTCAGTATGCAGACTTCTCAACGTTTAAACTTTCAGGATGCATTTTTAGACAAAAAAAAAAAAAAAGTTTCAATATTGAAATCTTTTTCTCATAATTTAGGCTCTAGATAGACAGGCTTCTAAGTGAAATTCTTTTCTGCAACTCACTTCTATCCTTCTCCTTAAATCAATTTTGTTAAATTCAGACACGTATCATGATGATGAACCACTGAGTAATGGTTAAATCTGCAGTCTCCAGCTGTTAATTTCAGGAAAAAATGCAGAAAATATAATGTCAAAAATACAGAAAAAAAATATCTGAAATGAGTGCTTGTTCTACTCATTACTTTCACAAGACTCCTACGCAATGAATTCTTGGTATGTGTGAAAAAGTCATCTTTAGCATATGTCATTCAATAGCCTTTAAGAACTGCCTCATAATCAGTAACTGGAGAGACTGAAAGCTAATATCACCTATTCTAGCAGAGCAACTGTCTAACAGCCTGAGTTACGGTGGGATTAACAGAAAGTGCCATATCCAGAGGAATCAGAGAGAGCCAGATCAGCCTCACTAGCCACAGTTATAGTTGAGGAACAGTGACAGAGCATTATCTATCTCACCCCACATGAATCCTGCAGGAGATAAAGAGATATCCTTCCACTGTGAATTCCTGCAGTGTAGTCAGTACAGAGAATGGCCTATGCAAATCACTTTAATAACAACAAACAAGCCTGAAGCTGATACCAAGGAAAGGAAGAGAGGAGTAGACTCTTTCAGTCTGCACTGTGAGAAAAGTTGGTGACACAGTCATCAACACCTGAGGCAATTCTTGGGGCAATTGACTTTTAGGTGTTCTGATTTTTAACGTTAATTTGCTTGCAGTGTTTTCAATGAGGATAATTTAGTCTTTGGGAATCTTGTTTATTCCTAACATGAAATTGTAGTTATTAAATAGATCAAGTAAAACTGAACAGTTTGTGGGAGCAGAAGGGAATGAGAAGGAAAAGGGGAACCATGAACTTAAAAACTTTGGTAGATTTGAATGACTGTATTACTAAGCTGTCCTTTATATAAAGAATTGTTTTCATATTTACAGAGATTTAGAGGGCCAGAAGAGAGCAACATAGGCTGAATCAAATTTGACTAAGTCCTGTGGAACACAAAAGGCAGAATTTAAGCCACTACTGGATTAGACAGGAATATTTTTCTGCTCAGAAAAAAAGATGTATTTTTTTTTCCCAACCTGCCAACTGATCTTTGATAATTCCTCCTGATGAATTGTATAAAAGCATTTAACTTAATCTCTGAGAAACAAGCCAGAGTCTCAATGCACCTCTTGCTAGGTAACTATCTGAAGGAAAGTGAACTGACAAAGGCTGATGTCCTGGGCCCTGCTCCTGTAAACTCTTATGCTGAGTATTCATTAACTCAATCAATTTGTTTTTCTCTTTGAATATGAGAGAGTGTGAGTCACTGTTATTATTATTTGCTGAAGTTAATTCTGTTCAGAATATCTTTGTTCCTGCAGAGAGCAAACTTTGTAGTCATATACAAGAGGATGTGTCCTAAAGGCCCTATATCACTGATACAGGGAAAAAAAAAAAATTCAGGTTAAAATAAAAAAAATTCAAGTCAGGTTGCCTGGAGTTACGCACAATAAAAGGGAATTTTGTTTTTTGGTAAGCCTTCTACAAAAGCAAGTTCTGAAGTTATTAAAGTGTCAGGCTGTTGCCATGCAGTTGATCTGCTCTCTTAAATTCACTAGCCTCTTCCACTCTGTAATCCACTGTCTACTCTTGTAATGCCCGAGGGTTTCGGTACACATAAGGTCTTACTCCTTCCTCTTCTTCTTCTTTGATCCTCTTCTTTTCAGCTTCAATAACAAATTTACCAAGAAGACAGGGTATACACAGAAAACAGTACTAGTGGTCTTATTCAGGATAGAAGCAGTGATGTTCTGTGAACAGCAGACTGTAAGGAAGCAAAAATGCTACATTCGGCCCCTAATCTCAGGCTGAGGAGTTCAAACCCATGCCATTTGGCAGGAGAAAGCTTCCATGCACAGGGAGAGAAGAACTTTCTCCCTCTCTGTGGCTGGAGAAAATGGAACTGAAGATCAACCAAGCTCAACAGAGCAGAGGAGAACAGATATATGAGGGGGTGTGATACAACAGTGAACATTTGTAACTGCAGTGCTGGTCGGGAGAGTAGATATCCAGGGTTCTGCTATCATCACTGTTTCCAGAACATTTGTGCATGTCAGGTACATACGTAGTCCTCACTGACATCTTCAGCCTCACTCTGCACTGAGCAGCAAGAGGAGGGTGTCCATGCTTCATCGTGCACATTCTGACACGTTCTGTCAGAGTGGGAATCCACGTAACAGAGATGGAGAATGGCTCACAGTCAAAGCCTGGCATTTACAGCACTGTTCAAGGAGCAGAACAAGAGTCTGTCTTCCTCAGGGAGATCTGGAAAATTAACCTGTGCCTCCAAACCAGATGAAGCTCTTGAGAAACTTTATTAAGAAATAATTAAGAAGAAACCACTTCCTTCTGCTGTCCTTTCCACACTCCCCAGAGTTTTTTGAGATAAGCAAGTATCCACTTATTTCTAGGAGCAATTTTTTCTAAAGACAGAGATCTCCAGGACACATCTAGCACCTCAGTTCTAGAATGGAAGGCATTTAAGCCATTGCTGTGTCCAGGCTTCCTGTTTTAAAAGCTCTAGAGGCTTACTGTTTTGGATCTTATTTCAAGGTGCCTTTCACTTCCCCTAGACTCTTCACAAGACACTCAGGTTCAAGCACTGCAGTGTTGCATTTGTGGCTGTGAACATTACTGGCTCTGGCTGTAAGAATCTTTGCAGTGCAGAGGAGAATCAGGGCCAGGTGGCACATCCTTAACTTCCCCCACCTGCACGAGCCTTTATTAGCAAGGGGACAGAGTTGAAGCGTTTTCTTCTTGTCTGTGCCTTTTTTTTTTTCTTTTTTTTCCAACAGTACGTATGGGAAAGTGTGTCAATAGGCAGGAACTCTGAAGAAGGAGAAATAGTTTGAGGAACATAACTGAGCAGAGGTAGCTTTGAGCCCATTCATGGGAACAAGGCTAGCACAGATACCAACAACAGCAGTCTGATCTCCCTAATTCCGTTCAAACCCTACCTGCTTTTTCCCTGTCACAGAGCAGAAGAATTCAGTTTCAGGAAAACTCCGGTCAAGAACAGATTTGGTGTTAAAGAAGGAAAATACAAATCCTTAATTTACAATAAGAAAAATGACAATAAAGGCAGATCTTATCTGAAGAATATCAACCTTTTTGTCAATTAATACAGGAACATATTGAATTGAAGATAAGGCATTGAAGCAGCATTAGCCTGGTGAGTAGCCCATTCTTACAGAATTATTAATGTTGGGTTTTTTGTTAGATGAATACCATTTGCTCCTAGATAAATGAACTCTCTTATTGACTGGATTATATCTCTGCTCATTTGAAAAAGAAAAATCTGTCAGAGCTTTTTTTTTGAGTTTTACCTTGCCAAGAATTCATAACCAGAGTGCTAACTGGCAAGGTACGTCCTAGCATGTAAGTTGGATATAATAAGAAGAAGTAATCAGATTTATCTAACGTTTGAAGTATGTGCTGCATAATGAACACATTTGAAATGAAAACCATTATTGCTTAAAAAACAGAGATGATTACATCCCCTGATTGTTCCAGGCATTACGAAGTACACAAGACAATCACATGTAATCAGTATAAATTGAACATCCTCAACTGCCTGGAGTCTAAATTGAGAAAATGGAGAACAAGACCAAAGACCTATAAAATGTTAATGTTTTCTTGAATAGAATGCTGAATTTATATTGCATGCTTCAGTTATAATTCTGAAACTTATTAAAGCTTTCGCTTTTGCTGGCTGACATATACTATTATTCCAGCTCCAAACACATACAATATGACTTAAAATTTGCTTTTGACATTTTTTAGGTCTATTCATATAGAATGAAATGTTTGTGTGTGCAGTGTTTACAACTAGGTGTTAATACTAATATGGTAAGGGTGGAGCATAGCTATAATGAATAAATTTAAAATCACCTGTACTGAAGAGAAACATACTATTTTGCTGTGAGATAGCAATGGGACTTAATTTTTATTTCAAAGCATCATTTTCTTGCAGCTGTTGAATTTTCCTACAAGAGGAATGAGACATTATTATTAATAATGTGGTTTAATAAGAGAAATATTGGAAAACCTTTATTCAGAATTGTTTCTCCTGTTACAGTTTAAATTCTATTGGTTGTTCCATCTACATTTTAAAACTAGTGTTTTCCCCATTATTCTTAGTTACTATTTCTTCAACTAGATGTATAAAACAATTAGCACACAAATATGATGCGATAGAGTCCAGAAATAGGAGTCTGAGAAGGAGGGAAAATAAAAATAGTATATAAAGTGGCAGGTGCTAAAGATCTTTCAGCCTGTCTAATTAAATGATGACACCTTTAGGGTCTGTGTGATTCTCAGTCAGTCTTGACCTGCCTAGGAAAGGTGTCTTTCTTATTTAATGCATTTCCTGGAGTACCAGAAGGAAAACTGAATGCTCTATTCTCTTCAAATTGGGAAACTCTTTCAATCTGTTACTTAATAATGTTTTTACATGTTCTGTAACTGTTTTTTGGGAGTGTTTTATATTATATGTAATGAGCTTGATATAAAAGAAGAAAGTTATGCCATGTCTGGAAGAGAGAATAATTTTTGAGGCATCCATTAGAGCATTTGACTTCCACTGCATTGATTTACAGGTTTAGTTGCATTCCTCACATAGGAATTCCACAAGCCTGAATAATACAGTTAATTTCTTTTGGAAAGTTTGAGCTCTAGACAGTAAAAGCATTAAGTAAGTCACATGCTCTCTACCAATATAGTAAGATTAGTGTACATTGTCACTTTCTGCATTAAATGGGCACAGAAATCCATTACTGAGAGGACAATGATTTCTGTTCTCGGCAACAAGGAGCTTGATTAACAGAGTACATGATGTAATTTTAAAAAGTCTCTAAGGAGAGTCAAGAGATTTCTGTACTGGAACCTGATTAAACATTATATCATTTTTATAGATTCCAAATACTATTTAGAGATCACAGATGGGAAAATCAGTTTCAGTTGGAAAGTGATGAGGTTGTTTTATGACATTATCTTTTGTTAGCCATTAAAGTTTATTAAAGACACCATTATTCCTCCTCTATTTGTAATAGTGGATGTGCCAGCAGAATACACTAGATCAGGAAATGTTATTTAAAGTAAGCTAGCTATAAATGGATAAAGTCCATGCAGAGTGAGTACTATCATGCTTGCTGCTTAACATGTCTTTCTTAACACTTCTATAGAGGCAGTATTTGATAATAGCAAGAAAGGAACTTAGTTCCCTTAAGATAACGTAAGAAACTTTTACTACTTCTACCAACTAATCTTTGACCAATGCAGTTTCAGTTTCTGCAACCACTGCAGTACTGCATATAGTACAAACCCAAAGCTCCTAAACCTTTTTCAGTACTGATATCCTTATGCTTTGTTGGGATCCAAATAGATGATTTATTTTCCCATGTTATCTTAGCTACCTCATCCTACAGGATTCTCCAGATATGAATCTATCATACAGGAACAAATCCCAGAAGATTCTGTTCCTTCCTTACAAAAACTGACCTTGGTCACAAAGGAGTCCTTTTGTGCAGTGCATGACTATATAAAACACTTTAGATGTGGCAAAACTATTTCATAGCAAGGCAAAAGATACACCCCTGATTTTACACAGGTGCCTCAACTGCCCTCTGCTGAAGCTATTAAACTTTGAAAAGCAAAACCAAATTTACAAAATAAATAATAATAATAGTAAAAAAAGACCCTGGTTCAGAGCAAAATGGCTTTGTAATGGCTAAGGAGCTTTCATGTGGAAATGAACCCTAGGTTTCAGCTTCTGATTCAGATAACACAATAAAAACAGTGACTACTGTTTTTATTAATAATACTTGTTCTGGATTTTTTATTTTTCCCTTTACATGTTGATTGTTAGAAATCTTATCCTCAAATAATTTGTTCACTTCATGCATAGCAGGAAGTCAACTCAGAGCTGTATGCTGTGAGATAGGTATTTAAGGTACAGTGATACAGATTTTGATTACAGTAAGTTCTTTTTAACATTAGGGAGTGTGGGGGTGCATTTTTTGGATTGGGGCTTAAATACCCCAAGCTTAAATACTCAAACGCCCAAGCTGAATGTTTCAAACTAGGCATGTTAACTCTAAATACTTTCTGCCTTACAACGCAGTTTTGCTCTATATTGGTAAGCCTTTTGCCATCTACATGAAGACAGACCTTGTTCCTTTCTGCCCTTAAGAAATGACTAATCTTCACCAGGTTATTTTCATCAACTACATTAGCCTGATAGGGATCTGGTATTTCTTTGGTGCATTTTATTTACTTAAAAAGCATACATATTGTATCTTCATGCCCAGATCAATGCTGGTTTCTCCCTAGGGAGCTTTCTGAATGTATAGAACACTCAGACTTCTCCTGTACTCTGTGCAAGCCCTTTGAGGAACACTTCACTTCTTCATCCAGACATTGCAATCAGTGCTTTATCCAGCCCTGCTTTTTCAGTTGCCTCCTGTGATAGCTGCCACTGTCAGAGAGTTCCATACATAAAGACCCTTATATCTGAAGAGTATCCATTTTATCCTCTTCAGTTTAGTTAGCACTAAGCTCTCTCTGCATGGCTTAGGCTGGGATTGTGATTGCTTATTTTAGTTATTATGAAATAGAGAAGCATTTCCTCCTCTTTAGAAGACAATTAGCTCAGCATATTTCTTGCACATGAGAAAAAACTTCTTTAATAGAGACTGTCATCTGGGAAAAGTAATTGATTTGAGCCAGTATGGGTAGAGACACAAGGTTCAGAGGGCAGAGACACAGTTTAAGCTGATTTTGACACTAGTTATTTCCTATTAATTTCCCAGCTTGCTACTTCCAGAAAGAACTGTGTAGATAAGAGGATATATGGTGTTAAAATTATTTAAGCAAGTTTTGCAATAGGATTTCTCATTCTTCTTATAAGGGCAGCGATTCCTTTTTGCATTAAGTAGCAGAAACAACAAAAAAACCCTAACCAACCAAACAAAAACAACAACAAAAAAGACCAAGTAAAACCAAACCAAAACAAAAAAGAAGTCAACTTCACTTGCTGTGATGCTGACATTTGCTTTAAGCTCAGTAATTTAATACTAATAATTATCTCTTAAGAAGGTCAGAATATGTAATTATAAACCGATGCAAAACTACTATTTCTCCAAAATTTTTTGACATAAGATTTACAGTGCTGGTGCATTAGAAATACATTCAATTATTAATAACTATGATTTGAAAAGAACAGTTTTAAACTACATATATAACACAGACATTCCATGAATCAAAGACAAAAGATGTAACTTCCTAAAAGAAAGATGCCCAAGACATAAGGAACTGATTGATATTTGAGTGTAATACCACCAAGAGTTATGCATTAGTGGATAATAGGTATCAGTTGTTATACAGATACCAATATTGCAAATAGTTTTTGAGGAAGTTACAGGAAGTTACAGGAAGTTACATCTGACACTAGCTTCCCATAGAGAAGACAGGAGCAAAGCCCTGGAAGGACTACTGCTCCCAGAGTTCCAGCTCAGGAACATGGGATCTCTGAAAATTTAAGTGAAGTTATATCAGGTGTCCTGTTCTGAGTTTGAAAGCCTGAAATGTGTAAGGTGGTGAGAAGGGGAAAGACACAAACACATTCTGGATGACGCTGATTCTTGCTAAGTACCCAGCTTCCAACCCTGTAAGTCACGAGTGGCAAAGCTGAGGATCATGCAAATAAATCCTAAAATCATCTTCTGTCCAACTGTATAGCAATTGCCTGTTGTTGCTTGCCTGTTTTTGTTGCAAGCTCTCAGTGAATGATTTTGTGCGCTGAGAAAACTGTTGTTGTTGTAGTGACCACAATAATTCCTTCAATATGCTTAATTTTCATATGTTCTATTGACAAAGACTAGCCTAAGGGAAAGACATGGGGCAGAGTGACTGTAAAGTACTTTAATTAAGACTCAGAATCACAGAATGTTAGGGGTTGGAAGGGACCCGTGAAGATCATTGAGTTCAACCCCCCTGTCAGAGCAGGACAAAACTAGTGCAGATCATGCAGAAATGCATCCAGACAGGTCTTGAAAGTCTCTAGAGAAGGAGACTCCACAACCTCTTTGGGGAGTCTATTCCAATGCTCTACAACTCTTAACAGTAAAGTTCTTCCTCATGTTGAGGTGGAACTTCCTGTACTTTCTCTAAAATCTCTCCCCTTTTCTCTTTTCCACATCCAGAAAACAAGAGTTTGCAAGTGATTTGCAAACAGGTGAGGAAGGTCAATAGATCAGCGAACAAACAAAACCTGGGGGGATCAGGATGGGCTGTAAAATAAACAGCAAACAATAGGTGTGCACTCTTGGCTGTGCATTTAATTGACTCATTTCTTAAGGAAATTTCAAAAAGCCTAGCCAAAGAATTCCCTTACCATGCCCAGTGTCAGCAATGATACTCCAGAGAAGAGCCAGTTACTACACCTCTGAGAAAGGTCCACTGATAAGGACTTTGCATTTCAATTGTCTGTTCTCATGGGAGTTTCATTACCTCAGAAGTCACCCCTTCTGAATCATTGTTTGCCAGAAATACACTGTCCCTCAGAAACACAGTTGCTTGATTTGGATGCCCTTACCCATGTTTTTTATATGTATTAATTTAAGATTTGTATAGACAGAATGATGCATAAATTGAGTATCTGTGATAATATGTAAGAAGAATACCATATACCTGATCAAACTTTCTGTGACAAGCTATAATAGGAATGGCTTATACAATCTCTGCTAGCAATGAAATAGCAGGAAGCTCAGAATTTCCTAAGCTAACTCATGTATCCACAGCCCCAAAGGATGTTTTCAGACTCAGTAGTCTCATCCATGAATTTTCCATATTTACATATTTATTACCCTTCAGCAAATGATAGCATCAAGAGCAAGAAGCAGCACTCCATACTCCAGTTTATGCAAGAGAAAATTTACTGAAGTTTCATTACCCTTCCTGGACAATTAAAAGGGTGAATTTTATTCTTTATTTACTTTCTCAAAAAAAAAAAGAAAAGAAAAGGAAAAAAAAGGTGTTAAACCCACAAATTGTGCTGGGTAAAACCTATAGCTAACTAAAGTATGTTGAAATAGGCACATATCCAGTCAAATCAATGAGGCAAGGCTGACAGAAATTCTGGATGGCACCATGTCCTTCTCAGAAAAATGTTTCAACACATTTCAAAACAAAAAATGTGAGCCAAAAAAGTAAGTACCCATCTGGTATTTATCGGCAATTCTGAAGAACCACTTGCCAAAGAAGCAAGTTATGTTCTGCTTGATCAAAAGCACGTAACACCCCATCAAACTTTAACATCCCTCCCCCCTTTCAATTAGACATCTCTGGTAACAGAGTTCATAAAGATAGTCAAAAGAGGTAAAAACGTTTGGAAACACAAGCCAGAGCACACAGTTCTCACAAAGAGTTGAATAATTCTCAATAACCAAACAGATCTGCCAAAGTAGCTTCCCATTCATGCCTGCAAAAAATCACATCTCCCAGCACATAAACTTAGTTGATTATACCAAATTGGCTATTCCACTGCACTTTAAAATCTGGATTTCCATTAACAGTAAGGACGCTGCCTGCTTACCTAGTTTCTCCCAGCTTATTTCCATATCTCTTGTGCTGTGGGACCCTCCTTTCCTCTCCAGAACTCCATCTGCCCCATCATAAAGATCTTTGATTTGCCATCTGTCAAGTTATTACATGAGAGGAGGCTATACGTGCTGCTCTTCATTGAAAGGACTCTTAGAAGAGACACTGCAGCTAACACCGGAGACATTTCCAAGGCAAGCAGGTGCCTCTTCCAACCTGTGCTTTCTCACCCAAATTCCATTTTGCAGCTCCAATACCCAAAGTAACCCTGATTCTAGTCATCCAGCCTTTCCCATCCTATTGGTAAACACCTGCTGTCTTTAGAGTACATTAATTTCTGTGTCTTTCATTTCTTGGTGAATCAGTTGAAAATGGGGGTGCAGCTGTTCTCTCTTCTCAAACAGTGAACAGACACTGCTCTGAATAACTAAACTGTCAGTACATAAAGAGAAACCTGCAGCAATGAGCAGAACCAGAGTGGGTGGTATGGGGAGGCATTTCTCAATGTTCCCAAAGCTAATTAAGCTTTTCTGAAACTCTGGGTAATACAGCTAGTTGGCTTGCTATGTGAAGTGAGACTGTACAGGTGCACAGAGAAGAGAAACATCTCCCACTGAATCAAAGTAGCCAAACCCCCAGTGCTATTATAGAAGTACGTGACTAAGAGATATGAGTCTTCATTGTTCCTGATATGTTACAGAGCTTGTGTGTTAATAATACAAACCACTCATTTACTGTCCTTCAAGTCTACTTCAAAATTTGCATCACTGTATGAAAGCTTGTAATGTGATTTACTGGCTTAAAAAAACCCCACACTGATGCACAAAACAATGTAACATAACATTTCAGGTATCTGATTTACTATATCCCATCTTCAGCATATTTTCCAAAAAGCAAGTTACCTTCTTGTTTTCAGAGATACCAAACCAGAAGAGCTGCATAAGATGGATATAAATATAGAAGGAAACTAAGATGCAACAGAGTAAAGAGCAAAGAGAGATATTGATGAATTGTTTCTACACTTTGAGATTTATAGACTGGTATTATGTCTCAAATGTAGCCATTTCTAAACAGAGACTGTAATTTAGACCTCATGTCAACACAAACATCACAAGGAAAGGAGAGCAGTGCCTCATGTCTAATTTGAAATATTTTAAGTACCTGCCATCCACTTTGGCTGATGAGGTCTAAAAAAGCATTTACAATACATCCGGTGATCACATGCAAACATTTTAATAATAGAGCCAGAATATATTTTCAGGGCATTTGTCTCTCTCCTCTCTTAATTTGTCTCTCTCCAGGAGCTTTTACATTTAGGGCTCCTTTGTGCTCCTTCTGTAATGGATCTGCAATTTGTTGTTTTATTCAGAAATATACAAAGAATTAAATGAAATATTATTTCTGGTGCATATTTCATTCTGTAAGCTACATGTATTCAATAATATATTCATTGTTAGAGCCTGCAATGATGATAGAAGGCATATGAAAAGCTTTTGACCTTTATGATTAAAAAACTCCAATGACAGATGGGTTTTGATTAAGCAAAAAAATGTCATAAAACCATCAGTTATATGTTCAAGGGCAGAAAGTTCCCTGCATCAACAGAAAAATTCTTGCAGATAAGACTCGGACTCAGGAGGCCCTTGGTCAATTTACAGTACTAGCAAAGTATTCCTGTTTGATCACTGTACAAGGCACTTGGGATAATTCTCAGAAGTAATTAGCCTGTGCAGTGTCTAGGGTCATGCATCTGTGTCAAGTTTAGAATGAGATTTTATGCTGAATCCACAACCTGAATAAGGAAATCTAAGGAAAGGATATTCACAAACAAGGAGGAGTAAAGCCCAGAAATTATTTGGGCACTTGCTAGGTATGCCAATAGGGTGTCTTCTTTATCACCTATAAAAGGTAGCTGAGCTGCAAGAAAAACAGATGATCAAGTTATACGTGTGACTCTGGCAGCATTTACTTCGGATATGCCCATTCGTGACACACTGGTCCTCGCAGTTCAAATACTTTGTTTGACTCGTGGTTTGAGAAGTCAGTTACATGTGAAAGGATAGCATGGATATTGTCAGGGCTGGTTCAAATCATCATAAAGTTAATGAAATCTTTCCAGAGACTTCAGTTAACATTTGATCAGTAACATAACTGTCAAAAGCACCAATTCCTTTTCAGTACTTCTTATTGAATTAATACTTCACAAAAGCTGTTGAGAAAAGTGGAGGTATCAACATCTGGATACATTCAGGAACTATAAAAATACCACATAGGTCATATTAATATAATAACAGCAAGTGAGTGACACTTACTGTCACAACCATTGCTTGTACTTAGTTGGATAAACAAGTAGTGAAGATGCACTAGTAATGATTTGCATCGTTGCTTGTTCTGATGATCAGTATCATCTTATACTTACCATTTGCTTATTGGATCCAATGGGGAAATTCAGTTGTAAAGATTTAAGGGACAAGGATCCCTCACCTCAAAGTCTTTTTCAGAGACTGTGGTGAACTTCAATCAATTGGCAGGACCAGAAGCAGGAGTTGCATACTCAAGTTGTTCAGCGCACATGATACAACCTTTCCTAAGATTAATAAACAACATCAGAACAGGTTCTCTTGAAAAACAGACATGATTTTCCCTCACTGTTGAGTATTTGGGGAGATTTCTGGATTTTATGATCCCTTAGGTACATTCATTCACATGTTATACAAGGATCCATTAACCAGCTGAACTTCTGTTAAATGCTTATTTCCTATGTTAGTAAGTTGAGATAAAAATGTTACTGATTCCCATGCCAGCTGTTATCTCTCTCAACTGCACAGCTACTTGTTAGAAAATATTCTAATACACTGCTCATTAATATGCAAGCATTGGTTCTTTATAAAAATTGTATGTCAAGTCATTTAGTCTTTAGAAGTTGGCTAGTGGATATTCAATTTAAAGTGTCAAATCCTTCTGTTCTATAGAATTTTACTTTCCTCTCTTAGTATTCAACTGCATTTTGAGTCGAACTTTCTAAAGTAGTACTTTTGTACTCAACAAACCACTTCCCTTTGTATAGTCAGTTTTTTTCTTTGGCGTTTTTAAACAACCATTTTTCCCACTGAAGCTGTTATAGTCAAGAGAGTGCAAGTTAAAGATAAGTTCCCTTGTAATGATCAATTTTGTTGAAACACTTTTTGAGATATATTTTTCAAGTTATCCTCAGGCATAGATGTTCATAAGATCAGTTTGTCTTGCAGATACTTTGTGCTAGCTGATAAGAAGAAGGGAAAGGAAAAAAAGTCACAGCGTGATTGCCATATCCCAGGCTGAGTCTGTAGATGTGCAGTTACAGAACAGCTCACCTCTAAATGTGGGCTGGAATTCATAGAGCAAAAATGAGCATGGAGCTCACACAAGTCATTTGGTCAAAATAAATAAATGACCTTATTCCAAAAGTCAGCTGTTTTTTCACTCACAGCAGTGATGACTCTGAGGTGCAGCACTACAAATCAAATAATAGATATATAGGGGTATAACAAGAAAGGGACAGACTTCTAAACAAGGCATAGAATGGGATAAAAGAAGTATTCAGGTAAAAAGGGTAACTTCAACTTATAAGCAGAGGTTTGTTCCACAGCTACTTTATCCAGCAGAACTCAGGGTAATTACTGCTCCTTAGATGCCAATGATCATCCTTTATATGTCACTGAAATGCTAGACCTTTCTTTTACTGTCTAGCTGTATAACTACCGTTAGATCTCTGCTATAGATATGGCTCCAAAAAGCCATTAATTTTAGATACAGATTTTTCATCTCTATTCTTTTTCTCTAGCATAAAAGTGAATTTTAATAACTTCCTCATATACTCCAAACCCCTTGTATTTCCTCTCCCTTTCTCAACAAGAAGCATGTTATTAAAAAAATCGTACAAACAATTCAGCCTACCTATTGCTATCTATTAAGCTCTTCCCAAACACATTTTTTAAAAAAAATTTTAAAAACAAATATGATTGTTGGCTTTCTTTGCATAACTGTCCAAAAAGATTATGTCTTTCCATTAAGGAAGAAAACACCTGAGTCCTTCTGACCAGATAGTCTCCTTACCACCAGGTACAGTTACAACATTGTAGTTTACTGTTCTGCAACCATGGGTCCCTTCCCCATTTGTGCTTAAAGAACTTAATCATTGATCTTGTAATTACTCCCAACCTTATCCTTCTGATTTCTAATCATCCATCCTTTTGCAGGTAGTTTATCTCACCTGTGTTTTTCATAGTCTCTCATTATCTATGCATGTGACAGTCAAGCTTTTCTCCCCTTTACCAACTTTCAGACAAGTACTTTTTCAAATAACAGCCTTCTCATTCAGTGCCTTACTCAGTATTTTTCTCTTCCTAACAGCATCCTATCTGGAGACAAAATAAATGATTACTGTAAATACATAATATTTGCACAGCACCAATTCACTGAGACAGATACAATCAGGATTTCCTCTACAGAGACATCTCAAGAACTAACTAAGCTCACATATCTCTGAAGGTAGCAAGTCACACATATCTATCTACATCATATCCCAGAGAATTGCCATGGTAATTTTAGTTTTAAGCTCAATACAAAAACAAGCTGTGTCGCCTCTGTTCTCTAGGCTTATGTTTCTATTCAATACATCTCCAAAGGAAAGGATCAATCACAATATTTTGTTGCTGCATCACAAAGGTTCTTTCAAATGCTGGGGTCATTGCAGGTGGTTAAGTCAAAAGTCAAGAGATATTTGCCAAGGATTATTTAATATTTTAAGACTTCAGTGCTTTTAAAAAAGTGTTGAATTACCTTCAAAATTAGAATAACTAAACAATTGTAAAACATATTTTGCCATTGACATAATTGCTTTCAGCCATATTTCTTGGACATTTTGTATTTGACAGAAAGGGGAAAGAAATCCTGCCAATTCATTTTATGTAACTGGTGAACTTGATGAACTCAGCCAATTACATGATAGCCTTGATCTATTTCTACCAGAGGAGAAATGAATCACAAGTTTTTATCTGGAATGAATTATCAGAGGAAAAAGAGAAAATGTTGACATCAATCTTCATCCTGGTAAATATTGTAGCCATTGCTAACTGCTGTTAGATTGTGCTCCATGTTATAAAGACACATACTGAGACATTGCTCACTACAAACAACTTCAGATGGAGCTGTTTTTCATTCTTTTCATTGTTTAGGGCAGCCATGTCTCTCAGAACACCATACGGCAGTAGTATACCTCAGAATATCATGGCATATGATGAGTTCCAGAGAGACTGTATGCAAAATGTGTCTGGTGATTTTTCATCATCTTCCTCCAAACACCCACAAGCCATTTACTGCCTGGTTTCCTCTCTCTCAAGTTCACCACAATAGTGAAGTAGCACAATTAGCTGAACAGCTAGTCCTGAGATATCACAACCCACAGAGAATCTAGCTGTTATACACATCCCTCTTAAAACCTTTTTCAAAAACAGGCAAAGTTCTGTAATACAAAGCACATTTCTTCTCCCTTTGGCAGATGGTTTTCAGCCCCCTCAGCTGCTCCTCTATTTG
The DNA here is from genome assembly GCA_024336885.1 of Actenoides hombroni. Classification (NCBI taxonomy): domain Eukaryota; kingdom Metazoa; phylum Chordata; class Aves; order Coraciiformes; family Alcedinidae; genus Actenoides; species Actenoides hombroni. The sequence continues at coordinate 4,159,885 of WUAM01000334.1, read as the reverse complement.
ACCTCTGTCTCTCAGAGTTCACCTCACACATCAGCTAACCAGAGACAGAGTTTATTAACAGTCACCTATCAATGACCCACCTGTCACAGTAAGATCAGTTGCAGCTAGAAACTTATTTTTGGGTCTGCCTTCCTTTCTCACCTACAAGTAGCTAATTCCACCACTAAAATCACCACTGCTTGTTAGTTACAAAACACACCTCTCAAGTTCTTTCTGTAGTTAAATGAGTTGGCACCCATAAAAATTCAGAGCCCATTTTCCTGCCAATTCCTGACTTATAATTTTTGCCTTTGCTGTCAAGCATTTTCTATCACAATGCACAATAGTCTCCTTTCAAAATGAACTCACATGAAAGGAATATATGTTACTCTTCTCTTCAATCCTTGCTTCATTTTCTCTACATGGAGATTTAGAAATGCTCAGACATCTTCCTCGTCGAGCTTCCAGCACTGCACTGAGTGATAGAAAAGATACGTTTCTCTTGTCGTTTGCCCTTCTGCCAGCAGCTTTTAGCACTTTCCTAATGTGGAAGACACTGAAGTTGCATCTGGCTCTATGACTTCTGCATTCTGCAAATTCCTGCTTGGCCATTATTCTTATCAATCTGCTGCATTTTATTGCATGGTGTCTTGGTGACCACGTTCCCTTTCACAGCCATTGAATCCTTGAAGATTCCAACCCTCACTTCTGCTTCTTAAACACTTTTTAACAAAGTTTCTCTTCATATTTGCCACCTTTTCCTGACTCCTCAGTATCCAAAAATCCAAACCCATTGTAAAATGTTAAGATCAAACCCATCTTCAGTAATTTACACCTGATTTGATCATTGCATTCAACACAACTGCCTCAGTTCCATCTTCAAATCAGTCTGCCAGACCTTACTTCACCCAGTTTCTCATAGGAGCAGATAACATTTTGCACTGGTTACATGGGACAGCTGAACCGGGATGATTTTGGACCTTATGAGGCAGACAACCCTGTTACAGACAGGTAGACTATAATTAGATTAGGATAAGAATTATCAGAGAATAAGCAAATTTATGATGTTTGTATCTAAGGAATCAAATTTGTATAAATTAGAATCCCTTTAAATTCTGTCCTTGTTTTCTCTACAAGTTTACTCATCTTTGATTAAAATGAAGCCTTCCACTGGGATATGTGAAAAAAAAATTTGGTTTTAGCTCCTGCTAAGAAGCAGAACTGAATATACCATTTTTTTCAAGCTAACCTAAGATTTAAAGCACCATACTGCTAACATAAATTTGAGTTTAGCTTTGAGTGACCCTTCCTATATTTGCATGCCTTGTGTACACATAACTCACAATCCCCCCAAAGCATAAACACTATATTCTGAAAGGAAGGTTCATTTTAACCTGTTTATAACCCTTTATTAAGTGCAATAGAATGCAACAAAACAGAACTATGGTGTCTTACCAATTCTTTCTTAACTGTATATTTCATTACTAAACTCTCACCTTTTTAAAAAGCCTGCCTAATTGTCAAAATATTGTAACTTATCAGTTCTTGCTGATAGCCATTAGGAAACTCCATTCCTTAACCAGATATTGTGTGTAGTACTCCAGTAATCTGGTGATACTTGTTGGTGATCCAGCTACTGATGGAATGAGTGTAGCTGAAAGCATCTAGTAAGCTCAAACAGTAGACATCACTACTGATAGTGAGATGAGATCTAGCCAGGGATATCTGAAGAGCATTGATCCATAAGTATGGTGTGTATTTGGGGAAAAAAATCCAGGTTAGTATGTTAGTGTGGTTATTGTACTTATGCTGGGGAAGAAGACATGTATATCTTAAAAGTCCAACTATTCTTGGGACCAGACCTTTATTTCCCCACTTTGCTTAATGTCATCTGGAAAAGCATTAATGGATTTTTTTGTTTTCCAGTGTATTCTTAAAAAAATGATCAACAACATTTTTGCTCTGGAGAAATATTCTCAGTAACATCAATGCTTATGTGAACTTAGTGTTAAGGACATTGGCTTGTGTATTTGAAGAGGAAAGGAAAGAAAGAAACAGACAAAAATCCGAATTGAGTATAAACAGGTTAAAAACTGATTTAATCTTGATCTCATCCTCCTATTTCTCTTCTTATAAGACAACTTGCTTGTACAGAAAGCGGCTTAATTAACTTGAATACCTGTATCCTAGAGAAATCTTTAACTTAAGAAGCAAATACATGACTAATTATAAATGAAACTGGCCCTGAGCTTCTACTTAAGTATTAATTAGGTAAAATATAATGTGATTATAAATTAGAGTTTTGTAACAGACCTCCCTTTGCAGTTCTCACACAGAAACAGTAAATTAGTTTGAGTATCTCTGGTTCAAGCTGTTAAATTCAAGTTTCCCCAAGCAACAGTGTCAATATTTCAAAAAGTTTGTGCCCTGTGCAGGCAGACAGAAAACCACCTCATTCTAATTATTTTGATGCTTGCTAGAGGCAACACAGCTTTCTTGATGGTGCGCTGTCAGTATTTCCTCAGCAATTTTTTTTCCTTTTTTTTTTTTTTTTTTCTTCACTGGACAGGAGCTCAAGCAGAGGAAAGTCTTGCTGAAGTCTGAAAGCTGTGTATTCTAGGCAAATAATTTACTTTTCAACGCAAATCCCTTAATAAGATGAGATGTCCCTATCCTGGAACTAAACATGACACAAAGTTTTAAGATCTTTCAAGATTTATATTTAACCTTTCAAAGAACTGAAGAGTGCCAAAAAGTGATTTCTCTGAGGGGCAACCCTTTGGGTGCCCTGAGCAATAAAATCACCAGAGCCATTTTTAACTCTGCTTTTGTTGCAGGAGAAAAGTTTTGGCCCATAGCTTCATTAAACAGGTCTATCTACTACTAACAGGTCTATCTACAATTACTATTGTATGTAGCACATACAATACTAACTGTAGGTTCTGATGTGCAGTGATTATAATCACTTCATTTGAAGTATTTCATTAAGGAAAGTTTACCTAACTTTAAGATTTTTATCAATAGGCTTTTCGTATCTATTATGCCCAAACATCTTCTCTCCATGTGCCAGGGTTTAGAGGCTGGGCTGGCCACTAGACATGTAACAGACACTCTCTGTTTACCCCTCTCCCTTCCCAAATGAGAAGATAAAGTGAGTAAGGGAGAGAGACTTAAGGATTAGAAAAGAAAACTAGAAGAGCTTTAATGAAAATAATAATAATGAAATGTATACTAACCCAGCATTGAACGCAATCCCCCTGATGGCAATTATGTCACCATCAACACTGATGCTGTGGAGCCAGCACTGGGGAAGTCCCAGAATGGACTCAGCAACAGTAAGGAACAGGATTCAGGAACACATGGATCAGGATTGAAGGACTGGGACTGAAGGCAGAACAGACAGAGTCCTCCTTAGACACTGGTCACTGAAGGATATCAACCCTTGTGATCCCTCAGCTTTATACTGAATATGATGTATATGGGATGGAATCCCTCGTTGGTCAGTTTAGGGTCATGTGTCCTGTCCGTTCCTCCTTGCAGGTGCGGCCTTGTACTTTCTGCACCCCCAAGATGGTACACAAGATCCAGCAGTGGCCTTGGTCTCTACAGGAGCAAGTATAAGCAAGAGTCTTTCCGCACACCAATTCTTGGTAGCAACTGTAAAATTTTGAGTGTTATCACTGCTAGAAGCAGACACTGTCTGCAAAAATAATGCTGTTAACTTCAGAAAGTGCAATTACTTAGGAGAGACTGACCTGAAAAGTAAAATCACTGAACAGAATTACTTCTGTTCTAGCTCAAACAAGGACATCATGTCCATGTTTTTCTTTCCAAAAAAGCTTTAAGTGCTGTACAGCACATTTTAACCTTTCTGATGGCCTTCTGGTGCTCATGCAATAAAATACAGATTATTTATTCATATTATGAGAGCACCTTGCAGGGTCTAGTCAGAGACTGGGGTTTGATTTTGCTAGCTGATCTATAAAACCAATAGAACATACCAAAGTTTTTTCATTCTGTATGGAGAAGACTAAATGCTAAAACTTTACAAATTGCAGCGGGGCTTCTTTATATTTTTCCTTGAGTCCTGAAACTTGCACTAGTGGTCACATCCTCAGCTGATCTAAATCATCATGTTTTTATTAGCTCCATCCTTGATCAGTCAAGTCAAAGTAGTTTGCATGATCTGAAGAACTGGTTCTTTTTAAAAAATTGTGTACTCACACTCAGTATTTAATTTTATTTTCAGTAATAGGATACAAACAAACAAAAAAATTACCTTATACACTCTTCTATTCACATGTGGACAGAACACTGAGACTGGCCAGCTATATGTACTACCCACCTACGGCCTGTCAGCTGCATTTGTTCAAAAATAGTTTGCACAGCCACCATCTGTCAATCATAAACTCCATGGCCAAAGAGTAATTTATTAATTTAGAAATACTGAAAAAGCACAGCTTCTCATGGAAATGCTAAGAAAGGTTATTAGACATGTTGATTGGCATTATAAACAAATATTAATCGGTTTTAACTGGTTTGCTTTTTTTTTTTTTAATCTGCTCTACTATATATTTTAATAAGAAATAAGGACTTAATTGATAATTTGGCATGGGAAAAAGTTCCTGCTTTAGTCAATTCATTTGGTAATTTTGATGTTTTATTTCTTGCCTTATCAAAAAGCCCAGCATTTCAATAAATATTCTTTGTTTTCCATTTGATAATTGAAGCAGCTTAAAACATAGACAATTTCAGGATTAAGGTATACATTTTGGACTTGCAAAACCTGCTGGAGCCCATAGAAAAGAATGAGAACAGCTTACTAGCTATGGGTAACCAAAGGCAACTTTGGGGAATGAAAAGAAGGTAATACAACTCCTGTAATATAGATTATAGGTAATATTAAGAGGTAAATCAAAAGAAGATAGACTTCTTAGACTAATTTAGGTTTCAGAAAGTTTCCAATCTCTCGTTAGAAGTGAGAATAACTAAATACAGGCTCTTCAAAGAGAGTGAATAGAAATAGAAGGATATCATTGGCCTCCAGCTTGAGGTACCTCTTTGCTAACAAAAGCCAGAAAGCATCGCAAGCCTGAGTATATCACCCTTCTTTCTGAGATGCATGAGGAGAGGGAAGTGCAAGATGTGATGGGGCCCTCTTAATTCTTAATACTGAGAAGCCCCCTAATGGTTCTATAGAGCTGCCTGCAGGAGCACATAGCTATTAAATCCTCCATTATGTCATGCTTGGATTGTTGTTACTTTTTTTTTACTGCTTAAAATACAACAATGAAATACAGCTTAAAAAAGTATTTCCCAGCCAAAGCTCTTTTTAGCTTGAAAACTGTCATTTCCTTGGTATAAAGAATAGCACCCAGCTCTGCAATTTATTCCATAAGAGCCATGTATATACAAAACATCAATATTTAATCACAGCATAGAGTAGCTTACAACATAACACTCTTAAATTTTCCAGATATTAGTTTTAAGTGTTTATATCAGACTAACACATCGCTCAGGTTCACAGAACAAGTAAAGTTCCTAGACTCATTTCTTTGTCCATGAACACCACTCACGCTTTCTTGAGCACAGCCATTTTCAGATCAGTAAAAGCTTAAGATAAATGGTGATAAACTAATAGCTTTTAAATTATCTTTAAATCTAGCTTTATTATCAAATATATTTATTGTTCTAGTTCATTAGAACACAGAGCACAGAGGCCTCATCTTTCATGTCCAGTAACATGGCTATACTCTTTTGCAGTACTAACTACACCAATATCAGATTTCTTATCAATAAACCAGAGGCACTGTGTTTTCTGGCAAAAAAATGAAAAGTATTATTTCTTTTACTAGAAATACCATTTAACCCATGCTTTTCTGAGTTTCTGTAAACAACTGGGGCATCATTTAACCTCTCACAAAGAGATACAAAGCTTAAATCAATGGGCACAGTATTCTGTTGGGTCTAGTCCTTTCTTGAACTTGTAAAGCCCCACCAGTTTTTCCAAACCCTGGAATTTAGACTTGATACTTGAGTCCTGAAATGGTATGAAAAAAATACATTTAAGTCATCTATTTATAACATACTATTATAGCCTACCATGTAACATTATTAGGTTACATCTTTTTACTCTCAGGAAAAGTAGCCTCAGTTTTTATGAAAAGTACTGGTTATAGAATTAGATAATAATGTCTGCCTAAATATGCACTAATATTAACCTCTGCCCTATCAATAAGATGGTATGGAGGCAGATTTTTTCTTACATTTAATTATCTTTTCATTCCACTGAAGTTTTTTCTTTTTTCTTTTGTTTTTTTTTTTTTCTGCTTTTGTACCTCATTAGTCATGATCAAAGTGTATTACTCTTAATAGTGCCTTAATGTGATGCTTTGATCACATTTTCTGGCTAATTTGAAAGTCCGTTATCTGAATTACAACAGAGTCTGGTGCATTTGAAGTTTTTGGAACCATTTTCCTGGGGCCATTTTATTCTGGCAAAGTTTAGGTATTTAATTGAGGTTTTTTGGAGTCTAATTGCTCTGGACTTCTTGTATAATCAACAGAATAAGACAACTCTAATGAAAAGTGAATCAAGTATCTCTAGAGGATGATTTGGCCCTTCTGTGAGCCAAGTCTTTCTCAGGTGGTTTCCATTGACTAGAAAAGGAGACTCTATCAACCAGGATCTGAACATAAGAAATGTATTTAAGTTCCTAGAAATAACTAGGATAAGTTTGATCCATGTTTTATGTATTTGCATATGATCCTCATCCCTGTCTTACTCATGAAAGGCTATTTTAATGATTCTTAGATATGAATATTGACTGACAATGAAATATGTGCATTCATAAGCAACAAAAACATCTCTCTATGAGCTCTAGATTAAGCAACTTAAGCACAAGTCTTTTTTTAATATACCTTGCATTTCCTGCATAGTATATCCTACTCATTTCAACTATATATGCGTTTGCTTTCTTGGATGCCACCTTAGAACCATCAGAAACCTTACTGGAAGAAATCTTTTATCTGAAAGCATGAATGAACTCCAAAATTCATCCTCAAAAATGTACCCAGAGCAATGTTATTCCATGTAAGTAGTTCCACTGTCAATTTGTTTCTGTCTCTGAAAATTGTTTGGTGAGGGATCAGTTGCATAGAGATGAAGAGCTGCAGTAAGGCCATATGGTTATCACATGTTCACAAATATGTAACTGTTTCAGACAATGGAATAAAAAATATTTGGTAGGTAATTTTGAACCCCTGCAAGAAGAAATGTGTCAAAACTCTCATTAGTTAGAGGCTGGCTTATATGCCCCCTGTGATGGCTGAGTGGAAAATAATTCCTAAGAAGTTTTACATGATTCCTCAGTATCCTGAAGCCATATTTCAAGTGATTCCAACAATCTTATTGCTATCAATAGTCAAGATACTGGGTATCAAGTGAGTAAGACACAGTAGATATTAATTTATAAAATAATAATGGCAAAAATCTTTGTACTGTATCAGATTAACTTCTGTGCTATAAAATAATGTGAAGTCAGTTCAAGTTAAATCCTGCGACATTGCTGCATGCAAAGCCATGTGAGATGCTTCAGCAGAAACAACCCAATCCTGTGATACAGGCAGTGTAGGGGAAGCAGGGAATGTATCCTTTGAAACAACATTTTTTGGATACCCAGGTACTAATTTCTTGGACATTCCCTGCTAAACTCATTGTAGAAATGTCTGGGGCTAAACATGTCTAGAATTAGGGTTACCAGCCTTGCTGAGAAGCTGGAGGAGCATAGATGCAAGAGGCATAAATTGATAGCAGCTCTGTGCATCTTCTGACTCAATAGGATCACTCAAAACAAAACTGGAAATATGACAGGATGTAAAAGTTCTGTCCACACAGTGATCACTTTTGCATAGCTGTACATAGTTCTTAAAAAGGTAGTAAGAGATCAGAATAAAAACTAGCAAAAATATGAGGCTCAAACCTAAAGTTTGGCAATGGTTTTCTGGGGTTCAGCTCTACTGGTGCTTAAGGAAACTTTTTCTTCTAATTCTTGGAACATGCTCCCTAACCTGCAGTTTTGTACCGTGCTCTGAGATTCATTCTCCCATAAGGACAGTCTTTGTATTTCTTTCCTATTCAGTGAACACAAAATTATTGTTAATTTGTGTAGCTGCCCAGACACTCAAAATTAGCACTGTCATTTTCTGCCAGTTGTTTAGTCACATCTAATCATCGTGAAAGAAAATCTTTTTGAAAAATCTTTGAGTTTTCAAAAATGGATCTTGACAATTTTATTTGGCTTTATAATTTATTGTGTTCATTTTCCTACCCTTGGCAATGAATTCTAACTCATTACCATGCAAACCCAGCTGCCTATTATTCAACTGATATAAACTCCGTATAAAGAAACCACCAAGTCTTTAACAATTTACAAAGGCAAAAGGTGGCATTTTCTAGAGTATTTGGACCTGGTCTAATTCTGCTGGTGGAAATAGAAGTCTGCTTGAGTGAAGTCTTCCATTCCAAACGTTGAGTATTTCTCCAAACTTAGCTTTTAAAGATCCAACTGTATTTTGTTAACCATCTAGAGTTAAAATCAGTTCAATTCCAAAGTACCTTAGATTTTTTTAGCTAATGTGATTTTAACACATATCAGGAAGAGTTGAGAAGGTTTGCTATGAGTTCAAGCACCAGAGGCAAAACAGCCAGTTTGGGGATTATTTTACTATTTTATTTGATTATATTGGATGAAGGAAAGTCAGGATCTCCAAAAATAAATTCTAGTAAATCAGTTCTCTATCTGCTGACCTAGCCAGGATCTACAAGCAGATGCATTCCCCTTTCTTGGCACACTGTCTTTGGCAGGCTGTGATACTATACTCTGAGAAGGCAGGAATCAGAGCAAGGGCAAACTGTCAGAAAGAAAACTTGAAGAACTTTTACAGCAGAGAACAGGAGGACTGCTGCAAAAGCTTATGACATGCTGGGTGCAGCCTGGGCTGGCTGGAATAATGTTCAGAGAAGGAAGCAGAGAAGCTGTAGGCTGCAGGAACCCTGTGGAAGGAGGAATTGAGAACTGCTTACAACATGCTGTAGCTGGCTGCTGGCAGATTCCCTTTTTATAGAAGGAAGTTGAGGTAAGATAGAGGAAAGCCTCAAAGCTTGTGGGACACAGGGCTTGGATCTAGCCCAAGCTTTTAAAGAAATCATAAAAATAATGCTTTGGGCAGTGAGTTAACCCAGATCAAGAAATGAAATTGCTCTCCTGCAAGCCTTTATAGTTAGACCTGCTGCAGTTCAAACACTGTCTCTTAGGAAGCCCTGCCACATGAACCTGTCTGTCTGCTTAAGTGTGCGCATGTCAGTGTTTGGGGACACCGTGTGTGTATGCATCACCAAACAAGATAAAACAGAAGTCAATCCTGAAAAATAGATCTTCAGAGGGAGTGGGCAGGCCCTACTTCCAAAATGTCTTTACCCTGTATTAAACTTTCCTCAAGGATCATGTGAGACAAGGATTTTACTCCAAATTGTCATGGAGTCTCTTGACCAAGGATGCATGCGACTACTCACTCTGCCTTGTGTGCAAGTGATCTTCCAGCAGCACCTAGCAGCTGAAGCAATTCAGCACTTTCCTGCTCTACTGAATACTCAAAATAGTTTGGCTATGCCAAGGGGAAGCTGTTGTCTAATTCAAATCATTCTCCTAGTTTTAAATCTTCCCCAGAATTAATAACTTTGTGGTAAGGAGGCTGCTTGGGTAAAATTGTCCCTATGCACCAGCTATGCTCTTGAAAATGAACTTAGAATACACTGATTCCTCAGAAATAACTTTTCTGACTATGCAGTATTTTGACTTTGCTTACATATATATCTAAGGGAAAGGATAACATAAAATTAAGTAATCATTACACAAAATTATGTTTAATTATGGATAGTCTTGCTCTAAGCTTACACTGTATCTCCATGTATTTAAAATATAAGGAAGCATCAACTTGATGTTCTAGTTCAGGTCCATTGCTTGTTAAAATATTCATCTGTACAGACAGCAAAAGTGGCATAACACCTTTTGACAATAGTACTCTAAAGAGTACAGAGGAGGTGTAGCAGAACAGGGAATTTATCTTACAAACAAATATGAACTTCAGTAACATACTAAATCAAATCAGCAAAATAAATGACTGTTTTTCATTAAGAAACAGAAACTGAGGTAAATTAGTCTGAAAAGATGGATAATGAGATGACATAAATATCTGACAAAATTCAGTGGGCTCAGGTGTGCTTTTTATTGAACCTGCTATTCTTAATAGAGGAGACAAGAGTATTTATAAATATATTGAAAGTTTTACCAACTTGCCAACGCATAAACAAATAAAAATAGCTAATTGATTTACAGACATGTCAGGGTTTTTAAAATGAGAAATTTGAGTAGCAGGGTGATAGGACAGTTTCTTTAGTAGCTACCACATTAAGCATTTTTTTCCCAGGTAGTTTAATTATCAACTCTTGGCAAAATATGGAGGAGCACCGAGTCTAACAAAACCTGACAAGAGTTAAAATCACATACTTGTCTTAGTCCTTGGAAATGATGTGAAGAATATTAGGTTTATCTGGGTTTAGTTGCTAAGGGGAAAGACAGAATATATCTTGAATAGGCAGCTAAAATGTTCCTTCCAGAGCATACTTGTCCACAAGCTACTCCCCAGGCCATCATACCTCCTGCACGAGTAACTGTCAATCAGTGTTTCAATGCATCTAGACAGGGAGCTAGATCATGTGAGAGAGAGGTTGCCTGAGTTGCTGAGGTTAGGCCACGAGTGTCCTTGCCAACAGATAATAGCAGGACTTCAATGACTAGATGTGTGTTTCTCCCAGAGTCCCATGGGAAGATGAGGGCCCAGGGGCTTGCACAGTGCTACCTCTTCTGCCTTGAGCTCTAAGAAGAAGGACCAGAAATCTCTGCTTTTGTCACACAAATCAGATAATGAATATATGCTGGGAATCTGCCATGTGGGTGGGTGAACTGTTTGTTGGATCTTCTGCTGGGATTCTTGCTGACCTCGACAATATTTTATATTAATGGGAGTTAGGGCTTTCATTATAGAATAGAATAGAATGACAGATACTGGGTCTTTCTGTCTATTAACTTTAACAAGCTAAAATGCACAATCAACCATCACTATACCAAAGTGATAACTTTGCCTGCTTGTAATATATTTGCAATGCTCAAGAGATACCAGCTGACCAATATATCACTGGCACCTTATCAGTGACATGAGACAAAAAAAAAAATAATTCTTTCAGAGCCCAAGGAATAGAAATAGAAATACCTCACATTCTACAAAACCCCACAGACCCAAGTGAAGTATTTATTTGTGCTATACTTTGGATCCCTCTTACTGAAAGTGAATTTTTCAAAAACTGGGAACCTTGTATATGAGAAAATCACTGTCAGGGAGTGAGAACATCAGCAGACACATATCACCATATGGATGAATGAATTAATTCAATGGTGTGTGGTTGATTTGTAGCACCTAAACCACCACGTAGCCTCTCAGCAAATATTTTATACTTCTCAAAAAACATTCAGAGGTAAACAAGCTATAGGTACATAACATTTTTCTTGAATAAGATTAACGAATGTTATGAGCACTGCTGTAATATTTTTTTTAAATTTTGATTAGAGAACATTTATTAACTAGTTTTTCAATTTTTGTCCATATATCTATTAAATGTTATACATATTGTTTTATAACTATCAGTCCTACAAATGGAATGAAAATGTTAGTATATTGAAGAAACTTCTTACACTTCTATGATGTCTCAAAGTAAATGGTAATTTTCCCCTGTAACTGTATCTTTCTGGGACTACGTAAAGAGAATGAAAACATTAAGGCAGTAATTATCTATTAAATGTTCTATGAATTTTGTTGGACCTGAAACCTGCACTGAACTATACATTATAGCTATTCCATTAGGAATAACTCATAAGGAGATTTTGCTGCATCATGGAAATTTTGGTAAAAAAACAAGTATGTTACCTGCATCCAACTCTGTCATGGATTGCATTTCATTCCCCACATTTTTGCTTGCAGAGCATTTGTTTTATATTTTCAAAGTATGCCTAACCCCAGAAAAGAGGTATTTTCTCCCCAGTATTTCAGCTCTGACTTTTATTCTCCTACCAAAGTGTAGGAAGAAAATGTGGGAACATAAATGCTCAAATTTATTTTATGCCTCTGGTATACATGAGTGCAAGATTCAGAAGAATGCTGTAACAAACTAGATACTTACACGGAACCAAAAACTGGAAAAGAAGGAGGTTAGAAAGTAAATGTGAGCATATCCATGTGGAATTAGGGGATACTGGTTTCAATGAATGCTCTACTGGTTGTCTTCATTTCCAGTTTTTCCTATGAGCTAGTTTAGGTAAGTACTCATGCCTCTGAATGGCCGGTCATAGTGAATTGGGTTTGCTGTGTTCAAAACTTTCCCTGTATTTTGGAGAGAGCTTAATAAAACCTAAGTGCATGCAAATCCCTCATATAATACAGAGGAGTTGCAGGCACTTCAGGAGGGATTAGGGAGAGGAGAGGATTAGCTGCTGTTCTGAGCAGAAAATATCCAAAAGACAGCAATTTAAGGATCTAAATCAAATAAAAGTGCTCAACTTATCGTGGCATTTTAAATACCACAACGGCTGGAAGTGGGCATATTTGGTTTAATCTTTTTCTCTCTCTAAATATCTAACTTACAACTTGCACTCTGTCAGATGCCCAAAAACCAGCTGCTTAGTTAGGATTTCTCTCTTCATGAGGGAAGTGTGTATGTTTTGGTTTGTTTTTCGTTTGTTTGTTTTTTCTTGTCTTCTTTTCTTTCTTTTTTGTTTTAAAGCATGAATGAATTGTTTATTTATAGTGGTTAATTAAGAGGTTTGCAAGACTTGAAATTAATGAAAGACATTTTACTTTCTGAAACTGAAATACAAAGCCAAGAGAAACTTTTGGAAATTTGCAAGCAGTAGAGTCTGTAAGTTATATTATTATAGAACATCTGATCTTGGAATGAAATCTGGATACTGAAAAGGACATTGGAACTCCCCTAATTTAATTCAGTAAGAAGCCTCAAGACTCCATCTTTCATCACTTTCAGAATACTTCCTAAGCTTTGGTCAATTAAAATTAAAATTGGAGGGTAGTGATGCCAAAACTATGCCATATTTTAATAAAGCAGAAAACAGGTAGTATTTCTAATCTTACATCTATATCAAATATTTATCAAGTATATTATAACTGAATTAGGTACATCCATTAAAGATGATGGCAAATGGTGACATCACTGCACTCTGCATTATGAAAATATGAAATAAGACAACCAATAATTTAAATTAATATATACCTGCTAAGGACGTAGCTCAGCAGGTCTCTTAATATAAAATAAAAGATCATTGTAGCATCAGAAAATATAAGGACCAGTTCTGAATTGTTAGTCATTTTATTGATTTGTATTATGACAAACCCTCAAAGGTGGCACACCTGTCAAAAGACACAAACAGGGAGACTTTGTACTTTGCATTAATTCAGTCCTGAAGTTCTAAAAAAACCCCAATGACCTGCCATCTAATCCTCCAAATGTCCTTTATTTAATAGTGTAGTGGTTAGAGCTGCTTGCTTTAAATTACACAAACTGTTTTTTATTCAGAAACCAGAACAGGAGGATCTATTCTTCAAGGTGAAAAATGTTCTCATCTGTGCTTAATGAATCTTTTGTTTTCCTGCCTTTGGCACAGTTTCACTAAAAAGAACTAAAAACCTCTACAGATTCAAAGTCTGGGTGTTTTTCCAGGATATGGGAGATACGGTTTTTGATGTCCTCAGCCAGAGAAGGGAAACATGAGCTTCTTATTTTCTTAATATCTGCTTCCTGTGTTGGTTTACTGTACATTTCTACATTTAAAAAGTAACTCGTTCTTTGCTTTTCTGAAGAAAGTGGGTTAGCATGCTTTCAGGATACAGCATCTTGACTGGATAGATTTATTTCTCTGCAATGTTGAATGTACCACGCAGAAGATGGGATTTTAGTGAGATTTTGGCTAACTGTAAGGAAGTGACTGCTAAGTTAGCTGAATTTGTTATTTTTTAGAAAAAAATCTTCATACTCAACAGAAGTCCCATTTTCTATCACTTTCTGAGTCTGTCTCTCAGCTATGTGGGTATCCTATGGGTATCTATGGGTGGCCCTCTGTATTATCTCTTGCTTTTGTAACAAGTTAAAACACTCATTTTAAAACCTGAACATTTAGGATGAAATATTTTTGTCATATTATAATATAAATAGAATTTATTTAGGTACTTACATTGTTTTTAACAAAAAGATGTGAAAGTACTAGTTGATCAAATACTTAACCATCACATAGCATAAATTAAGCCTACATGGATCACACAAAGAACTTTTGTTTATCTGTCATTAAAACTAGTGTTATGTTTCTCAAGAATTTTGATGGAAATTATCATAGAAACATAGAATCATAGAACAGTTTGGGTTGGAAGGTACCTTTAGAGGTCATCTAGTCCAACCTCCCTTCAGTGAGCAGGGACATCTTTTACTAGATTAGGTTGCTCAGAGCCCCATCCAACCTGACATTGACTGTTTCCAGGGATGGGGCTTCTACCACCTCTCTGGGCAACCTGTTCCAGTGTTTCACTGCCCTCATTGTAAAAAATTTCTTCCTTATAGTCTAGAGGGTACTCTAAATCTGCCCTCTTTTAGTTTAAAACCATTATCCCTTGTCATTTCACAACCGGCCCTGCTAAAAAGATTGTCCCCATCTTTCTTATAAGCCCCCTTTAAGTACTGAGAGGTGCCAATAAGGTGTCCCCAGAGTCTTTTCGTCTCCAGGCTGAACAACCTCAACTGTTTCAACCTTTCTTCATAGCAGAGGTTTTCCAGCCCTCTGATTACTTCTGTGGCCCTCTTCTGGACCTGCTCCAACAGATTTGTGTGTTTCTTGTGCTGAGAGCTCCAGAGCTGGTCACAGTGCTCCTGATGAGGTCTCACCCAGAGCAGAGTAGATGGGGAGGATTCCCTGACTCGATGCAGCTCAGAACAGAGTTGGCCTTTTGGGCTGCGAGCGCACATTGCTGAGTCATGTTGGGCTTCTTGTCAAACAAAACCCCCAAGTCCTTCTCAGGACTGCTCTCAATCCACTCATCGCCCAGTCTGTATTCATACCAGGCATTACCCTGACCCACGTACAGGACCTTGCACTTGCCTTGTTGAACCATATACTTCTCAAGCTTGTCCAGGTCTCTCTTGGATGACATCCTGTCCCTCAGACGTGTCAACTGAACCACTCAGCTTTGTGTCATCTGCAAACTTGCTGAGGGTGGACTTGATCCCACTGTCTATGTTGTTGATGAAGATATTAAATTAGGACCAAGCCAATGCAGGATAAATTTAATTTCAGAGTGCTTTTATGCCAAGCTAGTGCTTTTGATATGAAAACAGTCAAACTTATTCCTAAAATTGAACATAATAAAATCCCCAAATGGTGCTCACATTCAAAGACTTTGCTTCATTGTGACTCTAATATTTTATAAATTTAAATAAAATTCTATTTACTGCTTTTGCCTTTTTTCCATAATTTTCTGCCTTTGATCTTTATTTAGGCAACAGTCAATATTCACATCACTTGGGCTCACAAAGTACACACAAGAGGATTTTGCCACTTGAATCCCTGAGCTTTACTTCTGGGTAAATATGTAACAGTTAGAATGGCACCAGGAAAACTTATCTGTTGAAACTAAAATGTTAAAATACTAAGAAAGAGGCACTCTGGCTCCAGTACTCTCACATGGTGAACTGTCTTGGTGTCAATAAGCCTAGAAAATCCAAGCTCTTCCCTCATATGCCAGGCTGGTTTCTGGGCTGTTAACAGATACATCAGCAAAATCTCTGCCAGAAAATTGATGGAGGGTTTTGATACATTTAGTATATTTGCCCAAGACATTTAGTCCTTGCTGAATCAACAGCTTCTGATAGAAACATCTTATCAATATTAGTTGTTTGCTGCTGGTTTTAAGTCATGTAAATTTGCAGGTAACTTATCTCTGTGCTTAGTCCCCACTATATTAATTTGCATTTTCTAACTGTTTGGAAACATATGTAATTTATACAGAAATGGCAATTATACTTTCATACTTGTGTATCCTAAATATTTTCTGGATGGTTTAGACACTCATGTTATAATGACTTCTTTCCTCACAATTTTAAACCCAATGATTTAGCTTTTCAGTAGTCTCAAGCTGTCATACTGCCAAATACATTTTCCTAACTTACAGATCAGACCTATCCTGCCATCAGTGGAAACTTTGAAAGCAAAACTAGACAAAAAGCTTGAAAAAACCAAGAGCTTCAAATCTTGGCTTTATGTTGAAGGCATTGAAAAAGAGCAATGTATAGTATATACTATTTTGTAAATATATTGTTCCCCAAATTAGGATGTCTTGTTTATAAAATGGTAAACCTAAAGAAAAATCAAAGAATGTGATGTAGTTCAATAGCCCTATTTAAAAAATAGGGTCTTCTAAGGCTTGTCATGGTCTGTCCCATAAAAACCTCTTGGTGAACTTATTTGAACTGCTTTGTCAAGGATATACCAGATGCATTCAGATTATCATAAAAATAATTCTAACTTTGTGCACAGATACGACAGAAAAAGGTATAATCACATACAGTTTCTAACCAGACTTCAGAGATGCAAAGATCAAAATAGGTTTTTCAATCCTGATTGAGTTCAAACATCCTGAATACAGATGCCAATGATGATTTTATTATCTAATTATAAACGCCCAAGTGAAGGAGGTTCACATTAACATCCATGACATAATCAAGAAGATAACTCTCATCATAAAAATAAATTCTACTATTTCTTTTTTTTTTTTTTGTTCTAGTCTATCCTTTCTCTTTAACTTGAACACCTTCACAGCCCACTTTTTAGGGCCATAAATGCAATTTAGTACTGTCTTTCTTCTACACTAGCTATATTTCTGAATATTACCCACAGGACAGATTTGAGCAAATTGGTTCCTTTTTAACAAAGAAGAAAACCAAGCCACAATCATTTGACAGAAAACTACTTTTTTCCCTTGGGATATCTTTGGATAAAACAGGAAAGTCCTATGGACTGTTTTATACAGAGGTCACTAAAAGTATTTGTAAAAGGTTTTGGTTGGGTTTTTTTTCCGATTTTAAACTCTAAGAAGCTATACCAATTTGAAAAGGGGG
>WUAM01000334.1:4106589-4142519 GCA_024336885.1 Actenoides hombroni | reverse complement strand
GGTCCCAAAATGATCTGACTCCCTTCTAGAGCAATCAGTCTTTCCATGTACTTCTGTGAACATCTGCAGTCCCACGGCCATCTTTCTCACACTGAAATACATTTGTATTCATGATTTCCTGCTACACTTCAGAATTAGGACAATGTTTGGCTTGTAGATCACCTCAGGGAATGAATGGAAGGTACAAAGACACAGTAAGGAACAAAAGGCATGCATATGCTTTTGTTATTCAGTGATAGTTCACAACTTTAGCATGCTAGGTAGACAGGCTGTTGGGATTAGATATTCAACAGTTGTAGGCACCTTCTGCTGGGATTTTCAAACACACCATATGTCAAATCTCTTAAAGTAGTTTTGAAAACATCACAGGCAAATGTTCTGCACCTTCAAAGGTTTAAATGAAATGCAGCATTTTATGGCACCTGTAAGGATGGGCTACCAAGTAAAGTTCTTGCTTAAGGAAATTGACACTACCTTCCAAACCTAAGATAAATCGTCCATTTATTTTACAATCCTTAATATTTTTACTCAATAGAATTCTGGAATTGCCACTGTAAAAGCTTATCTTTTTGTGTACTATTGGCCTCCACTTTGATACACTAGTGGCTTATATATAAAAGAATAAAGGTTTGGACTGTTAGTGTTCAAAAAGGTTGCAGTAGAAGGGAATAAAATCTTCAACATGTATTTTAAAAGCAAGTAAAAGTAAGTTTTCAAACATTTTGCTCCTTGACATAATAAAATCACTTATTATTCTGAAATATTAATGTTCATGGCCTTACATAGATAAAACATGGCAAACAATAGAACATCACATATACTTAGGGATACTTTCCTGCTTACTACATTTTAACTACCACTGTGGTAAAACGCAATGACTGTTTAAGAATACATCAAGAGATGGATACATATAAGAAGAATACATATAAGAGATGAAAATTAACTTTTTGTATTAAAATAAAAACTTTCCATATGGAAACTCATTCCTAATAACAAAATTCTGTCAAGGTCCCAGCTAACACAGTATAATTGCAAATATCAGCTGCCAATCATCTAGGTAATAAAGGTTGGTGAAGGCATGTTAGCCAACACTTTTATTCTCTTTTTTGGATCTTGAGAAAAATACTAGTTTACATTTATGGTGTTGGTATTTGGCAATACAGTGGGTCTTAGAGTTGAGCCACGTTACACAGAATGTTTACATGACCATGATCAAAAAATATGTGCCAATCATAGCACTAAAACACATGTTGAAGAAACAAGAGATGCTGCAAGTGAAAAAATTAGAATTTAACTGTCTGAGGACAAGAATGATCTGGTTTTGAGAAGGGCTAATCATCTGATGCTCTTAACTTCATATAAATTCCCAGAACTAAGGGTTTTGAAGGTCACACTTTAAACAGCATCACTTTGATCTGGCAGGAGTCTAACAGCTACTCTGGCAGACAGTAGAATCTTCAACCCTGGAAGTTTTCAAGACTTGGCTAGACAGATGGTCCTACTTCAGGTGGAAAATTGGGCTAGAAGTTTCTTCCAGCCCATATCTCTAGGGTTCTGCAAGATGAATATATTTTTATGCATACTTCATGGGGAAAACGCCCATCACCACTGAATTAAATGATAAGTCTTTCAATGATTAATCAAGAGCAAAATTTGATTCTGAGAAAAAAGTATCTACTACTGTTAAGTATCTAAAATACATGCACTTTTAAAATATTTGATTGTCCTGGTTGTGAGTAGAAGTCATACTGTACAAATGGTTTATGCTGATGAAACAAAAATAAATACATAACAAAAGACAAAGGGATGAAAATATTTTTTATTATTTAATTTGATAATTTAATTTTCATTCCACAGTATTTAATTGTCTACTTAATCTTCCAGAAATTTAATGTTGGTAGTGGGTAAAATTACACTCTAATATATCAGCATAAAATCATTGTAGCCAACTGAAGTACAAAATCTGCTAGTGGAAACAGGTATCATATCAGCTCTCATTTTCTATGCTGCAATATATCTCCCTTCATTAGTAAAAGGATATGACTATCTTTGTAGCTGATAAGGTGTTTCAATTGATTTTTAGCTTTTTTTCCTTAGCAGTTATTTCTGGCAGATTCACTCCTTTTTTCATTACACAAATTGATGTGAAATTAAACCATGCCCCAGGGAGAGAAAAAGGATGAATCAATAATATTGATATTTTATGCAGAACTTGAAGCTAAGGATTTTAATGGAATTAAAAATGTGTTTAGTAAGGTTAGTGCAGAAAATATGGACAGTATGAATGTTAAAATCAAAAGGCTGTAAAGGTCATTGTGAAGAGCATGTATGCTTACAGGATATTTTAATTCTTTTTCCTTACTTTGTGAAGTAAATGTACAGATGCTTTTGCTGACTTTCTGCCATGTAGCCACAAACTCACAGATTTTAAGGCCAGACAGATGCTTCCTGTATAACACAGTCATCACACAGTTTTATTTTAATACCTCTGCAATGAATCCAATAGTTCGCTTATTAACTGTGGCTGTCTGTCAGTGGGGTATCCTTCTCAGACTTACTTCTGATTGTTTGGATACCATGGATATTCTGGATGTGAAAATGTACCTACTTCTATTCATAGCTGAGGCAGGTCTGAGCAACAACATGATAGTGCACACTGGTAGAAACTGCTGGAGAACACACAGAGTTAGATAACCATATCTGTGCTTTCCATTTGCCTCAAGAAGGTGGCATTTGCCAGTCTATTCGACATCCTTTGTGCTTCAAAGTCTGTGACCAAAAAATGGGACAGTTGTTACATGTCCTACCTGGTACTCACATGGCTCTGGAAATCCATTGTAAGTATCAGTGGAAAATGTTGAGTGCAGGGGTGGGTAACATATGGTCTGATTGTGGTGGCCCACAACTTCAGTTATTACGACCTGTGCCCACTTTCATGTAACATAATAAAATGAAGAAAATGATGAATTATATGTGGCTCACTGTTGCATTAAGAGGCAGAAGATAAAGCCCCTTGTGTTCCAGCTTGTCCTCAGCTATCAGAGGGGCTGGGAACAGCTAGGCTTAGATTCTGAGTGATGTCCAATTTGGCACTATGAATCTGATAACACAAATAGACCCGATAGCACGCTGCACCTTCTGTCTAGTCTCACTTTCACACATGGTGCCCAATGAGAGACATTTGCCACCAGCTACATGAACAACACAGTTTATTAAAGCAACAGGATTACAGTTTCTTATGGATTGCCAGTGCTAAATACACCATCTGCAAAAGCACCTGCCAGTATCAAGGTTGTAAGTAATATAGCTCAGTTACAAAACACATTAAGGTAGAAAATAGCTCTATAGAGATTTCTAAGTTTTCTGAGAAAGCCCTTGGGAAAGCCCAGATCTTACCCAGAGGTGTCCCTGTGCGGGGGGGAAGAGAGGCTCAGCCCGTTGACTTATCCTGGAAGTCAGAGGTAATCTGCACAATGGTATATTCCCTGACTCATTTGTGATGGTATGTTCCCTAACATTCCCCCTTTCTTAAGCCTTTTTTGTATTACTTTTTATCTTCAAGGTGGAGCTTGATTGACTCTAGTCATACATACAATTATTGTGATTGGTGTAAAATTTTCTTGCTTAATTTTTGAAGGTATGGATGAAGAAAATTCAGGGTGCAAGCTCAGTGAGGTGTTGTTGCACTTTGGAGGCGGGTAGCCTTTGGGATGGAGGTGTATTTTGGTATTATAATGACATTATAATGAGCAAAGTTTGCAAAAGGACAATACTTTGTCAAAAAATGACAGACTGTTGGCTCAGGGTTGCAAATATGCAGCTTATCAATTCCATAGTACCACAAAGTTCCCATCTTCTGCAATAATTTACAGAGCCTGGCTGCAGAGTATTCACTCTGTTTCACCTTCCATGCTGTTTTGCAAACACTGTGGTCCAGGGAATCTTCATAAAATGGATTCCCTGCACAGAAGCTGCAGCTGCTCTCCATCCTGGAAGCTTCTTTGATATTATACCTTTCCTTCATGTGTGAACAATGCCATGCCTTTAATATAAGTTTTTTTTTCAAGTCATCTCCAGTAATTATTCCATACTCACCAAAGGTGTTCGAAAGGCCTATTTAAATTGGGATAGCCAAGAATGTAGAATATTATTTCATCATCTCTCCTGCACAGCCATGTAATGAATCATACTTTGCATCCCCTTTGTAACCTTTTGAATGGTACTTGATGTTTTCTGCAGCACAAGTATGAGCTTTTCTACTTCTATAAGAAAATATCTGAGTATGGAACTGGACCACAGAGCTGAAGAGAACAATCACATCATTTGGCATAAGAATATTCAAAAGAAATTAGTTTACTGCTGTATAGTAGGACATTTATAATGTGATTTAGCAGAGTAGTTCAGCCTTATAGAGGATTCCCTGACACATACATCAACCACATTTGTCTAGCTTGAAAAATTATAGAAGCTGTGTTCCACTGTGGTGGGTTGAGGTTGGCCAGCAGCCAAGCACCCACACAGCCGCTTGCTCACGCCCTGTCCTGTGGTATGGGGAGTAAGTAGGAGGAAGACAAGAAAATCATAGAATGAGGTAGTGACAGTTTAATAAGTGAAGTGAAAGCTGCGTGTACAAGCAAAGTAAAATAAGGAATTTATTCACTGCTTCCCATGGGCAGGCAAATGTCCAGCCACTTCCTGGCAAGCAGGGCTTCAGCATGCATAATTATGACTTAGGAAGACAAATGCCATAATCACGAGTGTTCCTCCTTCATCCTCCTTTCCCTGAGCTTTTATGGCAGAGCATGATATCATATGGCATGGAATACACTTTAGTTCAATTCATCTCAGCTGTGTCCCCTCCCAGCTTCTTGCCCACCCCCAGCTCGCTCACTGGGAACAGGGGCAGAGTGTGAAAACGAGAAAGCCTCCATGCAGTTCAAGCTCTGCTAAATGCTGCTGTGTTATCAACTGTGTTTTAGCTACAAATCCGTAACACAGCACCACACCACTGCTATGAAGAAAATCAACCCCATCCCAGTATATCTATCCATATGAAAAGACAGGAGTGATTCCTCTCATAAAATCTTGGCAAAAAACTAGATATGGGTGGGCTTCCAGGCAGGAGAGATCGCATATCAAGCTGAGAACAAGGCACTTACTGTAGTTCTGTCAGCATCACAACATCTGGCCAATTGCCAGCAGAACCCCAGACCTTGAAAGCATTGCAATACTGTTCTGTTTCCTGCACTTTGATAGGGCTTTTAAAACAGTGGAGAACTGTTATAAAAACATATACAGTTCTACTGTTGCCATACTTTGAAGTCTCATCCCTGTACTCACTTCAGCCTGAATTCACTGGCAAAGTGCTGTTGAGTTTAATGATTTCAGTGTCTTACTATTTATATTTACAACTCGATACGCTCCATCTGTTTTGTTCCTGTCAAGCCAGTCATGTTATATGTCTGATAAATATTTATAAATAGAAGTTAATAAACTGAATCTATTTGGAAATAGAGTATGGAGCAGTGATATTTAATGCTGCTTTTGTGTATGGATATCACTAAAATGAAGTTTATTATATGTGCATAAGATCTCAGGAAACACAGAAAGGAATTAGCTCAGCTCATCTACTTGCTGTTGCATGCAACTTTATTCCATAATTCTGTTCATCTTCAAATGGCTTATTATTCTGACTATTAAAAAGCAAATTTCCTTTTCAGCAAATTGGGTAATTTCAACACCTTTCAATTTCACCATCGGTTTCTTAGTGGGTAGTTCATACCCATATGTTCCTGTGCCAACTTTATCCCTGTCCTCAACTTTAGCTCCTTCCTTCATATTTTAATCTCTCAAACAGTTTGTAGACAGCACATATAATAATAGCCTTCATTCTGCCCATCTTTCCTGTGTGAAGGTGACTAGAGTGATACACATTGTTTCAGATAATGGCTGAACAGTATCTTGCATCTTTATATTAGTAAAAGTCTATTGGCATAACCTGTCATAATGCCAGCATATTATCCACTTTATAAGTTTGCACCAATATCCTTATTATTCACCTCAGTAACTTCAAGAGTGCCAAGATTCGAGGGATCTGTGAATGTGCATGTGCTGTTGCTAGTGACCATCAGCCCTTAACAGCTGAGGTAAGGGAGGAGGGGATTTGACTGTCCACGCTTCTGTTTTATGTGAGCCTTGTGCATAGGTGCTGTTGTCCATGTGACTGGCCATGTCCATGTTCTCTGTCTGTGTGCCTGTGTGCCTCTGGGATACAAGTTGATTAATAGGCAAACAGGAAAGCAGCAGCCAAATCACTTGGGCTCGGAGAGAGACCCCCGGTCACACTGGACTGAGGCAGGAGGAATCCCTGGGCCTCAAGCTGCTGGAGATGGTGCCCACTTATAACATCCCTTAGCATTTCTGATATTGAAGAACCTTAGTAGCAGCCTTAATGGTCTCTTCCATAAACCTGGTGGTGTTTTACAGCATTATTTTACTATCACTATCTTTATATTCATTTTTCTATTTTTCTGTATAATATATGTCTTTAGAAGCTTGCATTCCAGGCATGACTTGTGTTATAAGCACTACCCTGTTAACCTTACATGGGTCACTTAGACTTAATCAGTATTTCTGGTTCCCAAATTCTCCAGCCAAAACTGCTTGCTATAGAGAAATATTTAATTTCTTTTTAACCTTGCCTAAACCTCTAGCAAACTTTCATATAGTTCCTTTTTACTTTCTGTATACTTTTACCAATACTGTTTCATTTTTATCTTCACGTTTGGAAGGTAATGTAATGATCATGAAGGGTACTTTGAGAGTTCTGTGTGTTTATGGGTCCTGAGAAACAGTTACTAGAACAGAGTGACTAGCAAATATTTTTACTGATGACCAAAGAAGTAAAGCTTACACATGAGTTCTATTTCCCTTTTGAATAACTTTTCAAGCTGCTGGCCAATTTCAATCAAACATGGCAGAGAACTAAAGTTCTTAAGACATTCATGTGTATTCCATAAAAAAGAGGGTTTGGGTCCATAAAAGAGACACAAAGGCTGCCAGGTTCCAGCAGATGTGCTGTTCAGGAACTACTTCAGTGTTCCTGTTAGAAATCACAAACATATGAACGTTATGGTTGACATAAAGTGTTGAGTTTTCTCCAGTGTTATGGTTAATGTACAATATTGACTCTATTGGTTCTTTTACTCCCAACTGCTAAATTTTGATTGTAAGAGAGGATGAACCCCTTGTCCCTTTCTAAGAAATGTAAGAGAAGATAGGGCTTTTGTGGGTGTACATGGACATGTTCTTGATCTTGTTGCCAGTGTCTCTTTCTGAGTCTTCTGTTTATATCCCGTTTCTCTGTATCCTTTCTCACTTCACTACACTGTTTCTGACCATTAGGTAACTCTCAAAACACAGATGTATGTTTCTCAGTCTCAGGTATTACTTGGTTCTAAGAGATATCTATTGCTAGTTTTCACAATAAATAACAGACTGAATTAATTCAGTGGGTACCCAACTTAGTATGCAGCACATTAAACAAAGTTTGAACGTTGTGATTATTCAAGCCCAGTACAGAAAGTGCCCACGGTAATTCACAGAGCATTTGGATTTTCTGGTAGGTCTGCAAACTGTGCTTTCTACACTCTACAACACACATAGAGGTATGGCTTACTCTTTAAATTTTTTCCTGTTTAACAATAATTACAACAGAGGTGATTTAAAAGAAAGTAACTTTATTTGGAAAATGTATCTTTCTCAGTAGAATGGCAAGATTTAATGAAAAAAAACTGAAAACTTGCACTTCTATTAATAATTAAAAAAAAAAAATCCGGTAAAGTGTTGATATTTCCTGCAGAAAATGTCAGCTAAAATTATTTTTGTTGAATAAAACTTTGTTTTCTGACAAACTATAGTCAGTAATATAAAGGCACAAGAAAGGAGAGATTCCAAAAATACTTTTCTTCATTTAAAAGTATGAACAGAGATTTGACTTGATACCTCTTTGCAAATGTGTAGGGGCAGGAATTAATAATTGGGCCAATTTAATTTCAGTCCTCATATAACTCATCTGACTTAATTTGATCCTACAAAAAGGTTTGTGCTTGCTCTTATGCAATTTTTAAATATTTGTATCATATCAAAGTTCTTTGAGAGTCTATATTCTGGCATCCACTGATTAAGTGCTTTTTAATTTGGTTTTGAACAAAGGAAAATTAATTATAGTTGTTGCATTAGTTCTTCAATAGAGTCCTGGTACCTTGGGGGAAATGTACAGATCTACTGAAATAGCTTGCCTATAAGTGTGAACTGCTCAATCCATTATTTTACACAAAATATTTCAAAATGTTATATGCCTTTATTAATGCCAGTAATATAACCAGGTTTTGTGAACTATGTATTTAACCAGGTGTGATAAAAATAGCCACCAACCTTTTTTCCCAATTCTAAACCAGTTAGCATACACCACATTGTCACATTTTACCGAACCATTGTGAAGTGACCTAGTTCTGTCTTTTTTCAAGTATCTTCTTTTTGTTCTGAGATTAGAAATTATGAGGTTTTTTAGTAATATAAAGTACTTTCTTCCCACTCTGGGCTCTGTGATTGTCAGTAAGTTTTCTGTAATGTTTAAAAAAATTGGTAATTACATTTATTAAAAAACCTTGTCCTGTTGTGTAAGCTGTTCAGAATTTACATTGAGGAAAGATTGTTCACTTCCAGACTTGCAAAAATTATGACTTCTTTAATTTTTGGTGCTTCTAATATTTCCATTGCTAAGATATCAACAGCTATACAGAGAGTGAATGGAAGTTTTCCAACAACTGAGCTTGTACAAAATAACATTATCTGTCTAAGCTATTGGCCTTTACTTGAATAGGTGAAGTATGATTTCATGCTGGATTACTAGAAGTGCAAACTGGTCTTAAAATATTCAGAGAAGGTCATTGCAGATTTATTCTTGTGTAGACATATGAATTCTTCTTGCTTCTTACACAAATGAACTTTCAGATGGAAGCAGAGTTTATGGGCCATATCCAATTGAATGTAAAGGTTGGAAAGATTTTTCTTGCACAAAACAGGTATGGGACAGTAACTCTTTTGTTTCATCTTAATTCAGTACAAATTTCACGGAATTACAGAATTTCCTAGATTGGAAAAGACCTTTAAGATCACCAAGCCCAATCATTAACCTAATACTGACAAGTCCTTGTCTAAACCATATCCCTCAGCACTACATATAAATGGCTCTTAAATGTGCCCAGGGATAGGGACTCAACCACTGCCCTGAGCAAGCTGTTCCAATGCCTGATAACCTGTTCAGTAAAGAAATTCTTCCTAATATCCAAACTAAATTTTCCTTGAGGCCATTTCCTCTTGTCCTAAATGTCTTATTTCCTGTAATGTCTTATACTATTAGGAAAGTATGACTGTATATGTATGTTGTCTGTGCTGCATCTAGACTATGTCCTGATGTTTGAAGTCCCCAGTCAAGATCAGGGCCTGCGACTGTGATGCTTCTTGCAGTTGAAAAAAGAACTTTCATCAACCTCTTCTTCTTGATCAGGTGGTCTGCAGCAGACACTAACCACAAAGTCTGCTTTACCTTGGTCTTTAATTTTCATCCACAAACTGTCAACCTGTGCACTGCTGTTCTTAAAAAATAGCACTGTGCAACCAATTCCATTTTGGAGTACAGGGCAGGTCCACCAGCATCAATCACAGAACTCCTGTCATGTGATTCATAGCAGTTTCTGTGATAGCAATGTGGTTGTAGTTTTCCATCTAGTGGCTATCAGCTCCTGATAGTTTCCCATGTTGCATGCATAGATATAGGGGCACTTCAACTGGTCTATCAGCCACATCCCCTTTGTAGAGGAGTTCACCCTAATTCACTTGAGAGAATTCACAGGTGTTTTTCCCTATTAGTTCCTAATGCCTCAGCAGCCACTGACTCTTCTCAAGTATTTGGAACTCCATCCCCTTCCCCCTTCTATATCCAATTTAAAATTCTGTTCTAAGTCCAGCCATCTTGTTGTCCAGGACACTCTCACACCGCTTAGGCAGTTGAGACCCCTTCACCTGTCAACAGGCCTGGTTTCTTGAAGGTAGGCCCAAGAATAGCACCAGTTTAGCCCATGATAAGAGTTGGCTTTTTTTTTTTTTTTCCTGAAAATTGCAGAGTGAAGTGTAATGACAGGGCTGGAGGGAAAACTGTTGGATTAGTTATAGGGTATTACAAAAGAAATTGGGTAAATGAGGGTTATGGATGATAAAAAATCAGCAAAGCTTTTCTTGATGTTCATGATTAGTCTCTTCAGGAGACTCGGAGCAGAGCCAGGTTTTTTTTATTTCAAAATTAGGCAAGTTGAAATGCTGAGCAAATGAATATCAAGAGTAAACAAAGTCCCTGTAATTTACTTTAGCAAATATGAAACTGACTAAGTATTTACTAATTTAGTATGAAACTGAATAAGTGCTTACTAATTTAGTAAACTCCTTAGATAACTAAACTCAGTAGCTAAAGATTTAACACAATCTGTTATTCTTAGCTTCAAAGTCAGAAGTGGGTTAAGATGGACTGAGGAATTTTAGAGCAGTTATTCTTTTATCCTGTTTGTTTGCACACTTAGGAAAATCTCATTGCAAAGGACACATTCAATTCCCTTTGAAAGTTTATTTCCACATAGATGAGAGTCAGCAGTGTTATTTCGAATTTTTGTAAATACAAGTTATTTGATCCAGCAAAGGCAAACTGAGATTGCAAACCAGGTTGTTGTCTGTTTCTGTGCTTTATGAACAAAACAGTGGTAAATGTTGTTTTAGCAATACACAAAATGATTTGGTTATCATTAAAATGTTTTAACGATGTTTAAAATACTAACTGAAACTTAAAATGCTGCAATAGGTAGACAGAAAGTGGAAAGTTGTTTACTATGACCTGCATGCAAATGATCTTAATTTAATTTCCCAAGCAAATTTGGAAAATTTACTAAACTAATTTGGAGAGATTTATTCTCTGAAGGATAATAATGTATACTGTAATTCAGTTTGGAATAGTTGCTAATAATTTTAGGATAGATGGAAATTAATATTCTGGAATTAATTGGTTTTCTCTATTACTGTTACTTAGAAATGTTGAATTTATGTTTTCCTTCAGAATCTGATGGTTGCTAAGGAAACCACTTGTATTATATCTGTGAGTATAACATAGACCTTAACTATAAAAAGAAAATAGGCAAATGTGCTTACAACTACCTTCTATTTAGAAAGAATTGTACATTTTAATCAGCAAGTGATTCTTGTCCATCTTAATTTCTGTATTTCAATATGATAAAAAATTGACTTTACATACACCTTTCTAGAGGATTTATGCATAGTGTTTTCAGGTACATAAAGGTAATGTCACTATAAGAGCTCAATGTGCAATTAAATAAATGGAGACTGGGTTGATACATGCATGAGAAGCAATGTCAGGACATCCAGCTGGTCTTGGATTTCTGTACAGTCAAATACTGTCATTCTTCCTCTTCAATATGCCCTGCCCAAGCACAAGTGCAGAACATCATTCGGTAGGAGGTACTGCCCTTTGGGAGGGAATTAAAACTAATGTTCTGAACATGCATAGCCATCAAAGACTGTGACACTTTGAGGGTATGGCCAAGTGATAGCTTGGATTAGCTCTTTGCTTTATGGAGGGATCCCATCTTTGGGAATCTATCCACTAAATAAAATAGGCTTTATATTAGATACTTGAGCAAGTACTGCAACTTGCCTCTAAGATGGCTGAATTTAGATAGTTTATATAGGTTTAGAGAGGTTACAGAAGAGAGGAGGAAAGGGGAGATGACTTTTCAGTCCCCAAATGACTTCCAGGTATCCACTGAATAAAGACGAGCTCATTATGATCACAGTCATGAATTTTGAATTTTTGTAATGAGGATGTGGGTGATGTACATGAGCATCCTGCTGCCTGATGGCAAATACAAGAGTGAATATAATGAATCTCTGATCTTAATTTGGTGCTAATAGGTAACTGTGTGTCCAGGCCCTGAGGTAACAGCCCATCTTGACTGCCCGTGCCAGACCCTCTGGGGCTCCTCCACCCTGCCCATGGCCCAGGACCCCATTTCAGCTCTGCTCACAGGCCTATCAGTCCCTGCCCAGTGATGCCTGCAGCAGAGTTGGT
The DNA here is from genome assembly GCA_024336885.1 of Actenoides hombroni. Taxonomy (NCBI): domain Eukaryota; kingdom Metazoa; phylum Chordata; class Aves; order Coraciiformes; family Alcedinidae; genus Actenoides; species Actenoides hombroni. The sequence continues at coordinate 4,130,326 of WUAM01000334.1, read as the reverse complement.
CTTCAGCTCCCCACAGCCCGGGCCTGCTCATGGTCCCTAGTGAGCCAGGCCCACCCGAAGATCCCCATCCTGGCCTGGATGTGTCTTGGCCCATTCCCCTCTCCAGGGAGGTGTGCGCTGCACAGGCCTGTATCTGATTTGGTTCTCTTCATCAGGCCTGATCCTGGACAGGACCCAGCTGAAAACCCCTAAGCTGAGAGCAAAAGGAAGATTTCCCTTGATTGCAGCAAGAGCCAAACTCTAACCTCCAGCACAGATGCAGACAGGACAGCTCCAGGATGATGAAATCTGTGAGGTGGAGGGAGTGGCTGAGCATCAGGTTGATGCATGCCGTGCTGAGCAGAAGTCCTACCCTGCTTCTCCATAAGGTATTGTAATTTATCTGTCTAATGTTATATCTACATAGGCATGTACAAAAAGTACTGAAGAGAAAGCTTGCTATCGTGAGGCAGCTTCAGCACAGCAGACTTGGGAAGGCCTTGGGTCCTGTTGTGGTTGGTGTTGTCTGGGCCCTGAAAGCCCAGCTTGAGGAGTGGGGCACCCCAGATCGAGCACACAGCTGAGCTACACTGGCTAGTTTTCCTAACCTGGCTAGAATAAAGGCACCTGAGCCTCTGATAGGGAAAAAGATCACAGACTTGTGGATGAATTCAGGCCCTGAAACTGAGAATTATGAGAGGAACTGGTAGCAGCCTGCAGCACCTCTGAGCCCAGCCAAAACCCTGTGCTTCAGTAAATGGCAGGGTTTTGATCCCTTCTGATCCCATTTTATTATTAATCCATCACCCACAGCTACTCTCAGTCACTGGGAATTCACTTTTCCTAAGCTTTTACCCACTCCTCACTAACAGACTTATTTGAAAGGCTAGGTTTATAGTAGAGAACCACCTCAGCTGTTAAACAATCATAATGCGAGAAACAAGCAGTAGGTTACAAGAGACTACTTTCCCAACCTCTCTGACATGTTGGGTATCTTGCTGAAGTATAATCAAGGGTTTCAGAAAGGGTCTGCAAAACCACATGTGGACACAGAATTCAAAGAACGGTTATCAACAGTTACTGTGAGCAGCTTCTGAAATTTCAAGGAGTTGAAGGCAGCTTTCTCCTTTTGAAGGATAAGTTTAGGGTTGGAATATAGTTATAGAGAATTGCTTCTGCAGAGCTAATGTAGTTGCTAAAGTGAATTTAATGAATTCAGATGGGCTGGAAGATAATTTGGGAGATGCTACCTGCAGCTGTGACTCACTTCCCATTAATTTTCTAGTAGTTCTGGGTTTCCTACCCATCTGGAAGCTATTATTTAGGATTATAGTTGGGCTTAAAGTCCTGGAGACTAGGAGCTGTGACTTTGATAGGAGTTGAAGTAGGCCAGGCATGTGAATAGGGAGTTGTTAGAGCGTAATAGAAAAAAACCCAACTTATTCCCAGTTTTCAGGGTGTTTAGAAAACTTTTCCTATGGATGAGTCCAGTATTAGTTTATATGTTTTGTTTAGAGAATATGGTCTGTGTAGAAATTCTATTATAAAACTGTGACGCTCAGAGAGGTAGATGGTGCACAAAAGCTGGTTCATATGAGCTATGTCTTTTCTCAATACACAGGAACCCAGAGAACCTTGTGTATCTAGAAAGCTAGAGTTCAGATTGTGGATTATGTCAATGTTTTCTTTCCATGTAAAGCTCCAGTAAGTTAGGCTACAAGAATCTGTTCAGGTAAATTCAGTGACAATTATAAAACTGTTTCCAGGAGAAGCTTCCTCTCAATTTTCAGTGTCCCTGCTTATCTGAAATAGTAGGTATAGAGTTAGGGCTAGGGGTGGTCCCAGACCATTGCATTGAATTATGTTCATACTTAAAAAAAACAACCAGCAAACAAAATCCTGCTGCTAACTGGTGTAGAAACATTATCTTTAGTTTTTAGACAACTATTAGTACCTTCCTTACACGGAAAGCTATGAAAGCCCATAGGGAAGAATACTTTGGTGTGAAGGGTTGAGAGTCTGTTTACGTACTGCTGAATTTCAGTTCATTCTCTATAAGCAAATCAGAAACTGTTTCCCTTCAGCGTCAGTTCTTTTTACTCCATTGTTGGTTCTGTATTGCTTGCCTGAGTGAAATACTATTGATAATGTTACTATGTGGATTCCAGCTGAAGGAAGATGGTCTCACTTAAGATCTCACACCTCAGTGTGCTCTCTGCGGTGTATGAATGAGTGCACACAGAGGCAGTTACTGTGGTGTAGCCAGCATGAACCCAGGAAAATTGCTGTGCCAGGTTGTCCTGGTTTGAGTCCCTAAACTGTGACACAGGTTAAACCCCTAGTCTACCTCGTTTAGTTTCCTGTTAATGATACTGGCCAGCATAGTACTGCCTAAGATAGAGAATAAGAACAATGCAAGTTTATAGTGAGTTTTCACAGAACACTTTCAGCTCCAGAAATTTGTGATTCAGAGCATTTCTGTGCCAGAAGCACTGCCTTTGGTTTCAAGTGTGCCATAAAATATACACTTTCTTACCATATGCTAACCAGAAGCCAAAGATCAACTGCTACTCTAGGGAATATTTATAGTTTCTTTAGTGATAGTAATGTTGGATACTGGACCCAGTCAGTCTGAAAGAAAATGGGAAGTTATAGGTGCTTTCCAAAGCAGAAATATAATGCTTCAAATGAATTGAATGTTATGATCCAGTGCTGCTGATAATCAGCTTATGAAACAAGAATGAAATACCCTGATGCAACTATTCCTGGAAAAACACATAGCCTTGCAGCAGGAAGATTGTTTGGCAGGTAGCTATGTTGTATGTACTGAAGCAATAGAAGTCACCTTGAGAGCAGATGGAATGCAATCAAAGATTAATGGCAAATATATGATCCTTTTAAGAACAGGAGCCAAATAAAGTCAAGTTGAACCATAAATTTGGAGGCTATATAGGATCAGAACATGTAAAAGTAGACATTATTGGTAAAATCAATTTGGCTACATGTCTAAGAACAGACAGCACTCTGAAACACTGCAGGATGGATTCTTGGCTAGATTTGCTAATCTCCCTAAGCAATTAAAAGAGAGGAAGAGGAGAACTGAAACAGAGCACAGCAGAAGCTGTAGGCTTTCTAAGTTTGAAAAAAAATACTTTTCTATCTATAAGCTTTGGGAATTCTGAATAGGATATGGAATAGCAGTTAAACTTTCTGTCATAGCAGAACAACTGTGAATTTCCTGTGTAGCACAGTGCATATTTAACAGCTTATGTGAGAGGCACTCTAGAAGTCTAGGCTCTTATAATCATGCAGCACTTAAAACAAAATACCTATTTATATGTTTTGTCAAATTTTATTGGAAGAAAGCTGTAAAAGAAATTTATCTATAAAATATTGATGCCTGAGATGTGATGTTTATTCATAAATATTCATTATAGCATGTTTGTTATAGACTGAGCTAGCAGTAAAACTGTATTACGTTCAGGTATGCTGGCCAAAATTATGCTGATTTCTTTGTGCTTTTGAGTTCCTTTAACTTCTAGCTAAAACTAGAAATTTCAGATGTGAATAACTTTTAATGTTACCTTTCTTTAGTCAGTGGGGAGTCTGTAAACAGTAACAACAGGGGAGAAGTGAGACAGGAAATGAAGCATTAGGACAGTATTTCACCAATTTCACTTAGTGTTGCCTTTCAGAACCAAGTGTTGCTTGAGAAATAAGAAATGAAATTAATCCACAACATAAAGTATCGTAGCTGAAGCAAGTAGGCTGAATTCAACAAATACATTGGGTCTTTTTGGTAAATAAAGCTCATAGTAGCAAAATTATGTAAGGCTCTTTTGATCAATTTCTGCACTATTATTAGTGTGGATAAATGGCCTCCAAAGGAGCTTTTGCTGATTTTTATCACCCAAGACTCAGGTGATGAGTATTTCTGCTCACTTCTAGAAATTCATCTGTTATTAATAGTGATGAGATGCATGGCATATAGTGTAAACCAGAACTGAGTAGTACATAATGTCAAAATTTTCGTTAAGGTTTCAGATAAAATTAAATAAATTTCTGCATGAACTATCCAAACCTAACAAAATTTTAAAGGCCAATAAAATATAAATTAGAAGTCTTTAAAAACTTCCCTTGAGATTGATATGGGTACTTGATGTGATATGGCAGGTGTTTCAAACAGGACTAAGAAGCAGAAAAGTATATTGTGCATGATAAAGAGCACATATATAACTGAATATGTTGCTATGACTTATCCCAAACATATATTAACTGTATCATAGCACTGAAGATTTTTCCATATATGTTTTCTTTAGACAGGAAGACACATTCTTTTCCCCCAAATATATTCAGCATCACTCTTTTTTTTTTGGACAGAAGTGCAGCACAGAAGAGCTGCAGAACAAGACAGTAGCCAGGATTAATGATAGAGCTCTTGAACCTCATGCACTACTGACTTCCTCACAAATAGGGCTGTATCTCAGGGTTTTGCAGCTTGGTATTGGGGCTTGTCTTCTGGTCCGTTGGAGAAAGTTGCCAGGCATTGCTATGCTGCAGTTCATGGTGGTCTGATCAAACATGAAACAGGCAAAGGCAAATCTTGCTGTAGTCCTTACTCCTGTGATGTAACAGGACATTGTGTTGCTTCATGTGCTGACAAGATATTTCTAACAACTTTAACCTCTATCAGCAAAATCTAGTATTGCCAGCATGTTTTTATGTGATTTTGTTTGTAGGATATAGATATTTCTTTCTTGTTTAATAGTAATACAATCCTTTCAATACCTAAATAAACAGAAAAGTTGCTTACATATATGAGCATCACCCTAACCTGGCATTTGTCTCTGGAAAGAGTATTGGGAGCAAAGTAGCTTAAAACTCAAGTAAGGAATGAATAATGTCAAAAAACATCAGAGGAGGAACCAACGCATTCTCATCTACTATTTCAACTGGCATGTCAATTGAGCTTTGTTTCGTGTTCTTCCTACACTGATCTTTAATTAACAACATTGTTTATATTCATTGCAATATTATCAAGAAACTGCAACTGAGAATGAGACAGTAACTATCCTCTTATTGAATTTAATTACTGCATAGTAGGAGAGGAAAAGACTACCAGCTATAGTTCTATAAGTGAACTTTTTGCTCTCAGTGAGAAATATGGTGAAATCCACAGAACTTAATATAGAAGTGCTGTGTTTGCACAAACAGTGTAGTGATCAGAGCTGAAGTGATGGCAAGCTGCAAACATGCTGTAATGAGCTGGAAAGAAGGAACATGAAGGTAAAAGTGACAAGAAGATATACTGCATTAGACTACTGGTATACATACTGAGATGCATTTAAGTCATTGCTCTCTTTATTTGAAAGCTGTGGGCTCACAAAAGGATGCCCCCAACCATTTCAAGGAGAGCCATGAAGCAACCTATAGCTGTAGCTCTCTGTTTTGCTATTGATTCAGTGATTTTACACCCTCTGAAATCATGCATCTTCTTGAATCTTACAAATATGTCAATATAAATGATTGTTCTAGCCATGGAAAGCTTCCAGCTAATAAATGGTTTAAGATTATGCAAGTTAAGCTACAGTAACTGTGTATAAATGAGCCCAAGGTAAAATCTAAGCCTTGGATTTCTGTATTGCTTGTAAAGCTAGATCCAGCCAAGCCAGGGCAGTATCTGCAATCTTTTCATGAGGATATGTATCTACACCTTCCTTGTAGCACGTGTAATGCAGTGTAAAGTCATAATTTTTTTTTATTTTCTTGAAGAAGTTAATAGTTTCCTATCTTGGTGGACAGGATGTAATTAGTAGAGACCCTCTACTAGTACATTTTCTTTTTCTATTATTTCCACTTGCGCACAACTAGTAAATTTTTACAAAATGATGAATAGTCAAGAGCACTGAGATTAATATATACATTAAATATGTGGAACATCTAACATTGTAAATACTGTGAAGCAGCCCAAAATTTATCTTTCATCACAGATACTGCTAAGAATTTGTCAATTAAGTATTTCAACACATACAAAACATCACTAGCTCAATTACTAAAGCTACGGTTCTGCGGTAGACTTTTTGCCATAATTGCCAAAGGAGTTATTTAAAGCACTTACAGACTATGATTAGGAAGGTAGCTGGAGCTGAATAAGAGTCAGATATATTTGGAGTTCTGCAGCAACACTCCTAAGCTATTCATGGAGAAAATAATAACTCCTGACATTTTGGTAACTATGCATTGTTTTCATTACTGGTATCCAAATTCAGAAAAGCAAGGCATTTCAGTGACTCAGACTATTCTCGTAGTTATATAGCAACTTTAATATTTACAAGTTGAAATGAATACATATTTTCAGTCAACATTATGTATTGTAATGGAGCTGTGTGAAGACAGGCTAGAAAGTTGTCAGGTAATAAAAATTTGTCCCCTTTTTGTATGAGTAGAGTACCGCACCTGCCAAGACTTCAGAATTGCTTTCTGTCACTGGCATGGGCAGAAACCGAGTCCCACTGGTTCAGGTGGTGCTCATCTTTGCAGGGTGATTGAAATACTTTGCTAGCAGCTGCTGCAAGCTGTACTTTCATGTCGATAAACCCAGGGACTGGTTCTTTTTCCTGAATAATTCTTTTGGTACCTAAGGGCTCTTAAATGTTTATTCTTTTCCAATCAACATTTGTAAATTAAAATTATTTTATTTCAGCATTATTTGTTTTTTACTGAGTTGGACAACTTGTCTCTCATCATTTGTTTTATTTAATCAAACAATTTTTTTTTCCTATCAAATGAACTATCTTGACTGCACTGTACTTAGATTTCCTGACAGTGATACTTTGTCATCTAATCTTATTCAATTATTACTTGCATCATTTTCTCGGTTCTTTCTATGATACAGCTTTTCTTTTCTCTGTCTTTGATTCTTGGTCTGTTGGTCACCTTCTCATCTCACCCAGTAACCTGAATTGACAAAGGGCTGAAGTTTATAATCTTACTGTTTAACACTTAGTTGACTGGTTCTTCACAAGTCAAAATTAATTCAAGTTAATTTGAATAATGTTGGGATCACTGTAAGAAACAGCATAAACTAACTTTTCTACCATAGTGATTACATGGAACCAAGGATTTACTTTCTGTCTAACTAGAAGGACATGTCTTAATCTTCCATATTTTGATCCTGATCAAGATGTAGGCTTGGATTTGTGACTTCAAGGAAATAGGAGCCTTTGAAAGCAGTATTAAAAATAAGTGACAACTTCTTATTCTCTGTTCTGATACAGGGAAGGTCATAAGTGCCTATTCAAATGTACATTATTTGTTGTCTTATAATTCCATCCATATATAGACTGAAATTTTAAAAAGATTTTGGAGTTGAAGGACAGACATCTTTCTGTTTACTTGGTTTGGTTGCCTGGGTTGGTGGGGAAAACCTTGACTCATCAGATACCAGAGTGTAATACATAGGGAGCACTCCCAGTGTGTTTCTTACGTTCTTCTCAGTGTTTTGGAACACTTTAGAATCAGTTTGAAGTGGGTGTGCCTGGCAGACATTGCTGTAAACTGTCTTTACAGCTAAGATGAATGAAATGGTCTTTTTGTTCTTAATTTCTACAGCTCTTCATTAACTATTCAGTCCAGTCAATTAGGCTGTTGATTAACAGAGGACAGTATCAAAACTGCTTTTGCAATCCACTGCTGATTATCTGTTAGCTCATTAACTACCTTTATTTTATGATTTTTTTTTGTGAGTAGTAAAGTCATCACGCAAAATTACCTAACAGCACAACAAATTTCAGCATTTTAATGTGTATGCATTTATTTGGATTTTTCTTGTTATTTTCCTTTTTTATCATATTAGATTTTTTTACCATTTTCATTAACTTCATAGATCATTAATTAATTGAGATCGAATTCTTTCAAGTCACTGCTAATATTGCTAAATGGCTTTTAATCACCTACTGATTGCCTTACTGATAGTTCCCTATTTTATTCCAAATATACCAAATGTGCAGTCATCTTAAGAATGCTTACTGTCAGTGATGTACAGGATCCAAGTCAAATGGTTCTTTTTGTCCTAGATGACCACAGTCAGTCAGGTCTTTTAGGTTCTGTATTTCTCTTCAGAATTTTATGAAAACTGTTCATATATGATTACATAGTGTTAGTATATAACTTGTTTACACATGCTTCCCATGCCTACATATTTTATATCCACCAACAGTATCTCTTTCCATATTGCACTGTTTGCTGTTTGGTCTAATATACAAAGACCAGCACTAGACTTCCTATGAAACAAGGGAACTGCTTAAATAATCTAATTCAGTGACTTAATCTATGTACTTATAATAACAAAAGTTTTAATGATGGATTTTAGACAGTCTTAATTACTATAGTTCTAATAATAACAATCACTAGGGATGAAGCAGTGTCCTATAATTCTTCATCTTTTTCTGGTTGCTTTTTCTTTCAGGAAAAAAAAGAGAAAACAACTTGACTTTGACAGCTGGCCTAAAATATTACTACAAGAGAGTTTTGATTAAACGATATTATACTATATACCTTCATCTTTTGGATTTACACTTTACAGAATCATGTTTTCTCTTAACATGACCTATTTCTTAGCATTGGCCAAGAATTCTTTCCCCCATCTCCAACCTACAGAAAATCAATGAATTACAACTTGCTTGTAAATTATCACAGCTATGACAACTAGATCAATATAGAACTGAAACAAGTGTTGTAAAAAGCTTGATCACTAATTTCTTACTTTCATAAGTTCATAACTTTTTAAGGAAATAAATCCTCATGATGTAAAAACAGTGTTATAAAAATAACATAATCCAGTTCTCTGTTTTTCTTGTTTTTCTCTTCTTAGAGATGATAGGGATGGACACTGTCCATGGACACACTATTATAATCTCAATTAACTGAAATTTAAAACATTTTGGCTGCAAAAGTATTCACCATCTGCAGCAGTGGAATCCTTTCACTGTGTTTTGGTGTCACAATCCTCATTCTGAGAAAATCCTGTAATACTTTTGATATTTATGGTAAAGGACAATTTCTTTTGACACTAAGGCCTTTGTTTAACAAAATAAATAGTACTTCAAAACTGATTACAGGAATGTTATAACATAATTCCTCTGGGGTGATCATCATCAAGCTTAAAAGCAAAGCAGAATGTAAGTTTAATCTTAAAATAGTATCTTAATTTTTCCCTGTGTTAGTGGGTTTTGTTTGTTTAATACAGTACTTTATCTGTTTGCATAGTCACAAAGCTGCAATTCATGCAGGAGTATTTATGCATAAAAGAGCTATGACCCCTTTTCCACAGTGGTTTCTCTTTCCCCTTCGGGTAAGAACTCTACTTTTATTTTAGAAACTGCTTCCCCTCCATGTTGCATCAAAACTCAGAGATTTTTATAGCTGGTTTTTTTTTCCTTGTGAAGCACACCTGCGGGATCATCACCTGCCAGCTAAGGCAGTGTGTGCATGCTGGGCTTTTCATCTGAGTAGTGGAACAGCCTCACCCTTCCGTGACTCAGCCAAAGGTGAAGTATATGGGCTTTATCTTAGGTTTGTTTTTCTTTCAAAAATACATAGCACAGAAATGTTTATTTTCTGTGTTATTGCTTAAAGCCATGCAAAAAAACCCCATATTGGCTTGTATAACACTGACAAGAAGATTATAATTTTGAGCTGCCAAACAGTATCACCATTGCACCCCCATGCAGCTTTTATTAATTTTGCTACTTTGGCTATTAGACTTCAACACTTTCTTCCACAGACAACACTGAGAGGTAAGTAAGACAGAATGGGAATATGGACCAGGGAAACACTGAAGAGTTGGAACTCTTTTTTTTCTATTCTTAAGAGGTTCTAGACATAAAACTTATTTTTCGAATATGAGGGACTAAAGCAAATAACCTAAAAATAGTTGATATCAAAAAAGAGGAAGCATTTTCATAACAAGCACCTCAGTCCACACCCAAGAAAGTCTGCACTATAGTGAAGAACTAAGATGTCTTCTGAAAATGAGACAACATAATCTCTTTACCTGTTACATTTTTTTCCTTCACGTTAATAAACAATGCTTTCTTAGTAAAGCTAAAAACAAGCTTCTTCAGTCATGAAACATACAGTAATTTCTTCAGAGCTTCCAAAAAACCCGTTATTTTCTAAAATAATAATAATTTCACATTAAGTAGCTATTTCTCACAAAATATGGTAGCATGGATTGCTTCTTGTCAGTGGAGTAAGTGATTTTTTTATTTTTTTTTTATTAGAACAAAGGGTTCGAAACAGATGAAAGTATTTTTGCAACAGAAAGTACAAAGTTCAGTTTACTATGTTGTTTTCTGAAATTAAGTCTCTAAGCACATCTTGGGAGTAGCTAAGGAATTTTGAGGCCTTTGGAAACCTCTTTGAAGTCACTGTCATAGTTACATAAAAACCTATTACCATTTTCAAATGTGAGAGGATGCTGATTTAGGAATGTACACTGACATAATATTAATAGGATTCTAAGATAACTTTTTTTTTAAATTTATTTAGGTACTTCATATTATTTTCAGAAGCAGTCAAACATATAACACCTGTGTTCAGGAAAATCTCACTAGCTATTCACTATGTCAAAATTGTTTCCTACACCTGGTGCAAATCTTTCTTTACTTTCTGATTCCTGGAAATCTCTACATTAATGCACTTCTCTGGAAACCTCAGTCACTGCACAGGTCAGTCCTTGAGAAAATAGTTGAGACTAACCTGAGTCTAGGCATTTCCAGAAGCAAAGTCTAAACACAGATTAGAAAAGGAGAAAAGTAATTTTAGTTTTCCTGTTAAAAAAGATTTTACAATAAGATCTCCATGCAGATGCAAAGCACTACACAAGTTCATGGATTTATTATGTCTGCTGCAATTTAAATTATTTTCATATTTTAAGGCTTCATCTAATTAAAAGCTGTAATAAGTTTGCCTTTAGTATTACCCTATGAGACTTGCTTTCCTATCAGTTTATTTTGCAGTTTTTATTTTATAATATCTAGTAATGATAATGCCTAACTCTGTGCCTATATATAGGCATTTACACATTAACATTTTCCTTTGTGAACTCCATCATTTGCACACATAAAAATTAAATACACTGAAATATTATTTGCCACTGTCTGCCTGTGGTACGAAAATTTGATTCCATATTAGAGCAGACTTTGCTTTCATGTCTTAATCATAAACATCAAATAGGTTAACACAGTACTTTTCTCCTCACTATTCCTCAATCTTACTTTGTGTCAGTGGTAGGGAATCTTCAAAATCTGGTGATGAAAGTGATGATATCTCTGCACCTGAAACACTAAACCGGCCAATTTTCCAATTTACAGTAGAGGAAACCTCAGAAGACAGATCTGCAGTCATACATAAAAGAGCGAGACTTACTGAATGATCGGTTTCCACCAGCCAAGAAGGCTTTTTTCATAGAATTCCCTTCTAAGTAACAGCCCAACTTTGATCATCTTTAATTTACATATTTAATGAAAAAACAGGTGATTTAATATGGCCATTCACTGATTGGCCAAATTCCATATGCGCATGTTGCATACTTCATAATATACTAAAATACTCCCTTGAAAGTGCTTCCAGGGTTTCATTCTTCAGTATTCATTGTACAAGGTCAACATCTTTCCCCTTTTCATTGAAACAAAGAAAAAACCCCTCAAACTCTGAATAAGAAAAACAGAAAAATCTCTGTGTGGAAAATCTAATTTCTGCTATTCTCAGGTAGTCATTTTTTTTTGGTTTGGCTTTTTTAATAAAGGGAAGCAAACTTCCTGTTTTACAGAAAGACAATTCAGATTAAAGCCTTTGCATGAACTCCTGTATAAGCTACACAAATTTTACTGTGAAATTGAAGTCTTTGCGGAAGTAATTTCTGTTGAATACTCATTGAATAAAAGCTAATTTTGGAGCATGATCAATTCTGTAATTTTTTTGCTTGATGATAAATGTATAAATGTATGATGAACTTTGAAAATTACTGCAAAGAATTGAAAATAGTACACCTTCTCAATACACTCTTGTAATGGAAAACGTGTCAGACTAACTCATTTGAGGGAGCTGCAGAAGTGACAGAACCGTATCTCTCCAATGATCTTGTTCTAGATGTAGATTTGTAGAAATTTTATTATATTTTTTTTGATTAAAATTTTTGTCCTGAAGCAATACTGTTTAGTTAAACATAGTTTCCACATAGTATTTTCTTTTGAAATGCTAGAACTGAAAAAAAGAACTTAAAGTGCTGACTGCTATATATATATTATATATCTATTACACTAAAGCCTAGTTGGTCAACAGCTGTGCTCTGCTGTAATGTCATGTGAAATGAGCCTTACTTTCATTTCATTATTATTTTTATTTCATTATTTTCATTTTACCCCAATTCACTATTGTATATTAAGAAACAGATTAGGTAAAAGTATTGAGAAATTTCTGGACAACTACTGCACACGGCCAGCAGTTGAAAATTATTGAATTCCCATGTGATATTTTGTTAAACGTAACCTATTTCCCTATATTATACTCACACAAAAAATGCTTCCATTTTGGGCAAGCATGCTGTGATCATAAAAGTCACAGCCTGTGGAACATATGAATTACCCTTAAACAGCCTACTACTGACCAAGGCACTTGGAAATTTGCATACACCTTGGCAGGTAGTCACACCTGAAGTTAGGCAGAGAGTTCTAGCTCATTCATGGAGGATGAATTGGTTATTGCTGCTTGTGTACAGAAGTCTCTGGTTTTATTCTGATTTTGCTCTATTGAAGAGTATTCCATACTGTGACAGTTTATCTTTGATCTCACTCCTATATATTGCTATGAAGGAACACAGTCAATCCTACTGCAACAATTCAGAATTTCCACTCCTCACCACTGATACCAAGTTTCATTTACACCTTAGGGTGCCTCTGCAAAATAATTTTTCTCACCCTGCATAATTTGAGATATAACAAAAAAAAAGTATTCTTTCTTCAAACAGAGAATAAATGAATACATAATTTTTATGATTATTTTTGCATTTTATTCTCCTTAGTTCAAAAAACATTCAAGTTAATAAAAACGTCTTAAAATTTTCTGTATGGTAATAAGAAGTTTGATCATGTTTTCCATCCAAGATAGGTTTTTAGTATGACAAGTTGCTTTCATTCATGTTATTTTTGTTTGGCTTCAGCCAGAGTACTAAAAGTAAAAATGATGGCTTCATTTTGATTTAATTTTTTTTCTCAATACTGAGTCCAAACTTACAGACTTTAGGCAAACCCATTCATATACTTGAATCAGAAGGATGACTTGAGTAACAACCCAGTGTTAAAACAAAACTTGTTTCAAAACAGTTTATCTGGCTTTGTCTTGCTGTCATTTTGTTACAGTACCTTCTGCAATGTGTTTCAGAAGCCTAACAACCTTTCTCGTCTTATGTAGCTCTCTATTCAAAAATATCCTACAGGAATATTCCAGTAAGAATTTAGAGGTCTTTTTCTCCTCACAATCAAACTAACTTCATTTTACAGATAAGGAAACACAGGAGGTAAGATTTGTCAGGGTTCACTAAGGAAAGTGGTAAATGAGTCCAGATTCAAACTGTAGTACTGTTAGATGATCCTTTAGCAAGTTAGAGGACTGAATTAGTAAGGTAGACAAATAATATGTAAGGTATCTGTTTACTTCTGATACATTAATAAAAAATACTTTGATAGTAAGCAATCCAGGTGAACAGTGACATTCAGAGGGAAATGAAGCAATAATTTTGGTGATTTGGTTATTACTGTTCCAGAGATATAATTTCCTAATGCATTTAGACCTAAAGATTACTTATCATTCCAATCATAAAGAATACTTATCATTCCAATTACTGATACATCTGACATAAATGAAGATTTTACTGCATCCTCTGTTATGTGTTACTGTATATGTGACTTCATGGGTTGTTAAAACTTTTACACCTATTCCAGAATTCAATTTCTTCAAAAATACATGATAATGCACAATTATAATGACACTCTTAGTTTGAATCAGCATGTTGCAGGCAGTTACAGCAACACATTGCCTGTCACTGAAGCTGAGTCGAGATTAGTATCTTTGCTTCCTTTTCTTATTACTATGTAAAATGCTTAAAACAGCATTTGAGCACTGCAACCAAAGACAGTTTTTAGCACCCTTTTCAGAGATAGTCCTGTACAAATTAAAGCAAAAAAACCAAACCATAGTCTGTATGCATATCTTTTTTTAAATAAAAAAATTCCAGATGTAGTTAGTCTTGAGGCCTGTAAAATTAATATGAAGATAATAATTTTCACTGAATGTCTTTTTATGCTATAAAAACAATAATGCATATATTTTTATTAGCTGTATTAACTGTTAGAGAATTTATTCTGGTAGCAATAAGCTGTTAAAATGAAATGTCTTTTTTCATATTGAGCTTATGGCTTACTTTCCAATTACTTTTTAACTCTCAGTAGGTAATCAGATACAATGGTAATGAGATTTCTTCTTTCTGTTTTGTGAATTTATGTCCATGAACTTAGTTTATCCTGTATGGTTCTGTGTCACAGAGGTGTATCTTAAAGAAACAAATGCTGAGTCGGCTCATAGCATCAAATAAGTTTTCAAAGACTTCATATTGCCTTCTCTGAAGTGACTAGAAAGTGTAGCATGGGTCTCTGGCTCAGTAATTGATGGACACTATTAGGTCTCCCCTTCAGAAGGCTACATCAAAACTTCTCCCTCAAGCAGTATTCTGACACTTGTGCTTTTATGTTTGACGATCTTGCTAAACAACAAATAACAAATTTCATCCTATTTCTTAAGATCTGTTGTCTGTCTCATACATTTTTGAAAAGTTGGCAGTCTTTTGGAGATGGAATTACTTAGAGCTAGAGTTTCTTCTGAATTTTTTAAACTCTTTCTAAAGGTCATGAATCCAGCTACCTGATGTTGCACAGCTTGCTCCAGGTTATTTTTGTATAGTTACCTGTTAGTCATCAATTCTGTTCAAGAAATACGGTATCACTATTTTGTTAGTGATTACTGACATGCAGTCACCATCTGCCACCTAAGGTAGAGTTGAATTATTAAATGTTTGGCTAAAGCTGGTCATTGGAAGATGGCTAATCAGCAGATGTGTGTCATCAACCGGTTGGAAGCAGCTGAAGGACTAGAAGTTTCCTGAGCATGAAAATGCATGAATTATTTGCTACTCAGGTAAAAAGCTTGGAATTTATACTACTTTACTGCTGTTTGATGTTCAGGGAATGGTATTATCAAAAACACTTCAACCATTGCATTTTTGACATTGTCTAGTCTAGATTATGAAACCTGTGATTTTCATGTTTGGTGACTTTAGTCTAATGAGAGTACTATGGCAGATGGTGCTCCATGTTTCCTCTGTTGTAATCACAACATGAAAATATACAAAGAACAGATCTCCTTGAATGTGAGTAAAAAAACCCCAACAAAACAACCAAACAAACCACAAACTTCCAGCATATTCTATCATTCTTTACTCTCACTGTCAGTGTCATAGCTATCGTAAAAAGCCCAGTAATACCAAGGGTGTTACTTCTATGTGAAGACTGTAGATAATCATAAGAATGTTAGGACAGTACAATACACAACAGAGGTTATAGAATAAACCATCAGGAACTTGTGATAATGCCAGTTCATAAAATATTGCTTCCATCATATGACGTGTACAAAGTCCATGTAGTCTTCCAATTATTTATGGTAGAAAGTGGCTGTTTTGAACTATAAATCCTAACATAGGAATTAATTACTTAAATTGATGTGTCTCTTATTAGGTGTTAGTTAAGTAGACATTTTATCATATCCATGCATTCTTAGTTTTCCTCTGAGCACTACAGTACTTTTTTTCTAATAGTTTAGTATTCAGAATGCAATAAATGATAGTCTGAGCTCTATACAATACAGTGTGGTGCCATACAGAAAGACTTCCAGTACCCATATTGCCACCTGAGGTATCAGTGGCAGGGTAGATGTCATAGTAGAGTTTAAGTTATGCTTTGAAGTAGTCTTAATTTTAAAAGGTGTGGTGTTATATAGCCAACATGAGCTTGTGGTCTCTTCTACTGGTTTGCTGATACTCTTTGTCAATATATCAGGATCCATGGGGACAGCCAGCCTTTTTATCTTTGCCAGTCAGTCAGTGCCACAGGAGAATGAAAGCTGGATAAATTCTAGTAGCCAAAGCTGGGCTTATCAGCCTGGTTGCTGGTTTACCACAAACTTGACAGATTTTCAAGGCTATAACACAGGTTGCTTTTGCTTATTAAATTTGTTTCCTAGCTAAATTTATGTCCTATTTACTCAATTCTGTTGATGGTGCTTGTCCTGATCTCCCCATGTAATCTTTGCTTTTCTAGGCTTTCTCATAGTTCCTGGCAATAATTCCTGCATAGACCTTTGACTTTGTGGAATCAATTTCTTCTCCATTTCCTGACCTTACTTGCCCTGGCCATGGTGGCAACTTCCCATCTCCATTTCTGATTTCATTTTGTCTGACAGTTTGTGACCTAATAGTGTTAAATGTGTAAGTATGCCATTTAAAAAGTAATTTATTCTGTAAACAGGCCTTTTGTGTCTCCTGTTAAAGTAGTGTTGAGAAGATTAAATGATCTAACAGATTCTGAAGAATACAAACTTGTAATTTCATTTCTGATTCAACAGTTCAGTCATAACCTCTCTCCATTTAAAAAAAACCCAAAAAGTCATATGCAGTAGGTAGTTTAGGTTAGGTCACCTCTAATGAGTGAATGGCAGTATATTCTTTTTATAGTTGTCACTCCTAAAATGGCTTTGTCAGGTGGTATTCAGAATATGCCCCAAAATCTACTTTATGGAGAAGTAATTGCTTTCATCTTATGACATGGCCAGCAGGTGAAAATTAGTGAATTCCCATGTGATATTTTGTTAATCTATTTCCCCATATTATACTCACACAAAAAATGCTTCTATTTTGGGAAAGCATGCTGTGATCATAAAAGTCACAGCCTGTGGAACATATGAATTATCCTTAAACAGTCTACTGTTGACCAAGGCACTTGGAAATTTGCATACACCTTGGCAGGTAGTCACACCTGAAGTTAGGCAGAGAGTTCTATCAACTGGTTGTTACTTTTGTGACAGAACTGATGTACCTAATGTGACAAGGCAACATGGTGGCTAATCATGTGTCTTCAGACTCATATGACAAAGGAATAACATGGAAGTTAACAGTGTTAACTTTTATGCTAATAAACCAGTTAATATTTTTGCTATACCCTACAGTATGCCCAGCTGCATGGACCAAGTCCTGCTAAGCACTGCTTAGTATAAGCTGGGAAAAGGTCATGCATACTCCCTCTTGAACCTCACTTTTTGTTTTTTTTTCTGGTTCCTCTGAATAAAAAGAATGTGAAAGCCCTGAAATTGTTTCCAAAGTGTTTTAAACTTAGAGGTAGGGAAATGCAACAGAAATGAGCTGTCTTTGTTGTCTGCCTCTGTTGCTGACATACCTTAAAGCCAGCAGAAGCTGAAAGTAAGGATTTCCTTTCTATGTTAGCTTCCCTTTAATGCTGGGAATAGTATGGGGTATAAATTTTGCTAAGCTGTCAGTAGCTACAGCTGTCTGCTTTTGTGATACCTGTTCAAAGTGGAGAAGAATTAATTCCTCTTGAATTCTTATTGGTTAATTATATTGTTCGCATAACCTATTTTATCCTTTAAACATGCTTTCAGGAATGGGAAAATTGCTAGTCACTTCCTAGCTCTGGTTTCCTAAGTTTTCATATGGTTTCCTGGCTTCCTGCCCATTCCTCCTACCAGGGTCTGTGTCAGCTCTGGGAATTATTGTCATGGACCCTTTGCATTTCTTGAGTTTATATGTGCCCTTATCTTGCTGAAACTAGCCTAGGCTGATAGTACTTGGTCACTCAACTGACTAAATGAATCATATACTGTATAACTCTGCCTCTATAATAAACAGTAATTGTATTGCAGAAAAGGGAGGAAAACAGAAGAGGTAAGCAAATGAGCTAATAAAATCCACAAAAACAAGCCCATTGCTGTGTAATTCCCAGCGCCTCGCCCCAATCCCGATATTCTCATGTAGGAAAATGAAGATATATTTGTTCTGTGTGACTGCTATAAAGACAGACTTCGTATGAAGCAGTATGAATCTTTGATAATCAAGCCCTAGTATTTCCAAGAGCAAAGGAGGCCTTAGAGTTAAAACTGCCAATTTAGGATCAAGTTTGATTCTTATGTCGAAGGAGATAACATACAGCTTCATATCTGCATTTCCAATTCCTGATTAGAGATTACATTGTTCTCTTTCTGCAGGGGTTGTGGCACAAATAAATGAAATTTGGCTGAAAATCAAGAAGACATTGGGTCAGCTAACTGCTGAAACAACTGGACAGTAAGGTAGATATATTTCTGCAGCTTTCATCAAGGATATATATTGGCCATTTGCTGACTTATGTCATTGGCTGTAAGGCTGACTTTAGAAGCTTCTTGAACATTAAGCTGCAAATGTACTTTTTGTCTGATATACTTTTTGATGTAGAACTTTCACTGACCATATAATGAATTCAGCATGAATCAACTTTTAGTCAACAAATGGTATCGTACAAGACTTAGTAGACATGCTTGAAGTGAAGTTTGTGTTCTAATGGATGGACAGGGTAAGATTTTGGCCCAAGAGATGGTAAGACTGTGTCACTTAGATGTGGCAAGACAATATACGGAAAACTTGGAGTAAGAATTGAAATTAGTTGATGCAGAAATTTGAAACACAATTGAAACAAGAGAGCTGCTCTTCAAGGGCTTCAGAGAAGAGATTTCCATGACAACAAAATTCTCAGGTATGCAAATTAAGAAACAAGGCATCTTAAAAAGTAATCAGGAAATGCGCCTCTGTTTTATACAATAAAACCTGAACAATTTAGGAGGACTAGTTCTGTAGGAGAAATGGGAATGGAAAGCTGAGAAAGTAAGGCCATTGCTAGCCAAATTCCCTTCTCACTTTTATCAATACTATTCTTTTAGTTGTACAACCATAAGGATATATACAGACAGAAGGTACCTCAACATTTATAGTAGTGCTGTGCTGTGACATATCTAGACTTGTCTTCAGCAGGTCATCTATATAGCAGCTAAAACAAACTTTTTTACAGTGGAGATACCACTAACCTCTTCATAAAACTCTTCTAATATTTGAATACATTTGAAGTTAGAATTTTTCCCCTAAATTTTAACTACTTTTCTACAACCTAAGACCCTTTGTTGTTGACACTATGATTGGCCATGAAGAACAGTTGATTACTGTTTTCCTCGGAGAAACCACTTACATGTGAAAGACTGTTATTATGTCCTGTAAAATTTCAGGATATCATATAAAGGTATTAAATATATATTGTGGAGGCTTTTGTTATTATATATACTATAGTATTTAATCTCTGCAGTAAGTATTTACCCTTTTCCTATGACCCATGCTGTATTATGATTTTCATATTACATTCAAAAGCTTTATTTGTTAGGGAAAGGAAAACATATATATGAGTTATGATCATAGAGCTCTCTGTTATCATAGACAACACATCACATAATTCACAGAGTTATCAAGCTCTGCCTTAAAATGTTTATTCTGACTTTCCTCCAAATCATTTTGGAAGGGTATTCCAGTATTTGAATTCTTTAATGCTTAGCAGCTCTTGTTCAATATCCAGCTTAAATTTATAGATTATAGATTATACCATTTGTTCCAGTGCCAGCATTGACCTTTAGCTGAAATAGATTTATTTTTCACCATTTTTTACCTGTCTGAACTATTTATACAACAACCATATTCCCTCTTGGACTTCTTTATATGAGGATGAGCAAGCTCTTTCAGTTTCCCCATACAGATTGGATTCATTCAAGAATGAGTATTGTTGCCATCAAAAAGAGAATTTGGCTTCATGTCTCTGTATTTACATGCACTAACAAAAGATGAGATTACTATCTTTCCATAGTTCAATAAATGATTCATCAGTGCCATAAATCTAGTAATCTTATTCCCTGGAGGAAATATTGAAGGAACCAAAATGCTTTAAAACATTCTGAAATTTAACTTTGTATTATTAATGATTGTTTGATATTCTATGAACTGGCTTTTGAATTAGCTAGGACTCCATGGACTTCTGTTCTTAAAACCCTATCATCTGGCAAATCTGTGGATACGGATTTAAAAATGGAAAATATGAAGTACTGCATTCAGTTACATCTCTTCATTGGCTGTACAGAGCACTACTGCTCTCTGATCTCCACAAGCTGAACATAAAACCCATTATCCTTTCTGGTGTTATTCAGGGTGGTTTTTTTTTGTGAGAAATGATGTGTGAGATAAATAGGAAAGGGAAGAGGAAATGGAGGGATGGGAGGTGGAGAAGCAGAGTGGGAGAAGGGTTTACTGAAGCAGAGTGCAGAATTACCTGATGAGAATGGAGAAGGAAAAACAATAGGAAGCCAACATACAGCTGAATGTAAAACTGCCAGAAAAATTGCTGAGAAATTGTACTTCCATAAACTGGTTCAATTTGGGAGCTGTCCTACATCAAGGTCAGCTCAGGGGGTTTTGTTGCTGTTTTTTATTTAGGTTTTTCTTTTTTGTGTCTCTTCTGAACATAGTACAGATCACTAGAAGCAGGTATTTTACAGAAGATCTTAAAGTCTATGATCTATTTAATATAAAACACCTATAGATTTCCCCCCAAGAGCATAGGTTAGCTAAAGTATAATTAGCCAGTATTTTTCTTCAACCCTCACTAGTCTAATGCACTGGTTTTCAGCTGTGTGTCCTCTGAAGTTGGCTACATTTCATCAGCAGATGAATTTGCTCCCAGTATGCTTTTATTTTTAAAACATTTTGTGATCACCAGGCTAAGAATGAGGTGCTTAGAAACTACAGTTCTCTTATTTTACATGAAGTTTATGTAAATATGAAACCATATATTGACTCAGGTTTACTAATGAAATAACTTCAGTGACAGCCTAATAATGACAACAAACAATTCTACAGCAATTTAGATCAAGTGATACAGATTATGCCAAGGAAGTCTCTAAGCAGTACCTCAAAGTTGTGTTGAATATTACATGTAGTTTTTTTAAATATAACCTTGCATTAGTTTGTAATGACTTTCTTCTAAAACATCTGCAGTGTGGCTATTATAAACCATGAATCACACTTCAAATGAGATATAAAGCTACAAGACTCTTACAAATCAAAATTCAAATGTCTAAATACTGCCACTCAACAATCAAGCTACTCCAGTCACCTGCATCACACTGAAGTGAAGCCAACAAACACAAGTACAACAGCAGAAAAAAACCCCCCATATTTTAGGTCTGAAGGAACTGAATATTTATATCCCACTGACACTGAGTGAAGTGTGGCCCCTACTTCCCTAAGTTGTGTTTTAAAACCCTCAACAAAGAAGTCCATCCATATCTTGGCTGATTTACACCAGGAGAAAACATTTAAATTGGAAAGTTTTAAATAATTGTTTTCTGTTTTGTTTTTGGTTACTACGTATACATTTTGACTTGTTTAGTCATTTATGAGAAGTCAAATTGCCCCAGAGAACTTATTATAAAATGTTACTTCAAAAAACCAAACTGAGTTTCAGTAGCCTCTCACCCTTGCCTCTCACCATTTTACTAACAAGGTATAGCAATATTAACAGCCAATTTTTGCAAAGTTCCAGAGCTGCCGTTCATTGTTTCTTGCTATTTATTTCTGTGCAAGGATAAGGATACACAGCGCGCAATGTTCTTCTGAAGAAGTGTCCTTGTTAAGGCTTAATAGGCACAAAAATCAGAATATTCAAGATTACTCTTTCCAAAAGCACCGACACTCTCTAAAACTTTGTGTGCTAACAGCAAATCTTGAATATTGAAGCTCCACTGTTTCAGGGACATGTAGTTTTTTAGTTGTCTGTGACACCTTTCCTACACCTACAATCTCATTTTGTATTTTGAATTCTCATATATGCACCCTGTGGTTGGCACCACGGCAGCCAAACATCCACACACCTGCTTGCTTACCCCCTACTCCCAGTGAGATGGGGGAGAAAATGGAAAGAACAAGAAAGTGAAAACTTGGAGGTCAAAATAAAGACAGGGAAAACACTCAGCAGTTACTGTCATGGGCAAAACAGACTTGAAGAGTTTTATTTATTGACAATTGACACAGATATTTACGTACTGACTTTAGTATTGGGAAATAAAGAAGAAAAACATTTAAACACTTAAGGCAAACACATTTTATCCCTCTTTTCCAGGCTCAGATTCACTCAAGACACTTCTTTCCCCTCTTTGTTCATACTGCAGGTTGCACTCGCTGAGATGATCGGCAGTGCAGGTGGTTGGGGGCAGTGCATAGTGGTTTCTCTCTACTGCTCCTTGTTTCTCACACTTTTCTAGAGCTGCTTATTCATTCTTAAATGTTTCCTCTGTTCTGGCATGGGCTTATCCATGGGCCACAGGCCTTTCATGGTAGACATCCTCCAGCACAGGTCCTCCATGGGTCTCAATGACTTTGAGAGTACACATGCTCCACCGTGGAGCACCTCCCTCCCCTCTGACCTTGGTGTTCCCTCTCTTTCCCTTCTCCTCAGCATTTTGTGCCCTTCCTTAAATATATTTTCCTTGAGGTGCTACCATGTTGGCTGATGGGCTCAGCTGTACTCTACAGTAGGTCTGTTGCAGAGCTGTCTGGAAACAACTGTCTGGCACAGGGCAATGCCAGCCTCTCCCCACAGAGGCCACCCTGCAGTTTCCCCCACTAACACCTTGTCACTGACACCTAACACATACCCTATAGTGGGGTGCCAGAGGACTCTCAAAGGTGTAAGAGTCTTCTTGTTTAGATCAAGACACTAAATATTTGAGTACTGCCAAATTACAGTTAATGTTTTGTGATTTAGAGTACACATATAACGTTTTTGTAGGGTACATTCTTACACAGTATGACTTCAAAATAAATAAAATACACTTCTGAGAACAAAAATACTCTTAGAAAATTACTGTAGCGTGAAGAACAGTTTCTTTCTCATGCCAAAATTTAAAAATAGCAAAATGGAATTTTATTACTTTTGGAAGGAGCAAGGATAGTTGTTGTAGAAGTGTCACACTGGTTCATCTGTTTTGGTTTTTTTCTTGTGAAAAACATTGTAAGTGACATGCAATATAAGCTAAATGACAAATTCTTCTGGGAATCAAGCAAGCTTCCACCTGGAGGGCTATTCTCCAGCACAGGAAGCACTGCAAAAATAAAGAGCTTCTCTGGAGGCCTAGAAAGTAATATGGACACACTGAATCTTTTTGGCTTATATTTGTTCTATTCAACTGCTTAATTATAAATTATTTAGTTCCTTAGTGCAGATGCAATTTGGGTAGCTGAAATACTGTGTTAGCTTTTTGCAGATGTCCCAAGATCAGTGAGGGAGCAGAAGAGACTGAAAGGACTGAATTACTTTCCAAGTTTCAGATTTTTGTTATCCACACAAATAGGTAGGAAAAAACAGGTCCTCTCTAATGACCTGATAGGAAGGTGCTACCACTAGAAATCATGATGAATATTTTTTATTCACAAAAGATCATTTGATTTTCTCTTTTGGATAAAAAATATCTCCTTGACCATTAATCTAGCTTCATGATTTAACATTTAATT
>WUAM01000334.1:4046588-4103384 GCA_024336885.1 Actenoides hombroni | reverse complement strand
GCATGAATGTGAGGAGGGTGGAGAGCATCTCGGCGCAGCTGGAGGAGGCCAGCTCCACAGGCGGTAGGACGCGAACTGCGTGGGGGCGCGGGGTTTTTCTTCTTAGTTATTTTTGGGTCTTTCCTCCCACCTTTAAGAAGCAAGTCTCGCAACTTGGCGTGGCGTGGAGTGGGGAGGGGGGGTCTGCCTGCTTGCATGGGGTAAACGTATCTGTGCTGTCTTGGGAAAACGTGTGTGTGTCTGTGGGGACAGTAAGCAAACACTTAATGCTTGGGATCTTGGGAAAGAAGCATTGAAGGCTTTGGGAAGCCCTCCGTAAGATGCCCGCTGTGACCTAACTGGTACTTTTGCCTTCGCTGAAATGACCTGGGGCTGGGTATGAATCTCCAGGGTGAACCATGCACATCCTCTCTAGATACCAACTCCTAGGAGGTAATTTTGATCAGTCCCACTTACACCTCCCTGCTTTGGTCTCTTTTGTACCTTCCTGATGCCCAAGTAACAACTACCTGATGGAGACCAGCTTCTTCTGGTAAGACAAAGGATATTCTGGTGCCTTTCTCTTCTCTGTATTGCAAACTGCAGCTGCACATTCACCTGAGAAAGGGTGCAAAATGGCTTGCATTTTAGGGAGGAGGAAAGCATGCTTTGCTGTCCTTCGTGGTGATTGTGACTCCTGGAGTGTTAGAGTTTTCTCCCAGCATGGGTAGGAAACTGAGTTATTTAGAAATCAAGCTGCTTGGGTGCAATGTGTGTAACATGATGTTACTGAAGAATGTGTTCAGTTCAAGGTAGCTGATTAAGCAGAGGGTGGTTGAAGAGTTAATGAAAAACTTTGCAAAACAGTCAACTAAAACCAGAGGAAACTTTTTTCTAAGAAGAGATGGAAAATGATTTCATTTTTTTCCTGCTGTGTTGCTAGATTCCTCATGAACTGTGTGATGCCAGTGTAGAACAACAGCCTTAGCATCAAGTCTCTTGAAAGACACAGTGGAGTCTCACCTTTTGCATGATTTCTGATACTTAAGAATAGTGTTTTGCTTGCTACAAGAGGCTCACAGCCACATGTCCTCTATTGGATTGTACTTGGTTTTTCACTTTTCTTAATGTACTAGTTTTTCTCATGTGTTTGGGCTGGTAGCCCTTCAGATAGGATACTGGATCATTTGCTTTGGGGATAGAGAACTTTTGTAATTGACTATGCAATTAGTTTTAGGCTATCAGCTCAATTGTTAATCCATCTTTGCATTTCTTTGAAGCTTCAAGAGAAAAATGCATACTTAGTCGTTATGGTTATCCAACGGGGGACTCAGCCACCAAAGTGATGTTATGATACTTATCTCTGCTTTTC
This sequence comes from Actenoides hombroni, assembly GCA_024336885.1. Classification (NCBI taxonomy): domain Eukaryota; kingdom Metazoa; phylum Chordata; class Aves; order Coraciiformes; family Alcedinidae; genus Actenoides; species Actenoides hombroni. Next base: position 4,102,033 of record WUAM01000334.1, on the reverse strand, counting down.
AGATCCAACCCTCTCTTCTCCCCCAGGCTATAATTAAGACTTTCCCCTCCACATAGCACTGTCAGTTCTAGTCTGTTAAGAGATCTGAAAGTCAGACTGTTTTTCCATAACACATACATCATCAGTGACAAACACCAGGCCGGCTCTTGGCTACACCTGTGCAACCACCAGGCAGGACTGTTTGAGCTAAACAAAACTAAGGTCATAATTTAGACACACTGGATTTGCACAGCTGCTAGGCAGGAATAATTTGGTTTATGGATCATTACTGTAAGTGTTGAAGCATAAAGAGAGTTTACAGGTATAGTTAGTAGTAACAGGAAAGTGTCTATATGAAAACTAGGGAAATACAATCAGAATCTGTCATACAGATAAACTGAAACATCAAGATGATATTTTTACAGAAGATGTTTCCAGGTGAACTGCATATTGGAAGTGTTTTCCATTTTGTTTCTCTTGATAACACATGCCTTGTAGCTTTTAGCAATTAATGTCAGCTTTCATTCATTTTAAGCTTGTAATGGTGAGAGGTAGCAAGGTATGCTTTTGCACTGCATTAGAATAAAAAACAAAATCTAACCAAACATGAATTACTATAGAAAAAAAAACATTTCTCAAACAAAAATTCTTATGCTGGAAATGGAACACGGAAAGATAAAAATGACAGAGCTAATAGAAAATACCTTTGCTCAGAGAATGACATATGTTAGCTCACCACTCAACTTGTATCACATCACTAGCTTGATGTGATCTTAAGCTAACAAGTATCTAGCTTCGCTGCTCAGGGCTTCCTCCTTATGTGAGAGAGAACATATATGTTCATCATCTCAAAATTTTGGTCTTTTTTTTGTCTAAACCTTCCTTTCCACCCTTCACTAGCTGTCTTTTTCCAGGCTCTTAAACTTTCAACTCATTTTCAGTGCCATTTCTTAATGTACCTGTCTTGGTTAATTAATGAGGAAGCATTTGGTGGATTTTTTTTTCTCATTATTTCTTTTCAAATAAAAACGATGCTCAAAATGTTAGTTATTTTTAAATGGTGATGCCTGTGGTAGAGTTTTGATAGTAGAGATATGATAGTAGTACATGACAGTCAGAATATGAAATCAACAGAAGTGTCACTGTTCCTTCATTTAATTTCTAAAAGTGAAATAAAGCTCAAGCAACACACAAGCAACTTAAATGATAAATATTATTAGTGGCAAAGGAAACATTTTGTATGTTTTAACAACTCCCTTCAGCTGCTCTTCCCCTTATATGTACAGATTTTGTAAGTTGCAGGACATCTTTTACATTCAAGTTAATGTCAGTTGGAGCACCACTGAGAGTTGCTGAAGTAACACGATGCTTCCTCTCTTAAATACTGAGCCATTGTAAGAATGAATGTTTCATTCTGCCCCATGAAACAGTCTTTACCAGTGTGTTATCTGTGAGGAAGTTGTGTTTGTGCTAGTGATAGCCAAAACACGTCTGCTACTGGGTAGAGACTTGAAGGGTCTTGGCAGAAGAGCAGAGAAGAACAGAGGGAGATTATAAGAAGAGGTTTGTGTAGGTAAGAATAAACTTAACCACAAGGTGTTCTGTGGGTTCAATATCTGGGATAAATTGAAGCTGTTGGGAATGCTAATATGAATAAGGCACCATTGCAGCAACCGGTTGCTTTGCTTTAGGGTATCATGAATTCAGAATAGGGGTTGTGCTGACCAGTATATCACTTCTTTATTCAAACAATATAAATATGTACAAAAGCCACGGAGTTATTTATGATAAGTTTTGATGAGTTTTCTCTGACTAGACAGGGCAGTCACAAATTCTGAATGTCAGGAAATAGGCTGTGATTTCTAAATCTTATGTAGAAGATGGACCAAATAGTACTATTAAGAAATGTTTATCCAGCTTTAAGTTTACTTACAGTTTGGTATTCTCTGCCATACCTCTGAGAGATCCTTGTGCAATAGTGTTCACTTTTTGCTTCTAATGAACAGCTTACTCTTGTTGCTTGAGGCATTTGTAGAAGACAAAGGAAGCAGTGCTAGAAGGACAAGAAACTCCATGTGGGAAAAGCTGAAAATAGGAATTTAGGAAAAGGGATGCTAAGAAAAATTACGAAAGTGGGGAAAAAATGCACTGGAAAACAATTGAAGAAAAAACCAAAATGAGGTGGGAGGGTGTAAAAGAGGAAGCAGCTTCCTACACACCTTGAATTACAGCTGATAGTAAAGACAAGTGTGTCGTATTGGGCAATACTGGAATCCTGTTATGTATTGATGGTATGTATTAGCCCAGTTCCTCTGTATCCCAGTTGGGATTCATCAGCCATGATGTAAAGCAAGCAGTGATTCTTCAAGTGACTTCCTCCAATTCTTGTATCAGCATGAAAACTTCTTTGTGTTTGTCTGCGAGCTCCATCCATAGGACATGCTGTCATTCAAGAGTCAGTGGCACTTTTTCTACTAATGATATGTTGTCCCTTAACAGTCTTCATGTCTTCTTGTATATGAGAGAGCTTCTGGCCTTTTTATCTTGCCCACCTGTATCCCAGTGGATCTTTGATCCACTTGGATCCCTGAGCCTTCTGTAAAACTGATATGTTCTCATGGAGCCACAGTCAGCCAGAACTGCTGCTTCCAAATGCCGTGTGTTTCTGTGAAAGCTGCAAATATACAAAGGAAGGAATAAATTAAATGGATTCATGATCTAATAAAGGAAGTATCTTTATAATGCACATGCAAATAGATGCAAATATTTTAAGTGTAAAATGTACATCCTGCTCCTGCAGGCTGGAGGAAATAACATGTTTTGAGAAAATAAACTGTGGCGCAGGCCTCTGTGTAAAATTTGGTTTCTGCCTCCATCTCCAATTCCTGTATTCAGTGAGCATGTAAAACAGTAATTACATGCAAAATTCTAGTATAAAGAGTCATGTTTGATATGAATGCTGAAAATACCTTGGCTTTCCATCAATATCAATTTTATATAAATACCAATTCGCACGAAATACAGCTTTGTTTTCCATTATTCCATACTCAGAGAGTTGATACATAAATATCTGGACAAGTTTCAGGTATATTGGGCTTAGAGAACTGACTCTTTCCGGTTTCTGTTAGATGGTATGAAGTATATAGAGGAAGATGTGGTATCTAGCAGTCAGTGTAGCCATAAGAGAAGTAGCTGGCGTGTGAGATGGAAAGCTTTTACAGTGTATCAGATAGGCACTTAGGACTCGTACTTTGGGTTGCAGCTGAATATTTGATCCGTGCAGCATTCATCTGTAATTTATCCCATCTCAGTTACTCAGTTTACCATTGTGATTTATTCTGAATCTTTGGCACTTGAAAAAGAAAGTATCTAAAAATATAACAACGCCTGATTGCTTCACTGTTTCATAGATACGTGTGTTCTTGCCGGGCTGTCCTACTATCCTTCCTTTCACAATTCTGCTTGTCCTGCCTTTCTTTCAAGTACCTAAATAGACAACATTCAAAATCTTGCTTGCCAAATGAACACTGGCCATTTACTCTGTCCAATTAGCAGAGGCCCTTACTCCCACTTGGGATGAGAGCAAAAACATCGGTACGATTTTGTGGACCGGGCCAGGAGCAAGATCAGCTTTTCTGTAATTGTAGTCAATGCAATCTGCACCGAGTAGGATTCTCTTATGTATTAGCACACAATTTAATTAATAGGCTTGGGCCTTTTCTGGAACCTAAGGACTGCAGATACAGAAACCTTCTTTGGCACACAGCATGGCAGCACAGCTGGAGAAAATTAACAGTGAAGTTAATGGGCTAGTTTATCTCCATGATGTTTGGCCTGAACTGTCACGTGTGGTTGTGTCAAAAGTAAGTGGACAAAAGGTTGACGTAGGTGTTAGTTTTTTGATAGCTGTCCTTTCAGAATCCTGTTTTTTTCTGGCAGGTTATTTGCTTGCTATTGCTTTGATGGCTTGGCAGTATTTGGCCTAGATTTCCCACTGAGTACACCAGCTGAAATGTGAAAGAGAAGTGGAAATATATGGAATGTATGTTTTTTGGAGTTTATAGAACTATGGAAAGTATGGAATCAAATGATTTTGTGATGTTCTTAATTATTGTCTTGTAACTGTACTACAGCAGTCATGGATCATATAGATTATGGTTGGTTTTTTCTCTTCATTTTCCTTTCTGACACTCTACAGGAGAGGTGGCTTATGTGTTATCTTCAGGCACGCAGCAGCATAGGAGGTTGGGCTCTAGACTTGTTGCTATGAATTTGGGAGGTCTGTAGATAGCTATAAACTGGCAGCAGTTTCAAATACGTGGTTGGGTTAAAAGTATATTGAATCCATTCAACTCTAAGAATAAACTCAAACACAGAACAAAAGCTGTAGATCTGAACACATACTGTGTTTTATTTCTGGCAGCCTGGCAGAGACTTAATGTGGTGGTAAAAGGAGTTTTCTGTCAGAGGTCTGAAAATAAATATAGTGTTGCTCTTTTATATTCTTTTTCACCTATAAAATTTCTTTAGAGGTACAGTTTATAGTTGTGATCGTCCCCTGTTGTGTATTTATAATTTATGCTGCAGTGACACAAACAGTGGTATGAAAGTCATAGATGCTTTTGTGTCCACTGGATGAATGAACTAGAGGTGGAAGGGATCATAATAGGGAAATTTTAACAATCAACATTTTGCCCAGTGATTCACATTTAAACATTTGGATTTTCTTATAGGAGAAAATATCTCTGTTTGTATGCCAGATATTTTCACTAAATAAAGTGTAAACCCAGAAGCTTTCCTGAGCACAGTGCGATGTCTAAGCACTATACAGCATATTATATCGTTATGCCACAAAATGACTAAGTGGTGACAGCATAGAAATAGATATACAAAATTAAAGCCTTTGAATGTCCTAGGATGGAGACTGAAAGGTGGTTGCTCTTTTTCATGCAGTCAGTAAGAAAGGGTTTTCCCTTTTAATGACAGGAGAAAAGACGAATTTTACTGATACGTTGTCTTGTTCTCACAATTTTCAGTTACCTTTCCAGCAGAGAGAATTTTTATGAATATAACTATAGTCATTAGGCTTTGGTATAACAAATCTTATTATTTTTGGATCAAAGTTTACTTTTGTTAATAATCCATAAGAAACACTTAGGATTTATTAGAAAGGTAACCAGTAGTTCATGAAATGCAATTAAGAGTCTTGATTCTTTGTGGTGTGGATTTCTTTAATCTTTGCCGAAAGCACTTCATCAAAGTAAGTCATTTGACTATAGTGACTATTCCTATAAACAATTTGATACCTATGGGAATAACTGCAATGAATAAAGATTCTGGTCCTAATATTTGTGAAAATTGGGAGAACACTAAACCTGGAACAGAAATAAAGATCAAGTTTATGTGATTCCAGGTAAAAGAAGGAAACCGCTGTGCTGGAAATACTTAGCAGTAATTAAAAGCATTACAACTCTGGTATATCTTGAAATAAAGTCAAATGACCAAAACCTTTTATGGAATCACTCATCTACATGCTCTATGGTAAAATGATCAGCACAGTCAGGCACCTCTTCTCCAGTACTGCATGTCTGCATGAAACAGTAACTAGGAGGCTTCCCTGTTTTGTGCCACCTGGTGTTTGTTGCCAGGGTACACTTGCTACCCGGGCACTGCAGGAATGTACTGACTTCTGGCTGTTTTTCCCTGCCATGTAAGGACTGCAGTGGGAAATGCTGACGCTAGTCATGCTGGTACTTTGCTAGTTGAGGTCTTCTTGGGTCAAATCCCCAGTACGTTTTTTTTTTCTTTTTGGTAAGAAATTCTGCTTCCTTTATACTCTTGCACAAATGTTTCTGGTAATCTCTAGCAATTGATTTCCAAATCCTTGAGTGGTTTTATTAAATAGAGGAGAAACAGTATGATTCAGATGAAACCATTGAGTCACTGCAGACATGGAGTCTGCAATATTGACAAATATCCCTGTTTGTGTATAGAAAGCAGTAATGTTGATTTTTTTTCTAAAATATATTTATCTTGTTGGCTGTGCTCCAAAACAGTCTTTAAGTACTTAAGAGTTACTGTATATGTTCTGTTCTTTGCTTGTATGCTGCTATCATTTTTTGATTCATGTTTTAATTTAAGGTAATGCTCTCTAAACAAAGAATTTGTATTGTATTCTACATCACAAGCATTTATCAACAGTTTAATCAGTGTTGAAGAACCTGTGGAAAAATGTACAAAATTTATGTAATTCTCAATTTTAAAATTAAATATAATTAATTTGACAGGATGTTTAAGGATATTACAGCATATTATATAATAAAAACACACAGAAAGACATTATTGTGCCAAACACCAGATAAACATAATATGATGAAAAGAACTGTCCTAAATGCTGACTGTCCTAAATGCATGCAGCAAGTTGGAACGGAGGAAAAATATTTTTGTTCCGGTTTGTTTGTTTGTTTTTTAAATTTTAACATACTTGGCTGTTTGAAGTTACGATCTGAAAGTCACACTCTATACAACATCTGTCAGATATGAGCGTTATTGCAGCTGAACACGGAGATTTGGAATTTTGTCATATGTAGAAAAGTCTGTGTACATGCTAAGTACCATAAATTAACAATCTGATCATATTTTCAAAATATCTAAACAAGTACTACTATAATGCTTTTTTTTTCTTTCTTTTCCTTCTTTTTTTTTTTCACCCCTGAATGTTATTGCTCATAGTTTCAAAGAACATCCCAGAAAGGACTGATCTTTTTTTGAAACACTTTGTTTTAGGGCGTGCCAAAGAATGTTGTACCAACCACTCCTGGGTGTTTTGTAGTAGCAGGTGCCTCTCTCCTCTCCTGGTGCTATCACGGACTGGGGAAAGGCTCTGCAGCCACACAGAGTTAGAATCACTGCTGTGAGGGACATGCTGTGTACATGCATGTGGTTTCTCACTGCAGATGGGTGTTTGGAGAATGAAAAGCAGGCTGTGGGATTGCAGTCCCTGTCTGAGCCGTTAACGGAAGCAAAAGATGAAGAAATGCCATGTGTGTGTGGCTTTAGTGGTGTCTGAGCAGAATCTATTGTTCTATTACTTTTAGCAGGAGGTAAATGAATCCTGTTTATTTCGAAGTAGGAGAAAAATCCTTAAAGAATACTCTTTTGAAGCAGTATAAAAAATGTGTATCCAGCAGATCCATCCATGGAATCATGTTTTCCTTCACTGCATACTGGTAACAGTATGACAGGTGTTTCCTCAGATCACCATTGATCTTGAGTTTTGACAATGTAGCTGGTTTTAGCCAGGTAATGCCCAGATGTTCTTAATCATTCTCACTATTGATTTATATTCCACTGCTCAGGAAGTGAATGGTACCCTGCGTATCTAATAATTCACTCTTTCTATTCAGTGTATCCTTTTCCCTGTTGATTTATGGACATTTGAAGTTATTTTGTTGTGTTCTGTGATGCCATATTATAAGAAGTATCACATGTTGTAATGCTGTCTATTGATGAAGATAAATCTAGACTATGTCTCTGGCATATTGTATGCTGGCAGCATCCACCTACTGTTAACTGGAACAAGTAAACAAAGTTCACAGTTATTCAGTTACAGCATCTTCTTAAAATATACATACGCACACTGAGTCTTAGAGGTGCTGCCCTGATTTCTGCGCAGCCAGGGTCTGCAGACTACCAAATCTAAGATGCCTAAGAAAAAAAATATAAGACAGTAAATGTACCTGAAAGTTGTGAGAGTGTGAAGTTTGATAAAGATGCAGAGAGTTTCATGCTGCTGTTTCAGTAACTAGGGACACTTTATGTAGTGCGTCATTCTTTAGTCTGTGTTGATGATGAGGTGGGGCTTTCCTGTTTGGCTTTTTGGAATATGCCACATTGTGCAAGCATCTTCCCAGCCTACTGTCTGGAATTTGAAAATGAGAGAACTACCTCTGTGGTTAGGACCTATCAATACACTTCATTGCTTACTTCAAAGCCGTTGCTTTAGTCTCTCTCTGTAGGATGATGTATTTGTTTCCCTGCCTTTGAAACAGGGGAAAGAGAAGGTCAAATAGTGGGATGGGTTTGGTAAATAGGTGATAGGTTTTGCCCTTTCTGTCTTCCATTACACAGTGATGAAGATCCTCTTTGCAGGAGGAGATTGAAACCTCCAACTCTTTCAAGCAATGACTTCCCACTTCTGCCTCTACTTGACACTTGGAAGGCACGTGTTGAAACCCCCGGTTTCTCACCTTTGTTGCATAATCTTTTATCTCAGAATGATGTTGCTTTGAGGTTATACACTTCTTTCTAGCTTGGTTGATTGTCAGTGGAAGGAGAGGAGAGTATGTGATGCTGTCAGTGAAACTGGTGTGTCTCTAATGCAAGTTTTGTAAAGCATGAATTCCAGTAGCCTTGAGGAAAAAGAGTACTTTGAGGTTCAGGAAACAGCTGTGACTGAGAGTACACAGTGACATAGCTCTTTACATGTCACACCGGCTGGCAAGTTTTCACCTAGTACTTAAAATTTTTATTAAACATACGAGTTAGCAGGACTTAAAATTATAAGACTCATACTTGACTATCTTGCTTTATTACTTAGCTTGTGGAGTTGTAAAGCATTTAGACATCATTTAGACTTTTAAAAATCTTTGCTTCAGTTGCAACTTTTCTTTGCATTCAGCTAATTTTCTGATACTAAAATAGACTAAAGCAGTTCTATATTTCAGTGGAGGCTTACAAAGATCACTTCTTATTTGTAAAGTCTTTGAGTCTTTTCAGACTTCTTGAGTCAGTAACTTTTTTCTTTCCTGAAGATATGAGAGGTGTTCAGCTAAAACGCCATGTTGTCTTAAAAATAACTACTCTACTCACAGTTTAACTGTATGTTTTACTTTACCAGAGTTCAAAAATGACTGCCTGTACTTAGAAATGCAAAAGTAAGAAAGCTCTGACCTCTTCAGAATGGAATTCTAAAGCTATTTGAAAAGTGTCAGTAAATTTCTAACATCTTATTAAGCGGTGTTTTATCAACAGTCACTTGAATCAACAGAACTTTAAACTTCTGCTAGACTAACAATCTTTTAGGACATTTTCAATTCAATAATTCATAAGAAAGTAGGCTTTATTTATGTATTTTCCTTCCAAGAAACCCAAACATATTTTCACGTATGCTGCATCAGAAATGATATGTACAGAAATGCTGGCAGTTAAGAGACTAATTCCTCACTGAAAACAAAGAAGAAAAAGTTGATTATATTATCAAACCACTATTTGGGAACTGGCAGCTTACAATGCTGAACATGTAGATAGTATATTGTCCATTTTGCAGGTGTAGTGTCAGAATAAATGTGCATTCAATAGTAAACATACAGTTAATTGGATAAACTGATTACCAGTTGCACTAAAATGATGGTTTGTGTTTGAAGAAGAGTGTGCATTGATTAAATGCACCTTGCACTGAGCTGCTAATACAGATCTTCTTGATCCATCAGTGCCTGTTTCCTTATTAGAAGACTTGATCGTACAATATTTGCAATATAGAATAGTATTTACAACTGAGAATCATTCTGTTGTAGTTAAGAAATATACTTGGTCACCAGTGTATTTCACAGATTCTGAAACCTCTTACAGAGAAAGGAAGAAATAAAACTTTTCCTTCATAGTCTCTAATTTTCGAAGCCAAATATATAGGCTATGGCTTTAGAGGACACCTAACTACATTGACAACAGACCTTGTAATGATAATGTAATTTTGTAATTTAATGTGAAAAAATATGAGAAACAAAAAGAGATATCAAAGGAGAGTCTGTTTCCTTGCTTAGAATACTGGAGAGTATTTCCAATTCAAACTACCTTTAAGAGTCAGTTAATTATTTGCTTTCTGGGGGAGAAAAAAAAACCAAAACAAGACAACGAAAAACAAACCACCCAAACTTCTTTAATGAATGCTGAGATTTTTGTATATTACCATGATCTGAGAAACAGCTTTTTAGAAAAAAAACCCAACATCACCAACAAAGTCGTGGATTTTCCAACTGAGATTAAAATAAACAGACATATACTTTGTCAAGTGTCTAGGTTTCTATTTGCCTCTGAATGCTGAGCAGACAGTGACTAACCAGACTGATTACATATAGCTCTATGTCATCCATACAGCCTACTCAAGGCAGAAGGCTGATGCAAAATCTGGCTCAGAATTTTGGTTACATTGGATTTCACTTGTACTTTTCAGATAAAAACAATAAAAAACATGGAATCACAGAGAAATAGTTTGGAAGAGAAGTTGAGAAGTCTTATTATTTATCCCGATGGCCAAAGGCAGCATAAAGTATTTATATAGTAATTCAGACAGGTTTTGTCTAATGTACTTAAAATCCACCAGTACTGAGTGCTTCATAACATCATTAGGTAATCTACTCCAGAATTTACCTTCTGGTACAAGCTTTTTCCTAGTCCTGAAGTAAATCTTCTTACATTGAAAGCCTGGTATACAAACATGGATGAAATACATAGCCAAGATTTTACAGTACTGAATAGGACAAAAACATTATTTGGTGTATCTTACAGACTTCTGTTTATACTTTCAAGTAGGAACTGCTGCCTCTTTTGCAGCAGCCTTCCACCTGTCTTCAGCCTGGGATTTAACATGTTCAGCTGTGTCAAACTCCCCAGATACACCGGTATTACCTAAATGGTTTTTCTCTATTCTGTTTCTACAAGATAGATTATTTCTCTGAAACTCTACTTGATGTCTTCTGGTTTACAAATGCTAACTAGTTTTTGAGTGTTACTTTTTATCTTCTGACTTCCAAACCTGTTGGAAGCTTAGTGACTACAGTGCTTGAAGTTGGAAAAATAAAAACGGTACAGATTTCAACTTTGCACCAGGAGTTTCTGCCTCATGCAAATGAGAATTCCAGCTTGCCTCTGTTGATGGTAATTCTTCCCATTCAACAAGAGCTTTCTAGGAGTTATTGCTTCCATGGAAATGAGATCAGTAGCTCCCAGTTCCTGTTGGGTCTGAGGAGCAATCATTACAGAGTAAGTTATGTAAGTAGTGCAGCAAATCTTTTACCTTTGTATGAAGCATCTCGCAACAACTTGGGATGAGCTAGGAGTCATCTTACCATCAACTTTACCTCATTTCTATGGGAAGCTTGATGAAAGACTGTAGGGATCCTCAAGAGCCTCTAGAACTTCTTGTTTATGACCTGAACAAATATTCCAAATAAATGAAATAAGTAGACCTTCACCTTGCACAGCTTTCCAGCTGTTGGATTTGGATCTTCAGAGAGGAAACTTTGTCAGTGGCCTTTCTATGAACTCTATCTTTTCTAAGGATATTTTAGCTTTTGAACATTTCGTGTGTAGCATGAGCATCTTAGTTCTGTCTTCCATAAATAAAAACTGAAGACAGTTACTTTAAACAATTTTTTAGCATGAAAAGTCAATGTCACAGGCAATAGTGAAGCTTTTGAAGTTTCAAGCACTTCTTATTCAGATTATTTTTATCAGTTCTGTACCATCTCACACTTGAAAAGATGTGCCTCTGCTTTGTATGAGTGTCTTTTACCAGATGTTGTTATAATAATAAAATAAGGTGTGCTCATTCCTCTGTCATTTTTCAAGCCTGATGTATCTAGGAGGCTTTAATCAAGAAAGATGTCATATGTTTAACTTTTATACCACCTTAAGCCTTTCTAGTTGTAATTTTTGGTGTACATACTCCAGAAGTGTTTGACTTCTGTCCAGTGCCTGATTAAAACCACCATTAGCATAGCACTTGCATACAAATGACCATAGAGGATCTATCTTTTCCAAGTTCACAGAGTGATAGAATAGTTTGGGTTGGAAGGGACCTTAAAGGTCATCAAGTTCCAACCCCCCTGCAGTAAGCAGAGGCATCTTTAACTAGATCAGGTTGCTCAAAGCCCCATCCAACCTGACCTTGAATATTTCAAGGGGTGGGGCATCCACAGCCTCTCTGGGCAACATGTTCCAGTGTCTCAGCATCTTCATAGTGAAGAACTTCTTCCTTATATCTCATCTAAATCTACCCTCTTTCAGTTCCAAGCCATTACCCCTTGTCCTATCAGTACGTGCCTAGAAAGCCCCTCTCTAGCTTTCTTGTAGGCCCCCATTAGGTGCTGGAAGGCTTATATAAGGTCTCACCAGAGCCTTCTCTAGGTTGAACCAACCTCAATTCTCACAGCCTCTTTTTATAGGGGAGGTGCTCTAGCCCTCTGGTTATCTTTGTGGCCATCATCTGGACTTGCTCCAGCAGGTGCACATTCTTTCTTGCACCAGAGCCTCCAGAGCTGAACTTAGTACTCCAGGTGGTGTCTCATGAGAGGGGAACGATGGGAGAGAATCTCTTCCCTCGACCTGCTAGCCACACTTCTTTTGATACGGCTGGCCTTCCGGGCTGCAAATGCATATTGATGTTTCATTCATCATGCAAATTCATTTTTACAGTTTGATGGTTTAGGGATATAGTTCTTTAGGTTTGTAGTTCTAGGAGGCTTATGTGATAGCTTGTCTGTGGATGTTCAAAATTAAACTGTGTGCTTTGAATTCAGTTGTGAGATATGATAAAGCTATTTTAACAAGCCCAGGCAGCGGCTTTTATCAGATAGTCCTCTAGAGGCATGGAGCTGGTGCTCTGACTTTGTACCATTCAGCATTCCTTATATTGGCCTTGCTGGGAAAATGTTCCACTTTATTTTTTATATGTATATAGTACACAATCTTCTTTTCTGTATACTCACAACTTCACAGTGTTTTGATCAGCAATTTGTTAACATCCATCACAACTAATGTATTTTGTATGTTGTGTGTCTTTGCTTTCACAACATTTATTCTCCCTTTGAATTTTATTTTAAATGTTCTACAAGTATATCAGCCTAATATTGCCTTTTTTCCTTCAGAGCAACTCTGTTGGACACTTGACCTTAGCTGGAAATAAAGTATGCAATGAATTCTATTTGTTGTGCCTGTTCCAGTATAACTTTTTATTAGTCTAGTCATTAGTCGTTTATTAAGCTGTTAAGACAGTAATCATGTACCTTTGATAGTACTGTGAGGAGGAGAACAACATTTTTCTTGGATGATAGGTTCACAATGCTTTTCACTCAGAATTCTCACAGTCTTAAAATAAAATTACTGGACACTTTATGATACCTTGAAAAATGATTTATAAATAATAGAAAAATGAAATTGAGATGTCTTAGTAGGAAGAACATAACTTTCTCAGTCTAGGAATTTGGTCTGTGCCTAAATTTGGGAAATAGTAGCACAGACTTGCAGTGTGAAATGGAGTTATTGAGTAATAGTGAATAAGAATTTTTACAGGGCTTTACTTCAGACTTGCTCTAGTCTAGTTTGGTTGACATAATGCCTGCTAATAGTTGGGGTGCATTAAGTGAGCTTCTGGATCGCATCTTCCCACTCATTTAAAAGAGTCTGTTTTGTGCATTCCAAATGCATTCAGTGATGGGAACCAAAACATGATATCTGGAGCCTATTAGGTGACTTCTTCACCTGATCTGAATGGAAATGCTGGTATGTCCATGTGTCGGACAGCACTGTGGGAGCTTTCCCATTTTCCAGGCACCCTGAAATTGGGTGAGTTTGTTGAATTACAGTTTCATCTCTTTAGCAGTATTCAAATCTGATCCTTCCGAGCTCAGGGAATTTATGGAGGCGTCCTAATATTTTAGGGATGTTTGTTAAAGATTAGGCCTATGTATTTTAGGATTTACTATATTAATATCACCAAAATTGTATCTCATTAGAGCCAGATTCTCTGTCAGAGATTTTCCTTACATCTAATCACCATCACTAAACATCAGCATCATTAAACGGAAGCTGTTTCTGACTATTTGATAGCTGCTATCACTTGCCTGATTGACAATTTGCAATTAATTCTTATTGTGTGCATTCGGGCTGCTCCTTTAGTTGTGACTATGGAACAGCACGTGCAGAACATAGTACAGAACTCCCATCAGCTAAATGCCTTCTTGAATGGGTAAATGTATAACTGTTAAAAAGAAACATCACAGGTTTTAAAAGTAGAATACCTGCGTGCTCAAATTTCAGTACTGGACTTGTAAATACACCATATTTGGTGTATCTGGCTGTATCACAGACTGCGTTGTGCAGCATGATGCAGACGCACCCTGGTAATTTTTTGTAATTTCTGTGTTTCAGGGTGCAATTACTTGTCCAGAGAGAATATACAAAGTCAGTAAAAACCCAGAGAGAACGTTAAGTCAGTAGCACTGCAAAGAGTATGAATCTGGGTGAAGGTTGGCTAATTTTAGAGATTACATGAGTTAGTTATGGCACTAGAATTGGAACTTTTAAAATACTATGCCAAAGCACAGCTCACTGAATATTTCAAACATGTTTGTAAGGTCACTTAGATTTTGATCATGGCAATTGGGTAGGGTTTTCCTTGCACACCATGACTGTGAAGTCTAGTATTACCCCTGTTTGCTATAGAAATGGCAATAGAGCCAAATTAACTTAATTTCATACTTGTCATATTTTCAAGATGAAAAACTACACCTTGAAATATCTTTTTATGTCAAGGAATCAAATTTATGTTCAGAGTGATTATACTTCTCTTAAACATTGCAAAACTGCTTCTAAATCCAATTATTTCAGAGATGACACAGCTACGAGATTTATTCTTAGCTCATGTAAGTGCCAACTCAGCCTACTGTGAAAAATGTTTCTAAATCTTCAATACATGAAGGCTTGATTCCTTGTCTCCCGTATTCAGTTAACTTAAAAACCACACAGGTTTGATTTTCCCAGAACTGTGTAAAAGGAAAGCTCTTTGATGATGGAAGCTGAAAATGGAAATGATTGATGGTAATTTCATGAAGCTTGAAAATGACTGAAAGTTTCTACTCATTACTGTTGGGGCCACACCTGGAGGGAGTACTGTCTCCAGTTCTGAGCTCCCCAGTACAAAGGAGACATAGACATACTGGAGAGAGTCCAGCAAAGGTTCACAAAGATGATGAATGGACTGGAGCATCTCTTCTATGAGGAAAGGCTGAGAGAGCTCGGACTGTTTGTCCTGGAGGTAAGAAGGCTCCAGGGGGACCTCATCATTGTAGATCAATACCTGCAAAGAGAGTGCTTAGAGGACGGAGTGGTGCTCAGTGACAGGACCAGAAGCAACAGGCGCAAGCTGAAATTCGGAAGGTTCCTTCTGAACATCAGGAAACATATGTTTCCTGGGAGGGTGAATGAGCACTGGCACAGTTTGCCCAGGGAGGTTGTGCAGTTTCTCTCCTTGGAGATATTCAAAAGCTGTCTTGACATGGTGTTGGGCAACCTGTATTAGGTGGCCCTGCTTGAACAGGGGGCATTGGACAAGATGAACTCTGGAGGTCCCTCCCACCTCAACCGTTCTGTGAGCCTGTGACTGAAATGGAAGTTTTTTTAAAGTGGTGTTATAGTTCATTAATGGTAATTAATTTTCTAGGGATACTTGTGGTTTTGTTGCCTCAAAATACTGTTTTTTTCATCTTTATGTTTCTATGCATAGCTTTGTATTTTGAAGTTATCCCAGGGATGGTTCCTACTGAGGAGAAGAGAAAATGGGATGGACATTTTTAAGGCAATGGCAGGGAAGACCATAGTTATGTATTAAATCGGAAGAGTGGTTCCGCTGTGTAAGATGCACTAAGTAACTTTTAGTTCATAGATTGAAAATTGATGGGTTTAGGTGTTCGGTGATAAGTAATTCTCAGAATTCTCAGCTCTCAATTAGAGCATTCCATAGACACACGAAAAAGAACAGTTTTCTTATATGCTCAAAGATGTAGGCACTCAGGCATTACACATTATTGACATGATCTATCTGAAACTCATTTCGAGAATAAGCTCTTGTGTCCTTCTAATTTCCTTGTCTGTTAGGACTCCTGTTAGTTTTGTATGTAGAACCCTTACAGAACGGGATCTGTCCTTTCTGCCCTTTCTCTGGAGCTCTTGATTTGTCTGTTTGACCTTGTTGGTGTCCTGTTTTTATGAAGAGCTTTCAGTTGCCTCGGTGAGAATCAGTAGCTGCAGATTTGAGCCACAACATGTGAATGTTGGATCTATATGCATATGCATGTGTAGCATACAAAAAATTGTTTTTATTTCCTCTTGCGTGGAGTCTGTGTGCATAACACTTGATTGTGTTGTGTTTCTATAGTATCTCTAAATGAACTGAGTAAGTCAGGTGGGGTAAAATGAATCCTTTGTTCATAGTGGGTTTTACAGAAGTTTTCAAAACCTGATTCTGGGATGCGTACTAAGCTGTTGTCTTTTCTCAGGAAAAATGTATTCAGGGTTCTGGAGCTCTATCAAATTTTTCACTGTTATTAAGTAATTTTGGAAGTTTCTTAATGTCTTAATGCCCACAGCAGAAGCATCTAGATATTACATAATGACCCATTTAAGAAATGCAGTCAGAACAGATGCTATAAGATTGTGTATTAACTTGCATAGAGAAGATGTCTCCAGTCAAGTCAAAGAATTTTGCAGTACTAGTTGCACAGTTGAGCTCAGGTCATTATTAGCCTTTTTTAAAAAGAAAAATATTTCATAGTTGTATCATAATACAAACCAGAACTGTTACTTTAGATTTATGGTAGTATGTTTTTCTTTTCTTCTTTATTTGAAAATACAGGAAATTTTCACCTAACCTGAAGTTTTGTCATTCTTATGGCCTTATTTAACACTAGGTGGGATACTGATATCACAATTATGATTTTGTTTCTTTTTCTTTTGTTTTTATGTTGATGAAAAAGGGAAACTTTAGTTCTTAAATTTTCTTACTAAATAAAAAACACATTGAAAATGTTTAAGGCAAGAGCATGAGCTGAAATGCTTCTAGTTTTCAGAGCTCTTTTCTTGTAAACATGAATGGTATCACACAAGGACTTCTTAATTCTTAAAACATAGTATCAACTTAACCTTGTTTGCAAGCATTAGTTACATGGCTAAAAATTTGGGAAAAAAAGTCCCAATACACACAACCCCCAATCTCTTAAATCTTTCCAAAGAGTTTAAATTTCAGCTTTTGATCAGACTATATTTTGTGTTTAAAACACACATTAGAAAAATTATCCATTAGATTTTATAAACTCATGGGAGTTAAAAGAGTTTAGTATTCTGAGATGGTCCTGTTAGTCACATTAGCTCTCTAACAGTTTTGAAAACAATACAGAATTTAGTATATGCCTTCAGTCATGCACGCTGTATGCTAAAGACATCAGTGGGACATTTGGTGAAGTATCTTTCCATGATGAAAAAGTGTTCTGTTACAATATGTTGATACTATATCGGTTATTTTAGTAGAGAGGAGATATATATTCAGACACTTCATAAAAAATTGTATTTTTCAAAGTGCAAATAAAGACAAGATCCTTAATTAAAAAAAATGAAAATTAGGATTTATATATAATAAAGCGGCCACAGCTGTTCCTCAAATAAACCACCAACTATAACAATTAAGAGTGCAAAAAGGAGGTTCAGGAAATATTGCAGCTACTATGCTAATCCTTTTAGTACATGCCACCTATGTATACTAGATCTACTAACTGAATAGTACTTCTTTTGACAAAAAGATAAACTACATTGACCACCATAAGTATCCATACATCTTTCTGTAGATAAGAGCTATGCTATGAGTACTTCAACCTTTTCAGTGATTTTTTTACTGTGATCATGAGACCTGTGTAATTACATTACATTACATATTATCTTTGTTCATTCCCTTCCACACTAGTAAAGGAAATTGACGTTAATTGGCCAAATCTCCCATGGACAACAGACTGGGAAAAATAGCTTCTCCCCAAGCTGACAAGCCCCAGTTTGTTGGAACATGCTGTGTTTCCAACAGAGACCCCTGTGGTGCAGCTTGGTAAAGTCCCAAGAAGTTTATGGCCAGGGATGGAGGAAGTGCTGTTAGGATTTTGCAGGGAGTAAAACAGTTGCCTGGGACAGGTGTTGTATATAAACTCATGGAGTTATAATCACACAGAACAGTGTGTGTAGAATTACAGACACCCAAGTTGAGTATAATTATTTGTTTCTGGAAAACCCTACTGGCTGACACATCTCGAAGTGGAGATGTGGACCTTTGGAACTCCTTTGCTGTTAACACCTTTATTCGAAGATGTAGAGTCATCCACAAAAGAAATAAATTGTAAAATCTGGTGGAATTTATACTTGAAAATCAGGAAGTTAAGGTGTTTTGTTTTTTTTTTAATCAGGAGAGAGCCTGCACCCTTGCTCAGCTCCTTCAAGCTCCAAGGCATGATCATCATTACTGAAGGTGGAAATCCTTTCCGTAGACTGCAAGACAAAGAACATTCAGAAATGCCTGGTTATATTAGTTTACAGCCTTTTACCAAATTAATGTACAGCCTGTTCAAGACCATGGCTTCTGCATTCATTAAATGAGATGACTGTTAATACTAGCTTGGAGCAATCTGGGGATACATGAAACCTTAATTAAAGCTAGTGCTAAGTGTTGTATGTGGGTTTTATTACCTTTAGGAACTAAAACCACTTAAATGTAGTTCTAAAGCTCTGGAGGTAGTGAACTGACAGTGATTTTGAGCAGAGAAACCTACCGAACTAATTTATTCTTTTTATATTGTTTCTTCTGTCTTGCAACCAAGCTTAGCTTTTCAGGTTGGGACATAATTTGTACTGAAAGTTGATAGCATACTTTTTTCTTTTTTTGGTATGTCTTATTTATTAAAATTGAAGGTTTTTTGCTAATGAGTCAGTACGTACTTTAATGTGGATGACTGCAGACTTGGATACTACCCTGTGATTAATTTCCAGTTCAGCTAGGAAAGGATTCTGATAACTAGTAATAGCGGAAGCACATTTAAATTGTTTTTCCTGAAGAGCCACTTCTTGTGGTTTTATATGATTACTTTATAATAGCTCTTCTATCTTTTGAGTGCTATAAACACTTGCTTAAAGCACATTTGATATTTTAAACTTTTGAAAAGAGAGATAATTTTAATGTCTTTTCTTTCCCTTTCTGTACACTTAAATATGTCTGATATGAAAACACATTGCATCAGTCCTTGATATATCTGTATTTAAAAAGGGAAATAAAAAAAAAAAAGTAAGTAATTGAACGGTGGAGAAGAAAAAGAGGCAGAGAACCTGTCTAGCTTCCTGTCTTTGCCACTGCCTTTTGATCCTAAGTACTTTTTTGTGTGGTTACAGTGATCAGATATCTGTGTGGGTTAGTCTTTAAAACGTTGACCCAGCAGTTTATTTCTGCTGTACATGTAACCCCCTTTAACAGGAAAGGAGAAAGCAAGCAGAAAGAGGATAGGGCTGATGTTGCACAGTCTGTATGTGATGGGGTATTTAAACCAGGTTGCCATTTACCTGGCTGCCTGATTCATTCTTCTGCTCAATTAGCATAAGATATTTCTTTCTATAGGCTAGTTAAGTTTAGGGCAACACATAAGTAATAAACACTGCTGTGCAGTATGTTAGTTGGGATAATCCAGATTCACTGCTGTTCTATTCAAATTATAATTCAACCTTTAACAAAACCGATCAAATATTGATGTTAGGTCCTCCCCTTAAAAATTCTCTATTCATAGAACCCTTATGGATTTCTATAAGGGTTCTGCACCCTTGAGGACTTGCAAACTTCAACTTACTAAAGCTGGATGCAGTTCAGCAACCTATAAAGGGATAACTTAGGTAAGGTTGACTCACTTTCAATGGAATTACAGCACTTATCATCAAGGAAAGTTTAGTTCCATTTTTAGAGACATTTTTCTTTCTATTCTTAATGTCAGTAATTTATTTAAACAGCAAAAAGAAAAGAAAAAAAATATCTGTGGGGATTGGTAGGGATAATAGTGTTCTGAATCCTTTGCTTCTCTCCGTGGAAATCTTCAAGTATAATGACTTTTTCGCTGACATAAAATTTCAAGGGTTCTGCAGAGAGTAGCAGTTGTTCTAAAATAAAATTTTACTGTTCAAAGTGCACTGCAGGGTCCTAAATTCTCCTGTGAGTTTTTCCTCTATAAAAAGAAGATTGAGATTAAATTCTGAGATTAACTATTTTGTAAGATGAATTTCAAAGAAAGAGCAACAGAAGAGTTTGTATGTTTTGTTTTATGATTGAGACTTTCAGCAGTACCTCATACAAATATATAGGGTTTTGACAAATGTGGCAAACAGAAATGTCTGTTCTTTGCCGTGAATATTAAAGGTTTTCAGACTGGGTAAAGATGTAATATAAGGAAGAAACCAATTACCATTCTTTACTGGTCAAATCATAGCTTTATGACAAGTTTATGTAACTCTAGTCCCATCTGGTTATGGAAAAAACCCCATATTTCCCTTTCTCATTTTGCATCTTGGGAAATTTGTGGCCATTTGAAAATCATTTATTCACATATGTGCTGGACCCAGTATTATTTTTATACTCATGGCAAGTTAAGCCTTCTGAGTAAAGGAATTGGGATTTACTTTGACTTTTTTTTTTTTTGAGGTAGATAATTACCAGTAAATGTCAACATCTGTTTCTACAACTACTGTCATTGCTCGACCTGGTTCTTTTGAAGACTCAGAAGAAGAATATTAAATGTGTACTTTGCAGCAAGAGTGGACTATGCTGAAATTTCACACAAGTAGGAAAAGACCATAATTGACATCATTTTGTGAGTAGACTGTACACTGGTGTCAAGGTTAGGGCTGGGCTGGCCACTAGATGCATGACAGATGCTCTCTATTAACCTCTCTCCCAAAGGGGAAAAGAAAGGGAATATGGGAGAGAGACTTATGGATTCGAACAGAAAACTAAAACAGCTTTAATAAACAATAACAATAAAATAATGAAATATATATCTATGTATGCAAAACAGTATCAAAACCAGCCGCCCAGTTGCAATCATGTCACCGTCACCACTGATGCTACAGGACAGGCAATGGGGAAGCCTGGGTCAGGAGCTTCATTGGGAACTGGATTCAGGAGCACATGGATTGGGATTGAAGTCAGCCCTCCTTGGATGCTGCCCGTTGAAGAAGACAGTTTAACCTTGTGAGCTCTGAGCTTTATACTGAATATGAGGTATATGGGGTGGAATCCCTCGTCAGTCAGTTTAGGGTCATGTGTCCTGTCCGCTTTGCCTTGCAGGTGCAGCCTTTTACTTTCTGCACCCCCAATGTGATACACAAGATTTAGCAGTGATTTTGGTTTCTATAGGTGCAAATATAAGCAAGAGCCTTTCTACACAGGAATCTTTAGTAGTAACTATAAACATCAAGTGTTAACACTGCTAAGAAGCAGACACTGTCTGCAAAAATCTACAGTTAACTTCAGAAAATGCAGTTACTTAGAGAAGACTGAGCTGAAAAGTAAAATCACTGAAGAGGTCAAACCAGGACAGCTGGTTTGGCTAAAATACCAAAATAATCTGATGCTTTACTTCTACTTTGAATGCTTTTTGAACATGGCAAAGAAAAGATGGTCTGCCCAGTTTGTACTGGGAAATACCACAGCTTAAGAGAACTGTAAATGTGTTAACTGAGCCCTGACAATGTAGACTTTTTGAAGTGGTGCTAAATATACTAACAAGAAATTCACTGTTCACAGCACAATTCATCTGAACCTTTTTTTCAGTCAAGCAGACACGTTAAAGTTTACACTCTGGGACTGAGAAGCCTGTGTGGAGAAGCTAAAAGCTGCAGCCCAGGGGACTGAAAGTTTTAGTGGGTATCCAGCTGTACCTGCAGGCATTTAATTCCAGCTGCTGTCGGCCCCTGAAAGCCCCCAGTGATTTACAGGGTAATGACCTTTGCCACGATAGTACTGCTAGGTGCGGTCACCGGCTTCTTGCACTCCCCTCTGATTTCCAAGCCTCGTGCCAAGGTTGGAGAGGGGACTATTGCAAAGCATCTGTACTGCACCTTGGATCCACCTCAGATAGCCATGAATATTTTACAGTGCTCAGTTTCATATCGCTGAGAGCTGTGGTAACAAACCTAATTTTTAAGAAAGGTGATTACATGGTTATCGTTAGTGCCTGCCTGTTCTGGCTTTCATCAGATAGATGCCTTAAGGAAGTGAAAAAAAGCTGAAATCAAGAGAAGTTTCTTCTACATTTTTCTAGCCAAGTGATGAACCGGGTATGAGCAGATGTCTTGCAAGAAGACTGAAATAACCACTTTGTTGGATTTTAAAGCAATTTCTTTGTATTAAGTGGCTTTGAGAAGTATCTCAGGACTTTGGGGACATGTCTGTTGTTTAGAAAGGTGTGATAATCCTGATGCTGTCTTTTAGTTACGATTTTTGAAGAGCACTAGCATTTACTGATTTATCTTCATTTCGGTAGGTGCAAATGCCTTCTTGAACACCTTATTGGAAATCTATTAATGGAGATTTTAGTGGATTTGTGGGCCTTGGAAATTTGTTGAACATTTTTATCCTGCTTATTATTTAAAGTATTAACTGAGTTTATGAATGAAGTTCAGAATGGGTTAAAAATGGTAACACATAGTTTTCACATATAAAAAAGTCTGGTTTTGCATAGTTTGCAGCTGTTAAATTTAGCAGAACTGCTGACATCAGAAGATGCAGTGATGCATTTGTACATTTGTTTCCAACTATATATTTTTTTAGTTAACCCAGAAATTAAAATGGAACTATAAAAATTCTGATAATTTGACCATCAAAACATTAAAAGACTTCAAAGACTTTCTCACAATCTGGGGAATTAAAGAGTTACTAAATGAGTACATAGTTACTGCACAAATGTTGCTCTTTTTTCATTCTAAGAGGTGTTGATCAAAAATGGGCAGCAAATTAGATTTGAAGTCCTAGATATAATCTTTTTAAATGGAACAAGTTCTTCTATTCAGAACTGTATCCCATTTATTTTTATAGTTAACATACTATAATATGAATGGGCATATCAAATATGAAAATATTAGATATTTTTCCAATACTATTGGAATTTTTTCCCAGTATTGTTGAAAAAATATTGTTGAATACAAAGATATTTGTATGGATACCTGCGATAAAGAAATATGTGGAATTTATTATTGCAGAAATGATTGTTTCATTCTGTAATGTATGTGGAATAAAATATCTCTCTTCTTTCATATGCAAATGTGGAAAAAAGTTAAAAATGCAGTCTAGATGAACAGGACCAAAAGCTGCTTATTTTCTTAGAAAAGATGGAAGAGCTATCTAGTGTTATGCCATGCAAACAAAAGGAGAAGAAATTCTTTTAAATTCTGAAAGGAAAGACATTTAGTTTCCAGAGCTGCCTTAGAACCAAAACCTGATCCTCAAAACCAACTTAAAAACAATGTGAGAACTGCTGCAGGTGGCTTCCAAGAAACCAGAAAAGCCACTTCAGGTTATAAATGAAGAGACTACTGTGTCTCAGTTTGCTGTTTGATTTCCTATTCCATCTGGCCATATCAATGTACTGGATTGTTTTGAAGAAATAGACTGCTATATATCTTTTACCTCCTTGAGGCTCACTGTTGTGGTAATTTAAGTTCAAATTAAGTGAGGGAATTCAGTAGCTGTCCAGTGCACAGTGTCTGAATAGGTTTTAATAATGTGCATGGCTGGAGCTCGTACAAATTATTTTTCTTTGAACTTTACTTTCTTATTTTTGTAAGTATTCTAATGCTCTGTAACATTAAAACCCACCTCTCTCCCTTTATCAGTTACTTAAAAGGATTTTTATGTGCCAACATCAGGTGGCTGGCACAACGTTAACTGAGTGCTAATTATGGTCAGAAATTTTCTGTGCTCAGAACTGATTACAGACAAAGCTAGAAGTGTCCTCCTGCTTGGTCCCCATCTTTGCAGGTTTTTTTGGTACTTTAAGAAGCAGTTCATTAGGCATTCAAATGCATAAGATCAATCAATTTTCAAATTAACCTCTTTTATGAACATGTATTGAAGAATCATGAAGAGAATGTTCACTCTCATTCTCATTTTACCTAGGGTGGCCATGAGAAAAGTGCTTTTGTTAAACTGTCTGATGTGGGGATTAAGTATTTACTAAATCCTGAAATCAAGAAGGCTTTCTACTAACAGATATTTTATTGAATCAAAACCTGTATAACCTCTGAACAGTGAATGTATGGAAGGATTTTCCATGAAGCCTTGGAGGAGAGGAAAAGCTATAGGATCCAGAGGATGCAGAGATTATTTCAGAATATTAGTTAGGTATGCTTTTCATATTGTATCAGAGGAAGACTTTAACTTCACTAGTATTTTTAATAGCTCAGATATTAAAACTACCTTGTAATACAATGAACTCACTCCCATATAATTATTACAATGTAATTACTTAAATCTA
The DNA here is from genome assembly GCA_024336885.1 of Actenoides hombroni. Classification (NCBI taxonomy): domain Eukaryota; kingdom Metazoa; phylum Chordata; class Aves; order Coraciiformes; family Alcedinidae; genus Actenoides; species Actenoides hombroni. Next base: position 4,077,677 of record WUAM01000334.1, on the reverse strand, counting down.
AAACACTGCTATCGTACTTTCTATTTCCATATTCCACTAATCAACTATATCTGCTGTTGCAGATGTTTCATTTCTACTTATAACTTTCTTAAATTGTGATTGCATTAGGATGAAGCTTTATAGGTCTTTATGAAAGGGAGAAATATTCAGCCTTCCTCATGAGGCATGGAGAGGGAGAGACTTCTTTTTTACTGGCAAAAAGAATACTTTGCAATTCAATTAAGACAGAAAGTTGACATGTCTAGCAAAAAAGTCCCTATGGTTAAGAATACTTGAATTTCACAATGAAAATAGGTCTCAGTTGGGTCGAACGACACATTTTAGATGTGCAGAAAAAGGTTGATTCTCATAGTCTTGTTGATGTCAGTGTAGGCTCTCAGCTGTTCTAAGCACGTGTGAAATCCAGACGTTTAGCAGAGAACCAACTAAAAAAAGTCTCCAGGTATAAGCCACACAATTTTGAGGAAAGGAGCAAGAGTTCTGATTGGTAATAAACTGGAAGGATAATATGTTTACTCCCAAACTACTGTTGTAGACTCCTCTCTGAACGTACAGAGAGTCTACAACTGAAACTGATTTATGTGCTTAGCTTTGAGTACTCAATTACATCAGGAAACAAATTGTGTTTGCAAGAAAGGCCGAAGTATGACATCAGTAAGAGTTACTTAGGAAGCAGGGGTATATACGCTCCTTACCTTTTCCCTGAAAGGCTGCCTGGTTCTTAATGCATTCATTTTTGGAAGAAAAAAGCCGAAACAAACCAGTGAATAATACACTGATGGCAATTATTTTCCTATTTTTCAGCTGCTTAGGCAGGAGATACTTTTATTAATGGATAATTATTCTCTGCAAATTGTCCAAAAGTTTTGATAAATATTACTTACAACCAATTATTGTACAAGCATTTCTTTTCATTCAGTCTCTCACTGGAGTGCCCTAGTCTGCTGCATGGACTAGCCTCAAAATTCAGTTACAGTTTTTATAAGAAGTGTCAGAGTGACAAAGTTACAGCTATGGAATTGACATTTTTTTTGCCACAAGGCCTCTTTTGTCTGTGATAAAATTAAAAGGTAGAACATTATTACTTTTTTCCTCATATTTTGGGTGTTTTATTACCAGGTTGCTTTCTCTGTCATTTTTTATTTCCAGTATAAACTTGTTCATCATTTGTAGTATATGTGCAGAAACTGCATTTATTATATTTTAAAAGGGTCTTGATTGCTTTTTCAATGTTAATGATTTGTCTTTCCTTATACGGTGTGGTGTGGATAATTAACTTGCAGTAAATAGGATCAAATTTTGAAGACTTGCTTATGAAAATCAGTAGGCATCTAGGTGACTGTGTAACCTCTCTGTTTTTGCAGCCTCATTTGCCTTTCTTCTTCCATCATTACTTTTTTCAGATGAGGATATAATTTTGCAGTTATCCCAAAAGTAGGACTTTAGAGTGTACTGTGCATTTCCCAAGACTCAGAGAAACAATATTATTCTTAAGCTGAAAACCAAATCACTCTCATTTTTATAAGAAACTAATGTTATGAGATGTAGTGAATTTTTAGATAATGTTAAATTATGAACTAGTTTAATATTTATTTAGGGAGTTTTGTTTCCTCACTCCCTCAATTCCACTAATTACTATCTGTTGAACATTTGGCATGTTGGTTTTTTAAATTTATTTTTTAAAATCTCTCTATCAAACAAAGCTCACAGATATGTAATTCATTATATTATATAAGTGTAGAACTTCAGATTTTCTGAACTTCTTGAAATTCGGCCATTAGTGTTCATATGTGTGATTTTTGCTGTGCAACAAACGGTAAAGAAATTTCTTGTAAGAATACTGTCTGCAGCTATCTTATCTAAGACAGTACTTTTGTTTTATCCATATTTACAGTTGTTTTCATTTCTCACACTTCAGAAAATGGATGTATGAGGCATGAAAACCTAATCACTCAGTATTACAAAAGTGAATCTATTGTCTATTTGCAGAACTGCACAATATGCATCTTTTGAACTGCTGTCAGAAGCATTTCTCATAGTTCAAGTTTATTTTCTCTTTGAGTATTTAGTATTTGATTGATGAAAAATCACATTAGTGGTTTCACTGAAAGAGCGTTTCATGTGCTCTCAAAGAATGTACTTCCAAAGCCTGAATCAAATTACTGAAGATGGTTTAAAGAACATAGGAGTTGAGGGAAGAAACTAAAATCAATACAGCCTAAAATTTATCATCTGATTTTTGAAGTTACTGACTCATGTATATAATTTTAAGACTGTGATCCTATTAAACCTGGGACAAAACAATGCTCCTTTACTTGCTACATTATGCCCAAAAAAATGCATAAAGAAGCAGATATTAATGAGAGAAGGCAGTGGTCTGGAACTCAAGCTGTCTAGGTCAAATTCCTGGCTCTGCTGCTCGCTGCCTCAGGCAAATCACTTGGTCTCGCTGGGTTTCTATTCCCCATCTGTCAAATGGAGACAATGGATGCATCCTTCTGCCTGGCCTTCATCTTGTCTATTTGTATTGTGGTTCAGGAAAAAAACCCCAAACTTTCTTAAAATGTGTTTGTATAGCACCTAATCCACTGAAGCCATTAGGTACTTCCATAATACAGTAAAGGATGGCAGCCTCTAGGCAAGAGCATTTTGAATGTGTGTTCTGCAAAATGGATATGCAATCTACTTCAGACCAGTCCTGAAATAGTTTAGAATTTTCTTCTAGTCTTTTTGGCAGATTATAAATTTTATTGGTTGGTTACCATATTGTGCTTGCCATAAAGAATTAATACTGTCAGCGCATACCACCCTGAGGTATTGTTGTTTGGGTTCCCCCATCCCGCCTACTCTTTCCACTCACAAACACCCTTATAGTAGGGCATTATAAGTAATGAACATACATCAACTATTGATAGATAATGTTTTTTTAATGGCTTCCATTGCATTGCTAGTATTACAACTTTCACTTTTATGGCTCTTTTGCATTTCATGATCCCACAGTGCCTATGAGTGCTAGAACTTGACAGAAATTGAATGGACATAACAAAAAGCGTGTTCACACTACTTAACTTTAGGCACTTAATCAGGTTGAAAATGTAGCCATAAGAGGGCAGTTCAGGGCAGAACAGACAGGAATTCTGCATCACACTCTGATGGGACACCTCTCTGCAGACTATAGGTTGAATTGAGGGCATTTGCCCACTCAATGTAAGGAGGGAAGTTGGGTGCTAAAGTCAGATGGCTACTCTACTCTACTCTACTCTACTCTACTCCCCTCTAACAATAGCAGTTTTTGAATTTTTTTATCCTAATCAGGAGAGTATTTCTTTCCAACACAAACCCTTCATTTGCTACCACTATGAAAAGCTGCAATTTATAAATGCCTGAAGATGAGGGAGGCTATGTAGTGATATTTTTAGCTTCATAGTTTTTACATGGAAACACACTCTGAAAATCTTCTGACATTTTTGTTCAACACAGAGTTACTAATATAATAAGTACTTTTTTTTGTCCACTTAGTATCTGGAAAGAAATAATTTGTCATGGCCTAAAAATATGTGTATACTTATATTTTAGTTAAAAAGGAAAAGGGTTTAAAAGGGAAATGAGAACATGAAGTATTTTGACAGGCATTTAGCACATTTGGATATTCTTCAGTAGCGCAAGTGTTTCTACATTTTAGATTAATTTGGCCATTTTCAATTAGTAGAAAGTATGTATTAATATGGTAAGGTGAAAAATGATGTGATATCTCATGAAGTTGGACTGAGTTACCGTGTTTTTCTTCCTTGTACTAAAAGTTCATACATCATATAATCTTGCTTTCTGGGATCATTACACAGATACTCAATAACAAACTGTCCCCTTGGATGTGTGATATTTATATGAAAAGAGCCACTTGCAGTGCTACAGTATAATTTCCATGAATTGTCAAAGAAATGTAGGAAAGCAAAATGCAGTTGCCTAAATTAGAATTTGTTCATGATGATAATTTGTTTATTACAGGAAATGCCACAGTACTTTGTTATCAGAACCCGAGAGGATCCTTAGTTACGCTAATGTGATACCAAATCAGGTCTGAGAGAAGTATCTGAATGCTCTAGCACCTTCTCATCCTTCTGCAAAGTGCTACTTTCTCAAAACATGGCCTGAACTCTTAGTAAATTCTCTTCTTAGACAAACAGCAACAGCAGAGGAAGAATTCAGCAAGCTGTGGGACAACTTTCGTATCAGTTACATGGGGTGGTAGTGTTTCCTCTTATTAATATTTTAATATGGGGATATTAAAGAAGGAATTTGGTAATGCCAAATGTCCAGAATATTTATTGCTCATTCTTAGTTTTAATCTGCATCACAAATTGAATTTTCAATTAAAAAAAGAAAGGTATGGTAGGGAGAAGCCTAATTGCAGCAACATTTCTTCTACATTCCCATTCCTTCTCTGTCTCCTTCCTCCTGTCCCTATTTCAATTTTCCTCCCTCATTATAGAATCACAGTTGGGAGTTTCTTTAAGGCTATTGAAATAATTTTTTGTGTTATTAATATATACAACTGTTGATGTAGCACTTTATTGTACTGCAATATGTAGCAGTATCTGATAGGAGCATAGTCTGATGTTTGTGTCAGTGTGTGACATCATTCTGCTGGTAATACTTGTCAGGAACATACATGACGAGTACTGCTGTGGTGCTCTGAATCAGGAGTGTTGGTCATATTTTACTGTACCTGTATATTGCCTTGAATGTTTGGGTCTTTTTTTATTATTACCAGTGCACATAATCAGTATTTTTATTTGCTTGCTGATGTCTCTCCAGACTGTCAATATTTCTGAGCTAGTCACTTAATTTAGTCTCTTATTTTTCCCATATGTAATATGGGATAATAAAGGTGCTTAACCAACAGTTTAGCTCACTGAACTCTCAAGTTAAAATTTGCTCAGTTATCATTGCGAAAGATAAAATAGAATTGTTTTCTGTGACCATTATACAGTATGTGACGGAAAGTGGCTATACCAAAGTGTGAGAATCGCAGTATTTCAGCTGGTGGACTCCAGTAACACAGATGTAGGAATTTCCATAAATGAATGAAAAATTAATAGAAGTCAGAATGAAAAAGAAAGAATGAAAATCAGCATATCAGAAGCAAAGCATGGAGAAAAAAGTCAAGTAAGTGCTATGAATGCCAATTTCCTATTAATTGGACCTGACATTTACAATCTGAAATTGTAGTTACTGGAGAATAAGCTTTATTATAGATCTATATGCATAAATTGCCAGCATGTTGTATTTGATGTAAAGTATTTAACTGAAAAATCAAAATAATTTTTCTAGAAATGTGTAGTTTTTAAAAGGAACATTAATATGTACACTAGAAATACGTATATTTTAGAAAAGAAATATTAATTTCTTCCTAACTCTGTTCCCCGGTTTTACTCATCTATTTTAGTCTCCTTTAAAGTTAACACATCCAATTACGAGATGGGGACAATGACAAAGCTGAAAGCTTTTGAGTTTAGCAGCAAAGTCTGCCTATGTCAAGCACACATCAATTTATGTGACACCGGAAGGTCAAAAATCTCATTATTATTTGCAGTGTTTATGACTTCCTAACCAATAGCTTCAAGTACTGAGCTGTAGGTGCTGGAAAGCCAGATGATCTATGAGATGGTTTATTAATTTGAACCACTTGGTATTGCCTAAAGCTATGAAAATAGGGATATACTAAAGAACATTATTAAAATTATTCCATTAGGAATCCCTTCAATTATTCAGGTGTTTTAATCACTTGGGCATTTAACATAGTACTAAATGATCATAATCTGATTAAATACAGATTTGTATGAAGCTTTGACACTCTTTGCTGAAGGACAACATAGACAAATGCAGACAGATTACTTAATCCTGAAAAAGTGATCAATCTTGATTTCATTGGCAAGAATTTAGGTAGTAGAAGCATTGTTAGAACCTCTGGAATTTGCCAGAAAACCTGACAGAATTACTACAGAATTGTGTTCTATATTAATATTTTTAGAGTTATATTTCCAGCTTTTAATGACAATGGAGGTAACTTTACAAACAACCTGTAAAATGAGAGGAGAACATAGTGTTTTTTCCTTCCAACTGCAAAAAACCAGCAGTTTTTTAAATCCAGAGATGATCATAGTAACCTTCTAAACTGACCTTCAGGCAGAGTTCTTTTTTTCACAGGGACTGGATCATAACTTATGTTTCAAATATGATTTTTCTTATGGATAAAGATGAGACCTTTGTTTGTCTCTGAAGTATATGTTCCAAATGATGTAAAGCCTGCTGGACTGCAAAAGTATGAGACTACTAAATTACAGCTTTTCTGTTTCTTTCCTTTACTGCTGTTGTGCAGTAACAGCACAATATGGAGATTTCTGAGAGCTTACTAGTTCGCTAGTTCACTTAGATTTTCTGGAAGGTGGTGAAGGAATAGTTATAACCTTTCAGAGTGTTTTCTGTTGTTGTGAAGTGTTAGATTCCATTTCTGTGGTTTCCAAGCATCCTATATCACTGCTCCCTTTGAGGATTTCACAGTAACACTGTAAATACCCTGTCACTGCTCTGTCTGGACAGGCATTTAACATCTGTTGACAGTACTTAATCAAACATAAACCCAAACCTTGAATATCTGCACATTGCAAACTTTCATTTTTAAATAGTGCTGGCCTCGTAAACCACATTAAAAAACTGGTTTTTTTCCCCACAAGTAATACTATAATCAGCTTTTCCCTGACGTGATCTCATGTAAATATATTGCTAGATTAAGGCCCATGCTGATAAAGTTCTTTCTGTAATGAGAAGCTCTGGTTTAATATTTCAAGATTATTTTGAGGAAGAAAAGGCTTCCAGGTGTTCCAGTTATGGGAATTATAGAAAGTGCTGGCAACTGTAGATAGTCTGTGCTGTACACTTTGGTTACATTAACTCTAATGGGAATTTTAGGTGGACAGAAGTAAGAAAACACGGTGTTATGCAAGTGTGTAAGTACACTTATATAAGTGCATAAGACTGTGTTTTCATACTTCAGTTTCAAAATAATTATTCTTAAATGTGTTCGAATCTGAGATGGGGATTAATAAATTGACGAAAAGTTTCTAACTCTTATGGCACTCTTATCCACACATGTAGTACTGCATAAGGATCACTAGGCTATTCTAGAAAATCAATAGCCAAAACATGGCTATTAAAGGGATTTTCTTTCGTTGCTGATATTCCATGTGATAATTACTGAGGAAAGCTGTCGTTGTTAATGGTAAACCTGTAGTTGTTAGTTGTTTGGTAACCCATTTTGTATGTTTTCTGTTCATTCTCCCTGAGAAACTGCAGCCACAAAAGACACCATAACTATCAGTTTTGCTAACTGCCTGCCCTATTAGTCTCTCCAATTAGGCCAGGAATTTAGAAGGAGGAAAAAAACAGTCATTAAACGTGGCTGTTCCAATGGAAGACTAAAGGTATTGCTCTCGTTCAGTGCTTGTGATTGCCCTCATCTGTGTCAGAACAGAAGATTTCTGTTCCCATTGCTGTCAGGCACATTCACAACAAATACTAAATCTTTGTAAAGTAAGCATTTTAAATTGTATGGGTGGCCCAAGGGATTAGCGGTAGGGCCATTCACCCTACTAGGTGCTGATTTAGCTTGAACTGAAATTGCAAATATTGATCAGCTTGGCCTCTGGATATTTATAAACAACTTGAATGCTTGTCTTGATATCTATGGCACATGCAACTACTGCTGAGCATGTTGTCTAATTTAGTAAAGACTAAAGACTGTTGGACAGCCCTAGAAACAGAGAAAGCTGCTATGTAAGGAGGCTACGTGTCTCTATAGAGACAATTTTAACTTGCTATCTGTTAACAGATCCAATAGTTCTAGTAAATATATTTGCATGAGGCAGCAAAAAAACATGTCACTTACTGATTGAACTCACTAAATAGTAATGTGATTAAATACCATATGTAAAATGCAGTCACTCCAAAGCAGCACAAAAAGGCTCCTCCTGTTACCTTTTTAAATAATAAATGAGCTTTCTGCTTGCCAGCATTGTTTCTGTTCTCTGAGTTCCTCTCAGCTTACCATGATGTGAATTTCCACTTGCTGTGGTTTTTAGTCTCACTTCAGGACTGTTAAGGAAGAAATCATACATGCAAAAAAACCAGAAACAAATTGAAATGGTAATTTGTCAGTGTATGATAATCACCTGAACTCTAGATCCTTCTGTTACCCACCGTAAGAGCTGGAAGTTGCTGAGAATATAACAGAATCAAACCTCAGTGTTTAGTGGTTGCAGTATGGTGCAGTTGATTATATTCTGAATTCACGTTCTCTCAACCTCTGTTCAGTGTTTGAGGCTGTTTATATTTAGGAAAAGTTAATTTATTTGAGAACAGTTTTATAAGAGTAAAATTTTATGACAACATACGAAAGGCCTGCATTAGAAATCTGAAATATCTACTACTTTTGTTTGATCTACGTCATATAGAGATCAATTGTATGAGGTTCAACAAAGCCAAGTGCTGGGTGCTGCACTTTGGTCACAACAACCCCAGGAAACACTGAAGGCTTGGGGAAATGTGGCTGGGAAGCTGCCTGGTAGAAAAGGATATGGGGGTGCTGGTGGTCAGCTGGATGAACAAGAGCCAGCAGTGTGCCAAGGTGGCCAAGAAGGCCAACGGTACCCTGGCCTGTATCAAAAATGGTGTGTCCAGCAGGAGAAGGGAAGTGATTGTGCCCCTGTACTTGGCACTGGTGAGGCTGCAGCCTGAGTAGTGTGTTCACTTTTGGGCACTGCAGTATAAGAAAGACACTGAGGTGCTGGTGTGGGTCCAGAGAAGAACAACAAAGCTGGTGAAGGGTCTGTAAACATGTTTTATGAGGAGTAGCTAAGGGAACTGAGATTATTTAGTCTGGAGAAGATGATGCTGAGGGAAGACCTTATCACTCTCTACAACTACCTGAAAGGAGGTTGTGTTGAGATGGGTGTTGGTTTCTTCTCCCTAGTAACTAGTGATAGGATGAGAGGTAATGGACTTAAGTTGCACCAGAGGAGGTTCAGATTGGATATTAGGAAAAATTTCTTTACTCAAAGAATGGTGAAGCATTGGAACAGACTGCCCAGGAAAGTGGTGGAGTTACCATCTCTGGGGATGTTAAAAAAATGTGTAGATGTGGCACTTCAGGATATGGTTTAGTGGTCATGATAGTGTTGGATTGACAGTTGGACTTGATCTTAGATGCCTTTTCCAACCTTAATGATTCTATGATTTTATATCTTTGTTAGCTTTGCATATGTATCCAAATAAACACACAGATTTCAAGTCTGTCTGAAGATATCTGTATTGTTTTTATTTCCTATTCTGTTGTCCTTGAGATGTTTATCATTATTTTGCTGAGGATAAGGCCATAGGCGTGAAGTTTAATGAGACGATAATTTTCAACATGTTTTTATTTAGTGCAACCTTATGTGACATCCTAAAAATGCAAGTTTGTATCCAATCTGTATTGTTTTCTCCAAAATTTGGTAGATCATTTAAGAGTTCAGCTGATACTTCATCAGGGCTCCATGTGACAAACGTGTTCATACTGATTCACGCGTACTGTCTCCAAGCAGCGCAGGTATCCCTGGTAAATGAGACTTGTATGTCTTTTTGAGGAAATGTACAAGTTATGTTCTATTGAAATAAAAAAAATTATAAAACTTCTCATCGGCTGGTTCATAATCAGTTTTATTTGGAACCAAAATGAAATATGATACCTGTTTTGCTTCCTTTCCCAAGTGTATTGTGCAGTAGCATTTCTCTATCTCCTCAAGCTCCTTCTTCAGCGACCGTAGTATGGATGAAACACTTCTCATTGTCAAATCAATTTTCAGAAGACTGATTTCAGCTCTTCAATTAATTGCTTAGCTCCTCTTTCCTCTTTCCTCTCTCTTTCCTCTTTCCTCTCTCTATTGTATTTCTCTTTTCTAACCATTTAAGGGACTACATATAACTACATGACATTATAGCATTTGAAGTAATTCAGACTTTGTTCCTGTTATTCCATGAGTAAGAAACAGCAATGATGATTCTTTGTGGCAGTTAGGAACTCATTTTGTAGATGATTTATTATAGCATTTTCTTATTCTAAGCTGTTTATGTCTGAAAATACCCCATACCTTAGAAATAATAATTTCACATACTAGTAATAAATCACTTATAAAAACAAACGGGAAAGAAAAAGGGGTCATGAAACTGTTTTGTCATTATTCAGTTACCTTCATTTGTTAGTGCTGCCTCATCTGCAGCACACTCTTTGATGAGCAGATTTCTCTGAATAGGAGCTGGAGGCTTCTGCCCTTTCCTGTTAGCAGTGCTATGCTGCCACGAAGTGTTGCTCACTGCTGCCAAAAGGTGGCTAAAAGATGTAACATCCAGTGCATAGGAAAGGAACTTTCAATTGCGCTGAAAAGGTAGTTTATTTCTCTTGTATTTCAGTTGTCTGTTAAAGCTTTGCAAGGTAGTTTAATATGCATTTGATTACTTAGATGGTCATAAACAAGTCATTGTCCCTTTGAGGTTCAATGGCTATGTTCCTAGTTCTGTAGCATTATAAAAGCTGAATTAAATGGATATATGAAAACTAGACACCTGTTTTTCTCTGTCTGGTACTGAGTGATATATAAGTATGGAGAAAAAAAATTACATGTTTACATGTACTGGCCAAATTTATTCTCGTTGCATTTTGGAAACTTCATGTCACAAAATAAGGATGGAAAATTTGTTTCATAGTTCTTTAATTATAAATTACATGTAAATGATAAAAATTGATAAAGAAAGGAAATTCCAGATAGTTTTTAGGGATATTTTGACAAATATGGACATGTGGTGGACTTGGCAGTGTGAGGTTAGTGGTTGGACTCAATGATCGTAAAGGTCTTTTCCAAACAAAACGATTCTGTGATTCTGTAAATATTGTGTTAATTAGGACCCTGAGCAAAAGAAAAATGTATCACTTTCCAAAGAAGTGATCATCGTCTGAAATGGAGCTTCAATAGTTATGAGTTAATTGGGAGCCTTCTGTTGTTTATGTTAATGCTTTTGAGCACAATAGATGTAGGGCCTATAAGAGAAGTTAAAGTCAGAGGCATGGAGAGATTTTATCGAATCCATATAATAAACTCAGGACCAGTTTAAAAATGAATACTGTATTGGAGCAAAACACATGCACACGTTATACAGAAAATTTCTTCAACTTTCTGATAAATATAAATTACAGGATGTCATTGATATTGTTACTGTTAAGTCAGGCTACCTGTAAATCTGGACTTTCTCTTTAGAATTTTTTGGCATGCCCAGATGTTTACAGAACATATAAAGTTAATAAAATAATCTATTTATACTTCTTTCCTCTACTTTTTATTCATCCTCCCCAATGTCATATGCTTATGGTATTACTTTAGATACAAACAGATAACAAAATTTCACACGCTGTTTAGGACCAGCCTCACATTCTGTTAATTCTAAGGTAGCAATTTAATCTTTCAATATTTATAGCAAATTACACACAAAGCCATACCATAATATGTATACAAAGCTACCATAATTAGTCTCTCAAGCCTTCATTCTCATCTGTTTGAGTTTTCACACTTTTTCAATAAGTCTTTTTCTTGTAGAAGCATGTACAAAATAGTACCTATTTGTATGGAGATATGTAGGATTTCGGTATGTTCATCCTGTAACTATGAAATCATTTTTTTTGTTTAGGAAGTTTAATATACTTGTTAATCCTCCATGAGCTACAGCATTGATAACACTTCCAGGTATGTTGCCATTCTTTTTTAATATCAGAATATACTATTCTCACAAATAAAATGGATCAGCTTAGTATAGTCTTGGCGTCAAGTCTTACTCAATCCATCCCTCTGACCTTCCTCTGCCAGTGTCCTTCTCAGTGGCAGAGGATGGACCTCTACAGTTTTGGAATACCCAACCAAAGTAGTCTTCTCAGCTCTCTGATACTACTGAATAGTTTGGTTTTGTTTTAAATTTCTAAGTATCATTGGTGTAGTGCCTTTCAGAACAGTGTCATGTGATTTTTTCAAATCGACCTGTGAAAGAAACCTTTTGGAAAGAATAAAGAAGTTCTTAGGGCTTGTATATCTTTTTCTGCCCTCTCATTAGTCCAATTTTCTCCTGGATTTTGGTAAATGAAAGGTTACTCCTTTAAGCCTTTGACATATTGACAAGAAAGCTTCTTGGCAGCCATAAAATTATACTTTTTCACCAGTAAACAGACTGTATTTCCCTTTGCTGAGAAATACTTCTGTAACTTTAACCAATTGGAGTAGAACTTATATGCACTCCAGAAAAATGCTAAGGGCAAGTAGGAATGGTTTAATTACCATTAAAAATGGGTTAACATTAAAATCCTTTCTGCCTATATCAGAGTCACTGTCATCTCTCTCATCACTATACTCTGACTGGAGGTAAACCCTTTCTCTCAGTTTAGTTCAGCTGCTGAATCATTCAGTGGAAGCTCATCCCAGTATATATATAACCCCAAGAGGGCTCATTACAACATGAAATTCTTCTGGCGCAGTGAAGGAGCTCTCTGAAATTCCCACCCACAAATACTTGCTCTCACTTATGTTGCTCATTGTTCTTGCTACAGTCAAATTATTGTTGAAGTTGTCAAAATGTGTTCCTGTCACCTGCACTGCCCACAAGCACTGTGACATAACGTGTGAATGCTGATGTTCTCCTTCTAATACTGGCAAATAGAGTACGACCTGAAATCAATTACTAACCGTCACTGTCTCACCAAAGGGTCCTGAGCTAAATAAACCAAATGAATTCCTGGGCAGTGCTGCTCCACCATTCCTATTTCTTTTCTTTGCTCCTCGTTTACAATAGAGAGGTTCACTGTGCACGAATGGGCAGGACTTATATTTTAGACCTATATTTTAAACATCAAGGAGGATGACCTTCTCGAGGTGAGATGAAGAAAGATAGAAGTTCTCCCTATATTTGTATGATATTTTCAAATGCTTCCCACAGACATTCCAGAGTGACTGGCACTGCTCAACACTTCACTATGTTCAAGTGAAATTAGGATTTGCCTGTTTGTTTTCTCTTGGCAAAAGCAGAACCCAAAATTTTAATTGATACTGAAGTGTAGATGAAGCTTTTGATTCCTGGTATTTATCCAATTGCCATTTTTTGCCTATAAATAGAAAAACAGACATGTTGAAAAGGATAAAAATGTGTTGATGGTTTTGCTTTTGCTTTAACTTGAGCTCCATAGAGAGCACTATACAGTGGGGGCTAAATAGCTGATACATTTTTGCTTCCATTTTTTTCTGTTCCATCTTTCATTTTTATAGAAATAGTGAAATTTTCCTTTCCATTGATAAATACTATCCTTCCTCTGCCAAAATCTGAGATCATAAAATTACTTCTGAGAAAAACCAAGCCAAACAAAACTCTGGTTTTTCTCTGAAGCATGTCATTGTAATATTGCTTAATATGTTACCAGTCACCCACACATTCATCCAAGACTGGATTCTATAAGATTGCCCAATTTTTCAGTATTGATTTCTTAACTTACAGCTGCACTCTCTAGTGGCCTGAAGTTTTCACCAGACATCACTGGTTTAAGCTAGCTTCATCTTTCAATTTAAACCATTTCATTCTCCCAAGACCCTTACAAGACCATGTAGTCATCAACAAAAGTTCCTGAAGTAGTTGTGCTAATCAACTAATGCAACTAATCAGTTCTGTAAAGATTTCCTAAAAAACCCCATATAGATGCCATGTCAATTTTTACTGTTTCATGTGGAATAGTCTTGAGCCATTTCTCACTGTATAATGATGCCTCCGGTCTTTCCAACTACTATTTCATTGCCAAGTCCACATGAAGTTCAGTACCTTACCCTCAAAGTTCAAATCTGACCAAGCCATATTAAGAGACAACTTGCATACAGGCTGTTATTGCAGCTGTGTTCTTCTACATGCAGTTAAAAGACATTCCCTTGTAGTTCCAATAAATATTGCTCAAAATGGCTGTAGCTGTGTGCTTACATGATTCATCAGCTTGTGACTTTGGAGTTTTTAACTGACATGATTTAGATCATTCATAAAACCAGGTATTTAACCATCAATAGGAAATTAACAACTTTATTTTTGGATGTAACGTTACAGATGAAATCTGATAACAATCAGTAACAAAAACCTGCTTTCTTTAGGTGGTCCCCATACACTGCTTCTGTAAACAATTTGCTGACCAGAGACATTCCAGGGGTTTTGTAGATCATTTCTTCACATTTGTCTTGTTGGTGATACTCCCATTAGTTCTGTTTGTTTTCTTTCTTACTTGTTTTACTACTCACTCCCAGTTGGAAGATCTCCCCATCCCCAGATCCTGAGGTTGCTCTGGCTCAGTAACTTCTAGGTAGCAGTCCCTTATATGTGCTCCCTGAACAACATGCATTGATTTCAGAAACTGGCTATTTATTTGAACATGCTGAAGCATTTGGTCTTCCACTGGTCACCCACAGTTACTGTACTCCCAGAGTACTCTTTGGCTTCCTTTTTCATTTCATCTGAGTTACTCAATGCTTCAGTGTATTTAGGGAAAAGAAGGATCCTGTGCAGCCTGGATTTAAATCCTTTCCACATGATAGTTTTCTCATGTTACTTACAATATGACCAGTTTTTCTCCAGTATTGCACGTAATGAATTTTTTACAGTCCTTGGGTTCATAAATGTGGAACTCACTACTGATCCATTTGCTTTTCTCAAAGTCAAAGCACATGATTTACAGAGAAGAAAGAATTAAATCAAGTGCATTTCTGCAGAATAGTCATGTTAATTCCTTTTCTAAAGTAAGTGTTATGGATATATGAAGTACAGGATCATTTGCTTGGAAAAATTCAGTGGTGCCTTGAACTTTACTATTTTACAGCTTAAGTTTAAAATAAACTCACTACAAAATTCTAGCATGATGATTAGCTCCACAAAGAACATCTGATTCATGTATACTTCTGTTATAGAAGAAAATTGCTATGGAGTTGATTAAGGTTTGAAGTAAGGAAACAGATGCAGTGTAATCTGAACCCCTTGACATCTTCTGAACCATTTTTAGAAAAAAATACTTCCTTCTAGACTTAAATCTCTTGTGAAGCTCTTTGCATCATGGCAAATAAGACATGTTTTTCATCCACACATAAACAAATCCTAATGATTTCAGCAAGGGCTCTACCTCTCCATATCCTATTGAGTAGTGTCATTGAATTTGTGCTTTCATATATATCTCTGGCAAAACTCCTCTGTATTCTTTTCTCTCCTGAAGACCTTAGTCAAATGATAATATGGGGGGAGAATATCCAGCAACCCCATCCCACTGTGTTCGAATAGCTGTTCCATCTCTAGGCGGTATATATTCCTGTTTACTATCCTGTTATGGTGTAATTGTCTCAAATGCTTGTCTTAGCTCCTGTGTCAGCTTCCCCATTCACACTACCTTTGGATTAATGAATCTCTGAGATGAGGCAGCTCTGAACTGGCACTCTGAGGAGTGTTACAGAATATGTTGTGAGAGCTAGCATTTCAGCTGGAGGATCAAGGATTTTGTAGCTGACCTTTACATAGGCAAGCAGTTTGTCTGAAGGTTTATATCAAGAAAACCTGAACTTAAATTACTTCAATGATACTTCCCAGTTTTAGCTGTTTGGAGCTATATTACATACATGCTATATTCCAGTGCTGCTGGATATAATATTGGTTTTCTTTTTGCACTGGACAGGAGCAATGTAGATGTGTTCCATCAGGGAAGACGGGTGACTTTCTGTGGATGCCCTGCACAGACTGATCAGAAACGTACCTCCATTTTTCAGAGTGATGAACTTTAATTTCTAGAGTACATTAGTTGCATTTCAAGATGGCATATATAAATAGTTGAGACCATTATCTTTAAAAAATAGCTGTTATTTCTATGCATTCATTCTTTGCTCTTGCAACTCAAAATCTGTTCCAGGAGTCATCTGGAAATGCAGACTGAATTTTTGTGGTGAAAATATATTTCTTAGCAAAGTAAAACACCAAGGTAAAATTAATATTTATCCTTAGAGTGGCACCTTTGAAAGCTACAACACTAGAGAGCTGTGAAATATGCTTACACTGGAAGAAGTTTCTCTGCTGAAGTTTCAGAAGTTTCAGAAAATGTTAACAAATTGAAATTCAGCTCACTTTGGTAGTGGCTTGTGATGGGAATACAGCCATGACTGGAATGCTGTGTCATGCTGTGGGACTCAAAGGACCTGATGCCGGCAAGTACTGTTCCAACAGTGCAAATTCAAGCCTTGTTCAGATCTAAGTAGTGATGGGCCTGAAATATATCCCTAGATATGAATCCGAATGGAAGTGCTCCCCTTTACTATGGCTGCCTAAAAATCGGTTTTAAGGCCCATGTTTCTATGCTGTTATGAACAGAATTCACTGCTGATTGGTAGACTGTTTCCAGAGGTGCAATTAGTGTGCTTAAAAAATTCCATCCTAGCATGTGCTGATAGGTCTGAGATGTCTCCAGTTGTTGTAGGTAGGTATGAGCTTTTGTGTGTAACATTTTGAACAAAGCAAAATAGTTAAGCCATAGTTCCAAAGTACACAGGAAGTTTCACATATACAAAACTTGCAAATTTATGTAATTGGAATTAAGATTAATTCAGTTATAAGGAAAGCTGACTGATTAAAAAAACCTTGCAGTTTTAGTACCTTCTAAAAAATAAATTGCAGGAAATGGAAATTTGTTCCTTGATTGTTTTTGCATAATCAATAGAAAATCCTGACACAGATGCATGCAGTGAGGTTCATGTGTTATGTCATGCTTGCTTTCTTTAGAAGCAGTGAATTTGCAATTGAAAACTCAGCTTCGTTTCTCATACTCTGGTGTGCTCTGTGACCAATGCCAAGTTTTCTGGTTTTTTTTTCCCTGTCTCTTTCCTACCTTTTGTCTTTAGAACTTAATTTGTGTTTAATGTGGTTAGATTCAGATTGTGGATGAGAGCAGAGTGTGAGGGAAAAGGAGGGGAGTGTGATAAGGTCCACTTTGGTGTCCTGCTCCTGGCTGGTAGCAGTTACTGTTTGTAATTAGAGTAGCTCCCCTGGTGCAGTCTATGGCTGTTTGTCAAAGGGCTGCTGCAGCTTGCGTTTGGTTCTGTCCTCAGCAGCAGTCATCTCCTCGGCATCTCAGGCTGGCGCTTGTAGAAGAGAATTCTGTTTAGGACTCTTGCGTGACCTTGGAGTAGCATAAAAGTCCTGGAGCACTGGGTAGGTGCCTTTTTTTGTGTTTGTGGCCCCTGAGTAGGGCTCTGGTTAGCTCCTAGTCGTGTGGTTGTTGCTAATGGTCCCCAGCAGTCTATCAAAAAATTAGAATATTTGAAGTCATGTAGAGTTTTATGGGTCTGTCTGTGTGAATCAGATGGTAGAGAAATGGTCCCCAAGTGTACAACTGGCTTTAAGTGGCTCAGCTGCTTTTCTGCATTTGAGTGACAGTGGCATTAAGGCAGCACAGAACCCAACTATTCATCTTTTCTGGGTAGAGCAGCTGTCTTTCAATAACAGCTAGAGGAATGCAGCTCTCCTCTATGACACTGATGTGAGGCAAGCTAAGATAGGAAGGATAATAGGTTCATGCATAGAGGATTACATTATTCCCTTTACCTTAACAACTGACTAAGGTAAGAGGTAAATACTTATTTACCATCTAAAGATGTTATATAATTTATATGATTTAAGTAAAAGAAAAGGTTTTTTTAAATAGTAGATAAAACCTGATTGTTTTCCCCACCTGTATTTTTTACAAATACATTAATGTTCTAAATAATTCAAACCAAAAGAATATGAATACAATAATTCCATTTAAGTTAATTAATATTAAGAATATATGAGCTAAGAAAAATGGTTAATGAGATCCTAAAGCTTTTCTCTTTATCTTCAGTCCATCTCCTCCCTCCATCTCCCATATGCTGTCTATGGATTTAAGTTGTGTATATATCCTTCAGGAAAGCTAAAGGTTAAGTTTTGGTTTAGGATGGAAGTGTTAGTCCCTGAGAAGAAAACACATGAAGAGACCGAAGATTTGCAACAGTATCATCAGAAGCCTGCAAACTGCAAGAAATTGCTTAGGAATTGCTGCTTGATAAAGCGAATTTTTGCCTGGAAAAGTTTGAGCTCTAAAGGTACCTTTCCTATTTTTAGTGAAATTTTTGGTGTATGAAGAATTGTTGTCTTTCCAAGAATTCTGAATTTTTGATACAGTGGTATTACTGAATTTAGCATCAGTCAAGTTACAGGTACAAAAAGTCTCTGCTGTCTGGAGTCTATTGTGCAAAGAGATTAAAAATGGTACAGCTTTGATTAAAGGTGCTTTATCATAATGTGATATAACTAATTGTACTGCTTGAGCATTCATTTTGCAGCACATCAGAATACATGGCCCGCAGAAAAGATCTGCAGAAAAAAAAATAATCCTTCAATTAGAAGATGAATGAATAAATAAATATAAAATCCCAGCAATTAGATGTATCAATTTATCGGGGCCCAATCCGAAAATGTGTTTTGATGAGTAAAACCTCCTTTGATCACTGTCAGAGTATATTTACATAGAAATTACATGATCAATCCCTTTGTCTTTGAGGAAATGGAGAAAGGTAACATCCTGTCACTTTTATACATAATGATGCTACGTACTGTATTTATTAATAAATACTGAAATAAATGCTCCATTTTAAATAAGAAGCTGATAGAGAAATATCTCACCCATTTAAAGTCTAACTCTTTTATGAATAATAAATTAAATGGTAACCATCCTGAAGTGATGGTTAATCTGCTTCACATTATTTTCCTCAGGAATATAGACACAGTTAAGGATTTTTTTCAGCATTGATTCCTCTTTTTACCATCATATTTGTACTTTGCCACATTTTGTAAAGCAAAACAAAAAACACTGCCCCAAACACTGCCTTTTGTGTTTTGGCAGCATTTTTCATCCCCTTGCACACAGTTTATGACAATAAAAAAGAACAACCAGGTACTCTCTATATTGAATTTGTGTCAAACAGGATGAAAAAAATGTATGGCAATTTTTTGTCATGAAAAGCTAAGTCACCATATCCAGTGATATGTTATTTTACTTACACATATAATTTAAAGGATATGCTTTAGTAGCTTAGTTTCAGCATTTAGAAACAATGAGCTGGTTAAATGAAACCTACCTCTGGTTTTAAACTGCCCTGTGTGATCCAAGTAAACAAGTGTATGATATGCCTTCTAACCTAAACATATGATTTAGCCATTCTTGGCCACTCATTTTTAAAGCTTTAGGGTAATATTTCCAACAAATGGCTGCTTTAATCACTGTGTGTATTTGGTTTGCTAAATACATGTTTGATTTCTGATTACTGTATCAGTTTATATCTATAATTCTCTGTACTTTCAATTACTTCTTCTGTTGTTACTAATGAAGCAAAAATGAGTTTGCTCCAAACCTCTCAAAACACTCATCCTTTTGTTCGTGGGAATTCTAGATTTATTTATTTTTTTCATTTCGTTATTTGTCAGCAATCTCAGTAAGCCTGAGGAATCAGCTATCTAGAAATGGTATGTGAATCTAAAGCAACTTGCACTGAAGTTAATAGATCTGATTCTCCAGTACCTTTAAACTGGGTAATAATTTGCTCCTTTGGTAAGGGTCTTAAAACAGTTTATATGTAATGATAGCATTAATTATTTATTTTTACTTGGTAAAGTGAATTAGCAGATATATGAATCACTGTAAAATCAGGCTTAATTACTCTGGATTACTCCAACAGAGACAAAATCAGAATCTGACACATATTTAACCCAAAATGAAGCTACTAATTTTGCTTTATCTGGTACCAAATGATAGAAAGCCTATTTCCATAGGGATACCTTTGCAAGAACCTTTGAATATTTATCAAGATCAAGAAGACTGATGTCCTAAGGTACTTTCTTTAGCACTGTTCTGTTGTCCAGAGTGACCTTACTGACCGAACAGATTTTCTTGGACTTCAGTACTAGAACCCACTGACATCTGTTACACAAGTTATGTATGGCATATCCTGTTGTGTTCCTGAATCACAGCTAGGTGAGATTTCACACATGAAAAAGCTGGGCATTTCTGAAACCTCCTAGTCTTGGCCATGGCAATTCTCGTCCATTCTCTGCAATAAAGTCACCAGGAGGTCTGCTGTAATTTATCCTTCCTCCTAGTACCCATGTCAGTGCTGTGGTAGCTGCAGAGCACCTGCCTACTGATATACTTGGTCAATACCTACTGTTTTCTGTCAGCATGATGAAGGTGGGCTCGCAAATGATATTGTGGTGGCTCATTTCCACTTAGGCATTTCCTTACACAAATCAGATTCCCTACTGGTTTTCTTAAGCTACCTTACACTGGTAAAGTGGTATAAAAGTAGTCATTAGGCTGTTGAGGCTTGCAGTTTAGTACTTAAACAACTGAAATGTTTTTGTTCATATTTTTTAAAAATAATGAAAACTGTAAATACTGATTTATTTGTTAATTCACTGCCATTTTAACAGTTTGTAGCTGGAAGTACTGTGAAGTAATGCATCTTTGATCTTCCTTTTCAAAACAGAGGTTATTTCTCCTCTACACTTTTTGATATTTTAGTTTATTTGTATATTCTCAAAACTGAGTTTGTCAACATGTTGCTTTAACTTTATAGAATTAATTATACTTTCAGAGACAATTTTCATTTATGAATTTAGAGCAGGCAAATAAATATTTGATTTGCTGCAATGTTCAGATGATTTAACCCTATCTTCAGCATGAATAATCTTCACTCTTATCTTAGAATATCCCGCCACTGGGGATGTCTTCCTGCTTTTCCTGCTTCAACATCTCTCATCGGAATAAGAATGTTATAACATAAACACTGGAAAGATAATTATACTCAACCCTTTTCTATGCAGTATTTAAACAACATGAATTTAATTCAGTAGTGATTGCTCCAAAGGAAGAAGAAGAGAATTTAATAAAAGGGCCTCATAGTACAATTTCACACTAAAGACACTATTTTAGTCAATGTTCAAGGCTCAGTAATTTGAGTAATTCCATTATACAGTAGTTTCAGAGAGCAGGTATCTTGTAACTAAGGCTAGAGAAACAGACTAGGACTATTGCCAGGTATACATCAGGGAGAGCTCAGTACTGCAGTAAGCTCCGGGCCCAAGTTTAAAGCATGTGTTGAAAACCTGGAGGGTTTCACTTTCAAACATGAGCAGCCCTGAAGTATCTCCTAAATAAATTGGCAACCTACTCAGTTAACCTAGGGCAGTTATGAGTCTTTCCCGATCATTCCATGCCATGAATATACATTCTGCTGCAGATTTTATAAAATGTAAATGAGAGACACCAAAAGGACAACAAGTTGTCTGTCACAAAGATAAATTTGGAATTGTACTGCTGACTCTGCATTACATACTGCTAAAAATATTATAGGTTATCAAGTGTTTATTTATAAATTGTTATATATTTGATTTTCCTCAAACTACTTATTTATGAGTTGAGATACGAATAATTTAGGAATAATTCCACGCTGTCAATCAATAAGTGTATTTTTCCCTGTCAAACAGTACATTTGACATAATATTTAAGGAAAAAATAACCCAAGTCATTTGAGAACTAGTTAAACATTCTGCTTTCCCTCAGGTACTTCATATACTCTCAGACTTTGTATAACTAAAAAAATTCCTGCTGGAGATGGCCTGTACTGTTTTTTTGAAATATGAACTTCTTGTGAGCAGGATAATAGTTTGTCTATGCAGTCCATTTACCTTTTCTTTTCTTATGCAAATATCATGAACATTACTTTGAAATACAGTCACATCCCAGACCATGAAAAGAAATTTTCCTCCTAGTTGTTCCAATTAACAAGAACCTTTATTATTATTATTATTGGGGCCCTTTGGACTGAAACATTCTTCCAATGTCTCTCAGCATTAATTCTTCTGTGCCTGTTTGCACCACCCCCTTTCTATTGAGCAGTAAAGCAATGGGGCAAATCCAACCTGAAAGGTAGACAGTGATGACAGCAGGATTATATACAGGGTTTGTAATCCACTATCAAAGCCTTCAGATGTCTTAATTAGAAATTATCATGACTCCTAATTAGGAGACAAGAGTTACTTCCTAATTTTATTGCTGAAGCAAAACCATCTTTTTTTTCTTGTTTACTTGTGCATGGAGTGATAGCTACTGAAATCTGCCTGCTCCTAGTCACCCTTCCATACAGGAAGAATATGAAATAAATGGTGTAGGTTAAAATGACAGGGAAAAAAAAACCCTAAACCAATAAATAATAGATATCCAGTGTCACGAATAGCATATATTCCTGACTTCATTCCCTTTTATTCCCTTGTCCCAGTAGCTACTCTTCACTAGCAGTCCTCTCATAAAGGATTGCTGGTACACTATTCAGAGTTTAACTTGTCCACTAATTGAGTTTTTGTGGCCTGACAGATGTGTCATTTTTTACTCCATGTCATGTCAAATGACTTCATTTAGTTTTCCTAGGATTTTTACCACAGTTTTCTCACAGATGCTTTGAGCAATGTTGCGTTTCTGTTGAATTTACAAATTTACATAATGAGAGGACTTTGCAGAACTTCATATGGGCATTAGAAAAAAATTATCCTATGTACCTATAGAATTGAAGTTTAGATGACTTTGTTATTTTGAGTCTGAAAGCCTCTAATGGAAGAAAAAAACAAAGGGGGGAGGGGAAGAGATGGTGGAAGGGAGGGATAAATTGGAGAGAGAAAAACCAAGGACTGTGTCGCCCCCTCTCCTTTCCATTCTAGATGGTCAATAGGTTAATAATTAACCCATACCCTGTGAATCTTTCCTGAATGCTCAAACAGCAGGTGTTGTAGCTTATTGCTACATGTATTAACCACTGGAGAGATTAGCATATCTGATATTTTATGCTCTGAAGACAAATATAGAAATCCATTTAAAAATGGAACCTCTCATGGTTTTAGGCAATACAAAAATCTTAATTTTGTAAAAACTAGAAGAAGAGAATTTTACTTGAAAATTCAAAATGAACAATGTTTAGCCCATTTCATTTATTTGAAATATTTATGAAAATATTTTACAATTTGATGATGGTGCTCTTGATGTATATGTTAATCTTATGTAAACTAGTGACTAAAACCAGGAAAAGTCACAGTGTTAAAACTGTATTCACTTTACATCTTATAATAATTTTTTCAGAGGAAATGAACATTGCTCAGTATTGCTTTAGTTGCTTCTTTAATTACAGTGAACTATGAATTAGTACTGGTTTTTTATTCAGCTCTAATAAGTCAGTTTTGTGGTTTATACCTTCTGTGTCACTGTGCAAATGTTCCATTATGTGCTACAAAAATTTCACCTTCTGAAAACATAATTCATGCATTGTATATACATATCTTTTCAGGTCACTGAAGTGGATGGAAGAAGTTGATATATTCCATTTAATTGTAAAAGTGTTGCAAGTCATGAGCAATTTTATATATTTCACATTTTTTCCCTGAAACAAATGTTGAACTCTATTCTTAGGTAAATAATTCTCCATATTGGAACAGAGACATAGCCGTACATATTTACTAGGTATGAAAAGATTGCTAATAAAACATGATTGAAAGAAAAGGAAAAAAAATGAAGGAAAATAATCTATTTTTAATATTTTTTGGTTTGTTTTCCATCAAAGCCTATTCACCCATTATAATCTCAGACGAAGGAGTTTGTATTTAGAGACCCATCAAAAAGTGGAACCTTGTAGTTCTGTTCTTGCCAAATGCCATCTCTGAAAGACAAATTATGACAATAAAATTAGAGGCTTTCCCTGGTGAATGTAATTTTCTTTAAAAACTTGTAGCACAGGGTGATCTAGTCTCAACAAGACTTCTAATACATATTCTCTTCAGGGTAGAAGTAATAGTTAATAGCACAAATTAACAGGAAACTATTATGCAGAAAAGTTTGTTATCTTTCAGGTCATTGAAAGGAAAATTGGAAAAACATTGATTCTCACAACTTAGAATCATTCCAGAGTGATTATTTCAGAGTAATTAATGTTTTGAAAAGGGCTTTTTCTGTGTATTTGTGTACAGACTTGCTAAACTGAGCAATACATGTAGCTAATGAAAATGTGAGGCTCTGACGCACACTTTCCTAAGTATGTATAAAATTATGTAACATAATTTTTGGCTCGCGGAAGTTTAATAATCTCTCTCCTATGTTTTTCTTGGGAAAATCCCCATGAACATATATCTTTTCAAGCTTTTAGTTCTTCTAAAACTTTTATAATTAATACTTAAGAGTATTACATACTCTTTACATTACATTACAATACAGTCATGACAAAAGACCTTGTTGCTTTACTCTGTACATACAAGGTTTTTAAACATTTCCAAATTTAAAAATAAAATAGCACAAATCTTGGAATAACCACTAGATTACAATTTGCCTCTTCAGATCCCTTGAAAGAGTTGTTAGTGCCTATAAAAATATTATCCATAACTGATTTTTAAAGATGCTTAATAAAAAGATTGCAAAGTGCAGATGACGAAGCCAGTTCTCCTTAGAGTGAATGTGCTTGTTAGGAGGAGGATATTTCCTGGGAATTAGATTTCCTCGGGGTTTGACATTCAAATGATAAAATATGCTCCACAGTTAACCCCTATGAAACATGGCTCAGAAAAAACGTGAGTGTATCTTCATGGAGTTTATGCCTTATGCTTTCCTGGCTATGTAAGTATAAATATTACACAAGATACGTGTCTCCTTTTCTCTTGAAGGTTTTTTTCTTTTATGTCAGATTGGATTTTTATGGTGTCCTGCAATTGCCACCTTTGTAATCCTGGCATTGCAGTTACTAGGAGGGATGTGGTATTTGAAGTGGAAGGATTAACTCATGTCAGATAGTTGCATAAAAACTAAACATTTGCAGAAAACCATGTTAAAATCCCAAGCTATTTTTGCTCTTTGCTTGTCTTTCTTTTCCTACTGCCCAATGTTAGCACCAAGCAGTTTGCATAAGACTCCCAAGAGACAGTGTACAGTTTTTAACTTGCTTTAATTAAGAACTTTGAACAGTCCCTTTTTATTAACCATTTAGTTTTTTGATTAATCATAGTGAATGTGTATTTTCTTCGTATATAAAAAGCATGATAAATATCGAGCTGAATGGAACCTTGCCAGGGATGTCACTCTGGACTGTGATTAATGAAATATTATTTTTCCATTGAGATCATTAATCCTACTTACCAGTGATCACCTTATACTTCAATCAGTTTAAACTGTTAGAAAAAAAAAAATCCTAGCATCTTCTTGAATTCTGAAGAATAAAAGGAATAGTTGATTAACTGCTCTTTAATCATCTAGTTATATAAGAAATAGAATAGTTTCTCTAATTCTCCTTTTTTCTCTTCTAGAATTGGAGTCACTGCTTCAATACCTTGCAGATATTTAAAATGATGCATTGCAATACAATATAGAAACTATATACCCTGAACATGAGAGCAAATGATGAGGTTCTGATCTTTCCATTTGAAAATCTGATGTCTAATTTTGTTTCCCTAGGCTTTCTTTAATTGTTATACAAAGGCCAGTATCCCCTTAAAAGAAAAAAAAAGTTTGCTATTTTATTACAAATCTGTTACTTAAGAATCAGATTCTACTAATCAAAAGTTTGGAATATAATACATGTGGAGGATCACTACTTTTGGGAAACTCAGATATATTCTTTATGAAACCAATACTCAGATTGTCTTTGATTTCTACTATGTCTGCCAAGTGCTGCTTTTTTATTTCAAAACATTCTCTCAATCAAAAACTAATAGGATGAAGAAGTGTATTAGATTAAGTGGAAGGACTTTTATATTCATGGCATACTTAGGAAATGTGATCAATCTTTAAATATCTTGCCACTTTCCGTCTGGACATTATTCCAGCAATTTAAACGGCTAAATATATTGAGAGTATTCTAGATTAAATGGTAGCTCTGAATGTCTTTTTATAAATGATATGGCTCATAAAGAACTGAATTTGTTGTGGTGGTGAACTATACCTGCATTTTGTTTACTGAAGTGTAGTGAATATTAGTGCAGTATAACACAACTGTGTTTGTGAGCATCTGTCCCGGAAAAAACCCTGCAACTAGAAGGAGCACTGCAGATCAAGTAAGTTGTCAGAAGCAGCTTCTTTCAAGTATGGAAATCCATCTTTTTTACTTTTTTTTTTTTTCTTTCTTTTTTGGCATGGTGGGGCATTATGGTTGGATAACTTTTCACAAAAGATCAAATGAAAAGAAAACCCAACATATCTTAGAAGTGGAAAGTCAGGGCAGAAGAAGGGAGGGAAAAACAGTACGAAACAAATAAACCAGAATGACTAGAATAACAAGATTACATGTTGCTTTGTTTTCTTTTCTCCCCTCATTTAATTTATTGTTGTCGTCGCTTTTCTTTAATACTTGTTTCCACTGGAGTCTTCGGTGTGATCCTGACAGTTCTTATGGCAGGGTAGATTTGCCCTCCTTTCAGCCCGAAGTGGGTAAGTGGGAGGGCTTGTTGCTTTCCATTGCTGCAAAAATGCCATCCTGCTGGGACCTCCCTGCTGTTCCTTCGAGTAGCATTAAATTCTTGGCAAGAAGATGTGTTCTCCATTGTTCTTTAATTTTCTTATTCATCCTTTATGCATACAAGAGACTAAGAAAAATTCTGTAAAGAGCCGGAGTTCTTCACAGCCATCTAAATGTTTAGTGGGCACAATGACTGTGTTAGTCATATGCGGCAACACTGGAACTGAAATTTGCAGATCACCTCAACCAAATGACAACAAACCTGTACTGGGTAGCAAAAGCAGAAGGCACACTTGATTTCACATATGTCACAGAAAATGGTGCTGGAAATATTGAGCTTCCTAAGAACTTTCTGTACTGTTTTCCATTAACCCTCCACCTTTGTAGCCAACCTGATTTCTTTGTTATACAGTCTAGGAAAAGAAGTAGTACAACAGGTGAACAAATTAAAAAAGTATAATACCTCTAATACATTTTCTAATGCATCATTTAATTTGTAACATTTTTGGCTCTGTAAGTGCAAAAGTGAGATACTTGGGTGAGTTGGGGTCATCGTTCCCAACAATAGGGAAAAGCTATTTCTGACAATACAAGAACTCAAGGTCTAGGGCAACAGAAATGTGAAGTTGGTTTCATTACGTACTTCTGGCCTAAGCATATGCGTAGGTTAAGGTTTTGAATGTAACAGCAAGGGTGACTAACAACAAGAATTTATAGTATTTGAACCTTTGTCATTTCACATCACTGCATCTATCAGCTGAACCATTATAAATGTCTCTGTGTTTATCTTTGGATGATTTGTGTTTATTTTTGCTGGTTGAGAGGTAAAATTTTTTAACTTATGAGCCTTCAGTTGACAGGAGCTACCTTTCCAAGCTGTGATAGCTTAACTAAGTCCCTTAGTTCATACCACTTCTGATGCAACTGAGATAAAGAATGAACAATGAGAAAAATCAAACTCAGGTGGAAGAGAAGAAACACAACAATATGTCCCTACAATGATTTATAAATCGATCATTGTATTTCTGAATCTCATTGTTCTCTGCTGTGATAAAATGTCTGTAAACCCAGAAATTATTCCATATTGTTCTAGTTTTTGATTATATTACAGCACAATAAAGTACTGTAGCTATCAGTGTCTCAGCTGTTAATTTTGCCTGAAACCAATAAACCTCTACAATTTAGTAAACAGGGTGGAAAATCTCAGGTGATGAACAGTTTTATAGAAATGATTGTAAGGAAGGCAACAGTGCAATTCCTTAGTTGTTGTCTGAACAATTTAAAAAGTAATGAACAAAACAGGATACAGAAAAGAAAAGAGGTCCATATGGTTAATTTATAATGGAGAAGTGGATTTCTTCTGCCATAGTTCCTATGTGATCTTAGAGGATTCAGTTAGGACAAACTTAAGGGATTGATATGATGTGTTTCTTGTTTTCTGAGTGAATCCTTGGGATTTGATTTGCTGAATATTGAGCACTTGCAGCATTACTAATTTGGCTTTGAACAGATATGAAAGGCTGTATTAAGCATTGTGAAAATGAGCTTCCATGAGTTTCCTACCAAATACCCAAATTAGTCAGTACCTTTGATCTTATTCTCACTGTGTCTCTGTTTTGCATAAAGTAGATATAATAATACCCTCTCATCTCACAGGGATGTTGTGAATATAAATGTAGTAATGTTTGTGAAGCATGCAGATACTGTAGTGATGAACATCATAGAAAACTGTATTTTCAGCTCAGGTTTTCAGTAATGTTTGGTAAGTAAATTACGGGGGCATAAAATATGGAAACACTGAAGTTTTGAATTTGGTAAAGAGGTAACATCATAGAATTAAATTCACTTATCAGAAGAAACTCCTGTTCAAACTAGAGCACACGATCATATTATTAAAAGATTGCATGATATTACATATGTAGATAGGGGCTGAACTAATGCTGTTAGTATTTATGTTAACAGTACAGTCATTTTGATATATACCTCCTAAGTAATATATATATAGCAAAATTTCTGAGTGTGAAGGATTTATAGCATAAAGCTCATATCTTGGATTGCAGTTCTGCTCAAAAGTAGGAGAAATGTGATTGATCAAAGGGTCAGGCCCCAAGATACAAAGTGTGAAAGGTGTGAGGGGTACAGAAGTATGTTCACTGTTCAGTTGATTGTGTAATGTTAATCTTGTCATGCTGAAATGGACGAGTTGCGGTAAGCTTCATTGTAGAAGGAATTTCATTCAATTTGATTTATAAAAATAAGTCTGTACTGAATTAGATAAATCTTTATGTAAGAAATCAAAATATCACATGTCTGTTGGCTGTGTAAGGTTACATTTTAATGTGTGCCATATTTGTTTGGGAGAATTGTGAGGAAAAAGGGGTCCTTATTTGATTTTTGCTAGAAATGGTTAGTGTCTCATTTTGAATGAGTTCCTGATACCTAACATATTTAACTGATATCCCCACTTTAACTCTTTATTACTTCGTTGTATGTGAAGCAAATTATGAAATCTCCAAATGTTAGGAAAAAAATAGGAAGTTACTGATTTTTTTATTATCAAAATCAAGTCACAGACATAAAAAGAAATAATACAAATTTATTTTTATAATTCAGTTAAACTACAATTGATTCTATACTAAAAACTAATCAGTATATTATAACTGAAGAGATATTTTTGGACCAATACACCAGCTGGTATCACAGATGGTACAGATGGCATAAGGCTCTTTAATGGGATAAAGATAATGTGTTGGCACAAAGAGAGTTGAGTATATGAACGTGATTTTTCTTTCTCATTATAAACTCTCTAATCAGTGTAATTTTAATTGATAAACAATTGATACATTTGTGTTCCACAAATCTGTGTAAATACTAGTATCAATACTTTTCAGTCAGTGACATTAATATAACCTTATTTTTTTCTGTAAAATCTCATATGCCATAGTAGACAACAACTCAATAAACATAGCAGTTTAAAAGAAAGAATTGCAAGGCAAGTTTGATATTATTAAATGGTCTACCTGCCAGTTTTGAAGGGGATTAATAGAGAAATTTATGGAAACAGCTGAATCCCTCAGAAAGGTTTTCTTATCAGGAGCTTTGATAATAGTAAAAGGTGTGATAAAAAGTGACCAGGAAAACATTGTAATTATCTTCTCTGAAGATCCACAGTGTGGCTGGATATTTCTTGATTGTAGTAGAGGGGCCTCACTGGGTAGTGTGGGTTTTAATGAACTTAATTTCTTTTCTTACAGATGATATCCTATAATGTAGTGTTGAGTTCAAAAGATTTTTACTTGTACCCCATTCAGAACTTTATTTTGTCACTTTGCTATTTTGTGTACATTGCACAAGACATAAGAACTACTTACAGTGTAGCCTGTAGAACAGATATCTACAGTGGTGCTTTCAGTCATGAAGCTGGCAAGATGCTGGTAGATTGGGATCTTCCCAAGTACCTGAAATAAACCAATCTGCCACTGGCAAAATTTGCCAGTGGGCACGTTGCTGAATAACTAGCCAATTGCATTCAGATTTTTTATTCTTTGAAGTTCACAAGACACAAGATGTTCATCATTTAGAAATACAGTTGCATTTTTTCAGGTAAGACAAAACCTCCGAAAGTATCTAAGCTTTTGTTTGACACACCTAGGTTGCTATGCATATTTAATAGAATATTATACCCAAAGACTCATTACTCCAGTATTCACAGCCATTTCTAGATAATGCAGAAATGTGGCTAAAGGTGTTAGGATTTGCTTAGTGATGGAAACCTTGATTTGAAATTAATTTCATACAGATCTTGAGCCTGGTGATTGTTAAGACATATTGAAGCAAAACTAGCCAAAACTATTTGCTTGGGATAAGAAGTCACTGCATTCAGTCACCAATGCAGCATATAAATTGTATAGCTTAATGCCCCAAGGGAAAACCTGGGAAGCAAGACAGCACCTCAGGACAAGGCAAACCCTGATGGTTTCTTAATCAGGAGCTGCAGTTTCCACTGCAGCATTCCTCTGGACGGCCACGGCTGGAGACATATCCAAAACATGCCCTTCTCACAAATTCTTAAAGTTGCAATGGAAAAGGGGAATTTTCTTGCTTTTTTTCCCTTATAGTGATCTATTTTATTTTCTTTGTGTATGACTATTCCACTTGTAATTAGAAACTTTGTGTTCTTTAAGGCTGCGATAGTCATATGGTTGTTGTATAAGTATCAAGGAGCTAGGAATGGCATTCTTAATGCCATTGTGCTTTTATCATTGGATGTAAATCATAGAATCATAGAATCATCAGGGTTGGAAGGGACCTTAAAGATCATCTAGTTCCAACCACCCTGCCAATGGCAGGGACACCTCCCACTAGAGCAGGTTGCTCAGAGCCCCATCCAGCCTGGGCTTAAAAACTTCCA
>WUAM01000334.1:4029015-4046488 GCA_024336885.1 Actenoides hombroni | reverse complement strand
TCCCTCCCCAGCTTTCTTGTAGCCCCCTTCAGATACTGGAAGGCCACAATAAGGTCTTCCTGGAGCCTTCTCTTTTCCAGACTGAACAACCCCAACTCTCTCAGTCTGTCGTCATAGGAGAGGTGCTCCAGCCCTCTGATCATCCTCGTGGCCCTTCTCTGGACACGTTCCAGCACTTCCATATCCTTCCTGTAATAGGGATTCCAGAACTGGACGCAGTACTGCAGGTGAGGTCTCACGAGAATTTTTTATAAATATATATAAGGACACTACCTAAACTCTATCCTGGATCCTGGTTTAGAGTTCATGCACCAAAGTAAACTCTTGAACATTAGACAGAGGAGATTATGCCTACCTGGAAATGGCAAACCATCAGTTCTTTATCTAGAAGTAGACAAAATGTAATAAATGAGATTATAAATCCCAAAAATCCAAATGGCTTTGGTGAAATCTAGCCCCTGTCATAAAGGACAACAAAAAAGTTAATACAAATACATTAACAATAAAAAGTGAGACAGGGAGCATCTCCATCCTTTATTGGATGCAGGGGGGGATATTAACAACCAAGCATGAGGAAAAGGCTGAGACACTTAATGCCTCCTTTGCCTCCATCTTTGTTAGTCACACCAGCTACCCTGAGGGCATTCAGTCTCCTGAGCTGGAAGATAAGGATGGAGAGCAGAACAACGCCCCCCTCTTCATGCAGGAGGGAGCAGTTAATGATCTGTTACAGCACCTGTACACTCACAGGTCCATGGGGCCAGATGGGATCCATCCTAGAGTATTGAGGGATCTGGCAGAGGAGCTTGCCAAGCCACCCTCTGTCATTTATCGAGTTTTGGCTACCAGGGGAGGTCCCAGATGACTGAGAGCTTGTCAGTGTGGCGCCCAGCTACAAGAAGGGCTGGAAGGAGGATCTACTACAGCCCTATCAGACTGACCTTGGCACACAGAAAAATTATGGAGAGGTTCATCTTGAGTGAGCTCACATAGCAAGTGCAGGATCAGGCCCAGCCAGCATGGGTTCAGGAAAGTCAGGTCCTGCTTGACCAACCTGACATTGTTCTATGCCAGGTGACTCACCTAGTGGACAAGGGAAAGGCTGTGAACATTGTCTACTTAGACTTTAGTAAAGCATTTGACACTGTCTCCCACATAATTCTCCTAGAGAAGCTGGTGGGTCATGGCTTAGAAAGGTGGACTCTTTGCTGGGTTAAAAACTGGCTGGCTGGCCAGGCCGAGAGAGTTGTGATGAACAGAGTTAAATCAAGTTGGCGATTGGTTACAAGTGGTGTCCCCCAGGGCTCAGTTTTGGGGCTAATCTTGTTCAGTGTCTTTACCAATGATCTAGATGTAGGGATTGAGTGCTTCCTCCGCAGGTTTGCAGATGACACCAAATCGGGTGGGAGTGTTGATCTATTTGAGGGTAGGAAGTTTCTGCAGAGGGATCTGGACAGGTTAGATCGATGGGCCGAGGCCAATTGTATGAGGTTCAACAAGGCCAAATGTCGGGTCCTGCAATTTGGTCACAACATCCCCATGCAACACTGCAGGCTTGGGGCAGAGTGGCTGGAAAGTTGTCTGGTAGAAAAGCACCTGGGGATGCTGTTTGACACCTGACTGAACATGAGCCAGCAGTGTGCCAAGGTGGCTATAAAGGCCAATGGCATCCTGACCTGTATCAGAAACAGTGTGGCCAGAAGGACTAGGGAAGTGGTTATGCCCCTGTACTTGGCACTGGTGAGGCCACACCTTGAGTACTGTGTTCAGTTCTGTGCCCCTTCATCTCAAGAAAGATGAGTTGCTGGAGTGAGTTCAGAGAGTGGCAACCAAGCTGGTGAAGGGTCTGAAGAACAAGTCCTATGAGAAGAGGCTGAGGGAATTGGGATTGTTTAGTTTGGAGAGGAGGAGGCTGAGAGGAGACATTATTGCTCTCTACAACTACCTGAAAGGAGGTTGTAGTGAGGTGCGTGCAGCCTCTCCTCTCAAGCTAATAACGACAGGACTAGAGGAAATGGCCTGAAGTCGCACCAGGGGTGGTTTAAATGAGATACTAGGAAGAATTTCTTTACTGAAAGAGTAGTCAGGTGCTGGAATGGGCTGCCCAGGGAGGTAGTAGAGTCACAATCCCAGGAGGTATTAAAAAACCTTGTAGATGAGGCCCTTCAGGACATGCTCTAGTGGGATGGTGAGGTAGTTGGCTTTTTTTTGTTTGCTTTTGTTGTTGTTGATGACACATGGACATGATGATCTTAGAGGTCTTTTCCAACCATGACTATTCTCTGATTCTGTGAAATAAATGAGTATGTCCTACAGAAGGCAGTGGAGCATGTATATTGTACAACAGGTGTCCAGATTTGTTGTACTCTTAGGAAATGTAAATTATGTTTTTGAAAATTTTAGGATATCAAATATTTATTGAAATCACTGTTCCAGTCACATGTAGTCTGTTCCATTTTTATGAAAAACACTGTTTTCCATATTCAAGAATATTATGAAATGAAGTATGATAAAATACTAAGTTGCAATAGCTGCTATTATTGTTTTCTGTATAGTGTGAATGATAAAACCCTACTTCCATTGGTATTTCAGAATTGCATTTAAATCTATTATAAATAGTCTATTAGCAAGTTACCTTTAAACTTTTATTGTGAAACAAAGCCTGGTTCTGCTACCATGTCTTTTTCCACAGTTGTAAGGACCTTGGCAATGACAGGTTTTAATGGAAGTTACCCATTCTCTAGTGGGTTCCACTGCATCCACTCACACAGGATGTAATAGCATCAGTGTTTCTGATTTTTTATTTTAGGAACAAGATCCTGCTGACTCTACTTATTGCATAGGTACTGAAGTGCTTTGACATAGGCCAAAGCTATACCAGCGCTTGTTTCAGAAAGAAACCTTTGATGGAATTTGAAGTTCTTGCCTTTTTGCCAGTTAAAATCTGACACTCATGAGTTTTGTATTACTAAAAATAGGGTTATGTTTAATTCATTAGGAAATAAGTCAACAATACCCTTTGCAATACCAGGAATTGAGGAATTTGGGTAAGAGTAAAGATAATGTGATTATTTTGCCACTTGTCTTTTCACTTTCACTGGGGTGCTGTAGATTCAAAGTTGGTAAAATTTCTTTGTTTCATTCACAGGAAATGAAAGATGAACCTGAACCTTTTATTAGTCTTCTTGTTGGTTTTCTACTTTTTTTAGTCTATTTCTTTCCTCTGCTCAGAAACTACAGGTCATTATCTCCTCTTTGAAAAGAGTTCAGAAGAGCCTTCCTTCAGTATCATAAAGCCCATTGATCCATTTTTGATCAGACCTTTGAAGTGCCAGCTGCTTTATATTCCAGTCTTGTAATATTTAATAATAATTATACTAATAATGATGATAATTATCCTTAGCTTATTAAATGTCTCAGATTAAGTTATCATAAACTTTCTGGTTTTGTAAAGCTTGTGAAATGATTTCAGCTTGTATGAACCTCCTTCACAATTATGAGAGGTATTACAATTCAGTGAGAGGTCGATTTTCAGTCAGCAATTAAATTCTTGGTTTCTGGGTCACTTTTTTGAGATAAACATATGCCTTGTTTATTCTCTACACTCTATCTGTACTGACTCTTAAAAGCATTCTACAGTTGTACTTTCTCTGGCTTCAGATTCTGATGTCATAATATACAGTTTACACCAGGATTGGAGATTCTGAAGTTTTGTGAACTGCAGATAAAATTGATTCAAGACACTGTCTTCTGAGCCACTGGTCCACACAATAGACTTGCATGTAATTGCTTAAGGAGTCATCTTCTTCATGAGATCCTAAACTGAGTTGTTAACTTTTTGATTACAGTAACCAATTGGGTACCATAGTCTCATTTCTAAGTGCAAGATATTTATGGGATTTTTTTTGGATCAATTTCCAGTCTTAATTGCAAACTTAGTTTTTGCATTCTATATCCATAGCTTTTAAGTTTGATCTTCCTCAACTGAACTGGAGATAAAATACGTAACAGGAACATGTATCTTCAACTCAGTAGCCCATAAAATAGTTTGAAGTTAGCTATAGAAGGTAGCATCTGTTATCAGAACAGAAGATCTAATTGTTAGCTGCCTTTCACTGTATTAGACTCTTGGAGAGGTGCACAGGAAATGATTTATTGTTTTTTGCTCAGTGTCAGCTGTAGGTGTGGTCTTAACCTTTACTGGAGGAATGCAGATACCTTTGTTCTTGCCTCTCGTTGCAGTACAGCAGAGCTTGAGCTCAGGGTTTTTTTGCCTTTCACTTTTCATGGTAAGGTGCACTTCTGAAAGTTGAGTAAGAAGTGTGCCAAACGAGAGATAAGAAAAAAATGTATGTTAGAAAGAAATTACTTCACTAAGGATAAGGCTGTGGGTAAATGGACCTTCTGCATTTCATAGACACTGAGTCTGTTAGCTTTTCTAAACACCTACCAAAGCTCTATGGCATCATATCGGTGATTTTTTTTTTAAATAATTTTTAGTTGGCTACCTTTATTTTTCATTAATTTAATAAATTCCATCATTTTAGTCAATTTCTACTCTTTTTTTCAGGTAAAACAGTTCTAATGAAAATAATTTATGAGTTCATAAGTTCCTTTATTTATAACTATTCCATATAAGGTATTGTCATGGGTTAACCCATCAGGCAGCCAAACACCACACAGCTATTTACTTACTACTCTATCCAAGTGGAATGGGGGAGAGAATCAGAAAAAAGAAAAAAAAAAAAGAAGTAAAATTTGTGGGTTGAGGTACAGAAAGTTTAACAGGACAGAAAAGTAAGGGGAAATAATCAATAATACTAATAATGATAATAATATACAAAACACGTGATGCAGCATGTAATTGCTCACCACCCACCAACCAATGCCCAGACAGTTTCTGAGAAGTGGTCCTCCCTACTTTATATACTAAGCCCAAGATCATACGGCATGGAATATCCCGTTGGCCAGTTTGGGTAGGTGGTCCTGTCTGTGTCCCCTCCCAGATTCTTGTGTACTCCCTGCCTCTGCTGTCAGGCTGGTATGAAAAGCTGAAAAGTCCTTGACTTAGTATAAACACTACTTAGCAACAACTAAAACATCAGTTTTATCAATGCTATCAATGTTTTTTTCATCCTAAATCCAAAACACAGCACTATACCAGATACTAGGAAGAAAAATAACTCTATCCCAGATGAAACCAAGATAGGTTGTCATTGCTAGCAGAGGAAAAAATGTCCGTTTACATTGGTAAGATAGTAAGAAATTTCCTCAGGTAACATTTTAGGATCATTATCATGTACTATTTTATTAAATGAAGTGTCAAAAATATGTAATAATGCAGTAATATTTAAATTAATTACTTAAGTTAAAGATAATTGTTATATTTTGGAAAGCTTCAGTGATTCCACTTCAAATTTTTCTATTGTATCACACAAATATTCTTTCCAATATGCTATACCTTCTGCTGTGATGCCGAATTTACAACACAGTAGTTGGTTTTAAACTATGAAAAGATGTTGAAAAGCAACAATTTAAGTTTCTGAAGCTGTAATAAGTAATTAATATTTTTTAATGTACAAATATGTTTTGAACGTAAGCTAAAATACTCACCAAAGATGTTATCCTGAGATATGTAACCTAAAACCAGAATTTCTTCTTTCACTTGATATGCTTAGAAGCAACATTTTTCTAGAGAAATGAGGGTAAAACCCCAGAGATACATGGAGATATATATATATCTCTTAGTTATTTATCTGCTTGATGATCACCATACCAGGAATCCAGCTGTTTTTCTGGACAGTGATGTACTCTGCAGAGATACCACAGCTGAGTTAACTCTGCAATGGGAAATAATATGCAAGTGCTAGTGCAGGACCTTCACTAGGCTAATCAGCTGACAAAGCAATGCTAACTATAGCAGGCATTTTGCCACATAAGCAGAGCTGTGCTACTTCTGAGACACAGCTACTGCCTGTACACAATGCTATTTTGGGGAATTGTGAACTCCTCACCCCTTATTCAGAGCTGGCTGCATGCATCTAGCTCCCCTCTGGAGCAGAGAGGAAAGAAGGCTGCCTCAAATAACACAGACACTTAAAAGAGAGGTAAGAGTTTCTTTCACCTGGGGGCTGGGTTTCCTGGAGGCATACACAGAATCTCAGGCTCATCACTGCTGAGATCTGCCTCAGTGGCAGATCTGCCAGGCTGCCGCTTGCTCAGTGAGTGTGAGCAAGCCATTTTCTTTCCTGTCATCTCTAGAACTGGGTCACTCCCTACAGCTTTGTAAGGAAGATGCCACAGCAACTGTGGAAGTTAAATACACTTTTTTTTTTTTTTTCATATAATTAGCATTACTAAGAAGTTAGGAGCAACTTTGCTATTGCCTGTAAGTAGAGATCTGCAAACAGCCAGCTATTAGTTTTGGTGCTTGTTCCACAAGCACAGTCCAAGATTAAGAGAACTGCTGCGTACACCCCAAAGATTTTCTATAATCTTTTTTTCGGGTTTGAACAGGTAGGAAACAGGTTGGTACAAAATGTGACTTAAAAAGAAAAGAGCTTTAAATAGAGTAACTTGGGTTTGTTTCTTTACAGTGAGAAAACTTGACTGATATTAACATAAGGCCACAAAATCTTTCAGCTGAACCAAATCACAATTTTTTGTGTGAAAAAAAGTTCTGGATAATTTTTTTTTTTCCAGCTATATGAGTCAGTTTCTCTAATAGAGAAAAATGTTCTTAGAAGCAGTTGTAATGAGTAGGTGGTGGGAGTACCAAAAATTGCATCTATTCAGGGTAAGTCATGCTCAGAAGATATCATTAAAAATATTTCTCCCTCGTTCTGAAGGCTATCATGATGTTAATGCCTCCCTTAATAGATTAGATACATATTGTTTTTTCAATACCTTTTTTTACTGAGTTGTAGCTAATTTATCATCATCACAGGAGCCCTTGCATGATTTCTAGCTGGTCAAAGACACTGGGAAGAAATTAATGGATGCAAATTATGATTAATAAGTTATTTACTCTGCTTTTCTGTTTACAGCAGCACCACCACAGCACATACATTCAAAGGACCATTAAATCAGCAAGTAGTATTATATACAATATACAAAGAAGGTTATTCACTTGGGAAAAAATCAATCTGCAAACCAAAAATGCAACAGTAAACATTCTGATAGTGCCTTTTGGCCTACAACAACTTTCAAGTCATGACAGGAGGTCCTGCATCTCGAAGGCTCTTCATGTCATTTGGGTCAGGCTCTCTGTCTATCTTGGGTGCTGTCAGTTTGTGGTGTGCTTCATGGCTCCAATGCCATCATCTCAGCAGAAAACAGTCTGCTCCTAGGATGATAAATGGAGGCTTTTATGGAAATCTTGCACATGCTAGTTCTGAGCAAGGATGGATTAGTTGCCTGATTGGTAAAGGAGAGTCTTTTCAATTCTGAAAATGTGGTAACAGTTGGCCCTTCTGAAATATTCCCCATCAGGAATAGCTTTTTCTCACTGTTTGAAGCTGAGTCATCATGCATTTTCTGGATGAGGAATGAGTATATAGACTTTTTAGAAGACAGACTTGTTTAACTGTTCTTTGTTATTGGTAATAAATTCCACCTTACATTGTTCATGAAATAATATTTAACAATCAGTCCATGAGGTTGTGCCTTTTCAGAGTACTTTATAGAATCATAGAATGGTTTGGGTTGGAGGGGACTTTTAAAGGTCATCTAATCCAACCCCCCTGCAGTGAACTGGGACACCTTTGACTAGACCATCCTGTTCAGAGCCCTGTCCAACCTGATCTTGAATGTTTCCAGGGATGGAGTTTCTGCCATCTCTCTGGACAACATGTTCCAGTGTTTCACCACCCTCCTTGTAAAGAATTTCTTCCTTATATCTAGTCTGAATCTACCCTCTTTTAGTTTAAAACCATTATCCCTTGTCCTGTTGCAACAGGTCCTGCTAAAGGAAATTGTCCCCATCTTTCTTATAAGCCCCCTTTATGTACTGAAAGTCCTCAATAAGGTCTTCCTGGAGCCTTCTCTCTTCAGGATGGAAAATCCAACTCTCTCAGCCTTTTTGATAGGAGAAGTGTTGCATCCCTCTGATCATTTCTGTGGTCCTGTTCTGGACCTGGTCCAACAGCTTTGTGTCCTTCTTGGGCTGAGGGCTAGAAACAGTACTCCAGGTAAGGACTCACGAGAGTTGAGTAAAGTGGCAGGATCACTCCCTTGATCTGCTAGCTGTGCTTCTTTTGATGCAGCCTTGGATATGATTGGCCTTCTGGGCTGCAAGTGCACATTGCTGGCTTTTGTCCAGATTTTAATTCAACAACACCCCCAAGTCCTCCGGAGCGCTTCTCTCAATGCCGTCATTTCCCAGCCTGTGTTGTTAACGAGGATTGTCCTGACCCAGGTGCAGGACCTTGCACTTGGCCTTGTTGAACCTCATGCTGTTTAC
Organism: Actenoides hombroni; assembly: GCA_024336885.1. Taxonomy (NCBI): domain Eukaryota; kingdom Metazoa; phylum Chordata; class Aves; order Coraciiformes; family Alcedinidae; genus Actenoides; species Actenoides hombroni. The sequence goes on along the minus strand of WUAM01000334.1, from coordinate 4,038,027 downwards.
ACAAGCCCACTTCTCAAGCTTGTCCAGGTCTCTCTGGATGGCATCCTGTCTGGCGTGTCAACAGCACCACTGAGCTTGGTGTTGTCTTCTAACTTGCTGAGTGTGCATTCGATCCCACTGTCTATGTCATTAATGAAGATACTAAACTGCACTGATACCAGTACAGACTCGTGAGGGACATCATTTGTAACCCATCTCCAACTGGACATTCAGCCTTTGACAAATACCCTCTGGATGCGACCATCCAACCATTTTGTTATGCACCGAACAGTCCACCCATCAAATCCATATCTCTGCAATTAGAGAGAAGAATGTTGTGGGGGACTGAGGCAGAGGCTTTACAGAAGTCCATATGGATGACATCCATAACTCTTCCCTTGTTTACTGATATAGTCATTCCATCATAGAAGGCCACTGGTTGGTCAGGCAGAACTTGTTTTTGGTGAAGCCGTGCTGACTGTCTTGAATCACCTCCCTGTCTTTTGTGTGCCTTAGCATAGCTTCTAGGAGGATCTGTTCCATGATCCTCCCAGGCTCAGAGGTGAGACTGACAGGTGAGTAGTTCTCAGGCACCTCCTTTCTGCCCTTTTTAAAAACGGGTGTGATGTTTCCCTTTTTCCAGTGACCAGGGACTTCACCTGACTGCAGGACTTTCCAAATACAAGGGAGAGCATCTTGGCAGCTACATCAGCCAGTTCCCTTAGGACTCTGGGATGCATCTCATCAGGTCCCATAGACTTAAATACATTCAGGTGCCTAAGGTGGTCATAAACCTTCACCACCTTCAGGTAGTCACAAGCCTTTTCACCTCTTGTTACCAGCTTGTCAGTCTTGCTTATCACAGGGGAGTATGCTTTCTTTGACCTTCATGGACTAACAGGATCATATCCTTGGACATTAAATTCTTTATCATAAACATCCTGTAAAGCTTGGCATAATATTAGTGAGAATCTTATGCTATCTGGTTTCAGACAAGGATAAAGACCAAAATAGATGTGGCTAATGAATACAAACACACACCGTGTTCTTTAAGGCAAAAGGAGACACTATTCCTGCTATCAAAAGGAATTGTAGTCTAAATATCCCACGTAATTCTAGTTTTATCAGATGAAAGAGAAAATATAGAGGAACTTTGGGAATTGAGGGAAATGGAAAGAAGCCTATGTAATGGACAAGGATGACTGCTCTTTGTTTCTTTTGTGACATTTTACAGTATCATTGCCATGAAAATGATTTGACTTCTATGATTGATATTGGTCATAATAAAGTGAAAATAGTTTTGTTTGAGTCTTTTTTAGTTGGGACTGTCTTAAGACTTGAGTGGTTTGAACTTGACTTATTTAGCAACTGAAATTCAAGATAAATATTAAAATATTCAAGTATGTCTTTTATTTCATAACCTTGACTTTTTTACGTTAACTACTGTGGAAAAAAGACTAAAGGAAAATGTCTATTAGGGAACTTTTCTGCTTTAGAATTGAAATTACGTAATATCTACAAAAATGCTCTCTTTAGATTGATAGAACCAGACAGGTCAGGCAATGTTCAAAGGCTTAGTAGTCTTCTGTTTATCAACAAAATATACTAAACATTCTGTTCCTCAGAATCAGAAGCTTTATTTTAATTCCTTTTGTCTAGCTGGAGAAAGGTTAAAGGAAAAGATTAAGGTATTAAGAATTTTAAGAATTATGAGATTCTCTAAAGCAATTCTAAAGGTTTTATTTTTGTCTCGGCTGCATGATAGCGCAAACCAACTTTTGTTCTGCTTTCAGCTGAGCTATTTATACTTTGTATTTCACTGAGGACAGTGCCCGAGGTTATTATTATTTTCCCTCTTTTTTTTTTTTTTTCAATAGCATTTGAGAATTTTATTCAAGCATTTATTTTATTTTGTGCTTGAAATATTTCAAAGTGCCCTTTTGCCTCCTCAGTGACAGTAAGTGACAGTACTGTGAGTTTAATTCAGTGGAAGAAAGTCCATATCATAACAACCCAGAAAAGCAGGTGATATTTCTTGCAGCCTGAAGGAATGAGACTTGGCCCCTATTTCTCTTGTGGAAATGAAGTGAGGGAGCATAGCAGGTGGTAACAAAAAAGATAGCAACATAAACTTCCTCTCTGAAACAGGATCCTATAAAACACATCAGAAATATGTCTAGTGAAAACGGTTAGCTGTGTGGAAAGGTTGCCTGGGAATCCTGACATGATCGAGTGGCTCTTCTGCAATTGAGGATTACAAAGAGATACTAGGGGCTGGACTAGTGTTGAGTGGCACAGACCCGCACTGAATGTTTCTAATTACTCCTTCTTTAGAGAGTTTAACTTTGCCACCAGTGATAAATGTTCCAATAAGTTCAGTGGGTTTTAGATCAATAGAAGACCAAAAAGAAAATCTATGAAATGAAAGGAAATTAAGCACCAGAAAACAGACAGATTTGACTTTGTGCATTTATTTATTTTTAATACAAACCTGACTTGTGGGTTGGATTTTTGTATTGTTTTATAATTCTGTTTTATACAAGCCAAAATTAATCCATGGAAATCCTTGCTACAGGACAGAATTGGGGCCAAGGTCTGGGACTGCTGCTAGCTTAGAGTCCACGTCTATTCCATTTCTGAAGCCAAGTGGAAAGGTTGAGAGGCTGTACATGTTGTGGCACACCACAACTGAATGATTCTTATCCTGTAGCTCAGATCATGCAAGAGGCACCAGTTTGGACCCTTGGGCAAGGTGGAACAGACAGCAAAGTGTTAAGAACTGTCAGATGATTTTATGGGTTACTTTAGAAAGAACAGGCTTTTAGGAGTTGATGTTATTTAGTCAAGAATTTGGGTTTGTTTTCTCTATTTTCAGGAGTTTATCATTCTCTTATGTGCTCTTTAGGGTGATGGTCTGATGCAGCCTTGAGAACAGCATGGAGTGTTTCACAGTCTATTGAGAAAGCCTGTCCTTTTTGGGGAATGGTACATGTATTTTACTGCTTTGTAACTTTGATTTCCTACTGATCTTTTATGTTGGATTGCTTGTAATTTAAGTAGAAGTTTCTCTACTTCAGTTTGAAACCTATTTAAGCCATGCTGTTAGGTAATATACCTGTTACATCCTTCTTCCCCATTTCCTTGATATAAATTATACTTACCCAGTTCATTCCGAACTTTATGTGCACTGAACTATAAACTACAGGGCAGCAATTACGTGTGAGTTAGAGAGAAGTTTTCTAGTAAAAAAAGCTTATGTTAACAAATAAATTAGATGCAGACATTCAAGGAAAGGTTGGTGTAATACAAATTAATTACTAACTTATTTTTTGTAAGAAATTCTACCAAATTGTCTAGGCACTGCTCTTTCACCATCACAAGGCTTTGAGTGTTCTCACTGGTGCAGTAAAGTATGATGATGCTGAGGTAGAGATACTTACGTATTTTTTTTATGGTTTTGTTGTATTACTCATTTTCCTTTCATTTATGTTATTAAAATTGAGAATGTAATTAACACCAACTGGTTTCAGCTACAGGCCTGGTAAGAAACAAATTAACTTGTTTCTACTCGTACAAAAAGCATAATCGTATTTCAGACTTGTCATCTATTACAGATACAGTTGTAAGCAGTATGAAAATAAAGAAGCCATGCTTTTTTTAACCCCCATATTTTCAGCTTTTTATGGTTTCAGTAGCTGGGCTGCATCCAGATGAAGTTTATAAATAAATACCTAGAACTGAGCAAGTATGGTGCGGACTCATACAGGTGCAGGTACTGAAGGAAATAAGAAGTGCTACAGGGAGCACACTGGAAGATGGGGCTGCAGCCTCACCACCCAGTAGGAATTGAATACTAACACCACCAGCAATGTATCAGGCAGGAACAATAGCAACAAAAGCAGTGTTGTAACCAACATGGAAGAGACAATTTTTAAAAATGGGTAGAAAAATGCTGCAGATATGTCTCTTTGCAGTCAGTTAGTCCATCCCATCTGCACACAGACCAAGCAATGTTTTACAGCTGCATAGAGGGAGGCTAGCAGGGCACAGGTGTGTCTGATGTACCTGCTGGGGGCAAGCCCTTCAATGGAAGTGACTTCACCTGAGCTTTGTTGTGCTACTTGTGGATAGCAGGACTCATAATCACACTTTGTGGCTGAACGATCTTAGGAGGAAGTGATTTGAAGGTTTATTCTGGTAAAAAGTGCAGGGATACTGGTGTTATTTGAAAGCAATACATTTCAGCTGCTCTAGGAATCTAGAGGAGAATTTGAGGCAAAAGTGGCAGTCTCACCTTTGAGGGCTTTACTGGACTTGGGGAGCCAGCCTTACAAATAGTGCTGAGGAAAGAAGATTTAAAGATAGAGCTGTCATGATTTTTTAGAAGTATCTGCTACAACAAAACTATAGAGTATACAAGAGCTGTGTGACTCAGCCAGAAGCAAGGTGAAAGGCTGTTTTGAGTGAATGATCTGGGAAGAGTTTCTTTCAAGGTATATAAGAGTGTTTTAACGGAGAAGAACAGAGATGTAATCTTTTATCAATGCAGTTGCCATATGGATGTAGCTGAAAGAGGTAAGGCCTTGCTACAGCAATTTATACATTTAAAATTATTAATTTTTCATTTCTTTAGCGCATAGTGAGCACGTTTATATTTTACGTAGAACTACTGTCTTGTTACAGTTTACGCTTGTTTTAACAGGCTAGAAGCTGATCTGTGTTGAGCTATCGCCACCTAGTGGTAATACAGAAACGATAAAAATAACACAGGTTCAAGTATTTTTTGTTAGCTGTTCTACTTTTGTAGGGTGTTGTGGAATATGTAGGAGCAATAGAGCTGATGAACTTTGTTAGAAGCAAACATTAATAAATATGGCGATAATCCATTAGTAGCTTCATCTTTTAATTCCTCTCCTTTCTGTATTCTATGATAACTTTTTAAAGTGTAGTTACTTATTAAATAATTTCTTAAAAATATTACTTGTAGATCTAATTAGCTAGGGCAACAGTTTTCTGTTCTTGCCTGTGTGTTGATTGTTGATGCTTAAAATAAGATGAGGCTTCTTCTATTATGTAATTAACAGTTTCAAAAGCAGCTAACTACATTTTATACCTGCTCTGTACAGACTTGTTTGAATGTCTGTGTATTTTTTGCTTGATATATGTGTTTTGTTTACTATGTTTTTAGTAAAAATTACTTTCAGTAGTATGAACAATAAGCAATATACTAGTTCATCAGTGGAGGTAGGATGGTGGTGGAATTCTGGCATTTGACACCTTCTTGAATGTGTGTGTTTTGTCTGTGTCCTTTTCTATACCTTCTTGAGCAATCAGTGTGGATTCTTCCCTCTACACTAACCCAGCTGGGATGGAGACTGTGACTCACACCTTCATTAAGCCAACTGTTGGGGGCTGGCTTTTCTCGGTCCTCTAATGTGAACGGTTATCCTCATTAATGCTATCTAATAATGTAATTTTCATTATTTCTTGCTTGAGATAACTTTAAGGGTGGCAAAAAAGAGCTGAGCTTTTGAAGCCTAGAGAATCTGAGCTGTGAGGAAGAGATATTGTGCTGCTGCCTCTGAATGCCTGGTAAGGGTAATGTGGAAAAAGCAAGCTTCTCAGGAATAATCTAGCTGTCAATAAATTCAGGTTTCTAACCATTAAAGAGACAAGTATCTGAAGTGGTCATCAAACTAGTGGCAGGGCAAGAATGATGATTACTTGAGGGGTGAAGTTTTTTATGTTCATGGAAGAAACAGGACACGATTTTCTGTAATAGTAAGTAGGTACTAGACGGTCAGTGATCCTGTGACCTCTTCTCTGAACATTTTTTCCTCAAACATGGACACAAATTGGTTGTTTTCTGGAAATCTTTGAGCATATGGTCATCTATTATGTTCTGTATTTCTTCTACACAGAGACATGTGTAAGACTGATAGCTTTTATGTCTTTGTGTTAATCTGTGTTTACATAGTTTAGGGTGAATGAACATGCTTCAAAGCCATGTTGATGTGTCATAGAGCCAGAAGCCACTACAGCTATGTAGCTTTATACTGTGCCATATTGAGATATCTGAGCTATTGGGTAGGACTTGCAGGGTACTGCACTAAGCCAAGCCAACCCAACATACTTAAAAGAGATAGGCAAGATAAAATCCCTTACTCTTCACAGCCCAGAACTGACCTTCTCCAGTACTGTCTTCATGAACTGATCAGACAAAAAGTGTTGCACCAAGTGACAATTTTTCTATGCTTATGTCAGTCCTGTTTGTCATCACTGTTCCTCAGATAGTGTGTGCGCATGGTGTCTTCTTGGAATGGCTTCTGCTTCTTTCTGGTGCCTGCCAAAACATGAACTACTTATCTTCACTTTTTGTATGCTGTGACTGTTTCTGCAAAAAGAGTTATGCTTTCTTTTACTATCTTAATTACTTGGATGGCTGCTATAAACCAGAAAAGAATATGATCTCTGATCTCTTTAAACTGATGTTTTTGAAGTAGAACTGCTTTACAAAAGTTCAAGTATGTTGTCTTCAGTTTTGTTGGGGTTTGTTTTGTAAATATGAAACTGCCTAATAAGAAATGTGAGGAAGAACAGATTTTTCTCCAAGAGCACAGAATGCATAAAATTTATGTGCTATACCTCAGATTAAATGGTCCTTTATTTCTTGAAGTAGCAATCATCTTTTTGACAAAGTGAATGTAAAATTACATTCCACTCATAGAAGCTATTTTCTTTGACTACAAATGGTTCTGTGTGTTAAAAATATGCTTCACTGCTGTATTAGACTGAACACTTCTGGGCTGTGTTTTTGGGGAAGGTTTCCTCTAATAACTTCTCTTCTGACTCTTGGCTTTGAAATTTTGTCACTAGTGTGAATAAATCTGTGGTTGATTGGTTGGACATGTCTTAAATTTTTCAGCGTAAAACACCTGAGACTCCTTTTCTAGATAAATATCTTGTCTGTTTTAATAGGGAAAACAAATACCAAAACTTTTAACTTGAAAATTACCAGTATTCTTCAGGTGATGGTTTCATGAAATCTAGTAGTGTTTTGGAAAACTAAAAAAAGGGGACAAGATAAAAGCTCTACTATATTTGAATTTATTTCTGCTGAACATGTAATGAGATTTCTTTTTCAACCAAAATCAAGCCGCATGCATCTAGCTTAGGCAAAATGATATAATGTAGTCCAGCTTTATCTGTGAACTTTTTTTTTTCTACTAGTGTCTTGTCTGAAGAGATCGTAATGTTTTAAATGACACATTTTTCTTTATTGTCTTACTGGGAATCTGAAGAATTAGAAGAATATTTTTCAGAACTTTACTATGCCCATGAGCTTATGTGTCTAGCAATGGCAGGTGCTTCTGCCAGTTACATGCATTACCCTGCATTCCCCCTCTGACTCAAGTAGATGACTGTGTTGATATACCGTCACCAAGTAGCAGGTGAAGGCAAGACAAGTTGGTGTCTGTTGGAGGCACCAGTGATGGCCTGGCATTCTACAAAAGGAAGGAAGAAAGGACTTATATTTTCTTATTTCTGGAAGAGTTTTCACTATCATTTGTGTCCAGGTAGTGGTAATGTTGCATGACAGCTTGGGCCTTTTGACATGACAGGTCAGTCTTAGTCTTTCTACTGCAACATTATCATGTGCTCACTACACACTTGAATTCCTTTGTTCTCCTTTGTTCATCAACTTTTTATTTTTTTGTCTTTTCTATTTTCCTATGTTTCTTTAACCAAACTAATAGAAGAAAATTGTATTCCACCATATTTGCCACAACTTTAAGTCTCCTAATATCTCTCCCTGTCCCATTCTGTAATCGCTTTCAAGGCTTTGGGGAAGATAACTGTTTTGCGTTTGTTGGAAGTCACTGAAGCAGATTTACAGAGAACGAAATGGAGTAGCTTTACTAATACTGGGCTTGGTTTGCATGGTGGCATTGGCAACAGTGAAAGTGGAATGATAGAAGGGTCTGTGAAGTAGAAGGGCCTCCCTTGATCATATTTCAGTGAATTAACTTGTCTTAAGCAAATGGCAAACTGTAAGAATTTAAGCAGACCATATGTGATAATTACTAATGTAACTGTAAATTGTACTGGCAGTACCTCAAGTTCTTGGTCAAAGTTGCACCCACTTGCATGCCATCAAACAGGTAAGTCAGGGAGGTCTGGCTTCTGAATGTTATGGGTCCTAAGGATGAGAGAGGTTAACAGTCCTATTTCTACTAGACTGCAACTAGTCAATGAAAGGACTATGGTTTAAAGGATGAGAATGAAAGACTAAACTAGGATCACATGACTTAAATGGTAATTCTCATAAATATTTTTCTAATTAATAAATCGCTTTACAGAAATATTTTGTGACCAAGTAAGTCTGCGACCAAGTAAATGTTCTTTGACCTGGAAATCAAGCACAAATTTAGGTCAGCATACAATAGATGAGAACCCTTTCAGTGGCACCACCTAGCACTGTGTACCATCTGGTAAACTCCACTTCCATTCAAAATGGAAGAAATCTGTGAGAAATTATTCCTGCAGTTTTATTTGACTTTACTACTGATTTCCCCTCTGCATCCACCCCCAGCTCGGGACAAGGTTTTCTGAGGCTAGCAGAGTCTAAGAGTGGTACTTGTGTGACTGGTAAAAGGGTAGAATATCCCTTGAAAAGGTTAAGCATTAAAAGCAATAAAGAAGTATTTTTCAGAGTCTTTCAGGGCAAAGAAAGCAAGTGATATTCTATCCAGCCCAAAATGTTCTGCAGTAGTGATCATAAACAAGATTCATCTTAGAGCACTTGATGCTTTCAAAACTCCAGAGTTTTACTTCTCAAGGAGATAATTTATTTTAATACATAGAACCTTACAATCATACAATCATCAGGGTCGGAAGAGACCGTAAAGATCATCTAGTTCCAACCCCCCTGCAATGGGCAGGGACACCTCATAGAGTCATAGAATCATAGAATATTAGGGGTTGGAAGGGACCTAGAAAGATCATCTAGTCCAACCCCCCTGCCAGAGCAGG
>WUAM01000334.1:4007509-4028915 GCA_024336885.1 Actenoides hombroni | reverse complement strand
CCCCCCCCCCCCCCCCCCCCCCCCCCCCAAGCTTTTCATTGCTAGCCTCTTGTAATTTAGCAGCATGAAGAATGGATCAGAGTCGGATACAGATCCTTTACATACAGCTTCATTATTTACATGGTGTTTTCCACTGTATTGTTGGAGACTGAGGTACTAACTAAATAAGCCTGCCTTTGGCTTAATTAAGTACATATAAAACCAGATATTTCTGAATAATAGCTTCACGACCAGAGACTATATAACCGTCTCAACTGTTTGGCTTTAAGTTCTTTTTATTCAACAGCTGTGGGATGATTTGTCAATTAGCTGTTATTCTGTTTTGTGAATTTGTTTGGTTCTAGTTCTTTTTCTATTTCGAAACTCCAACCATTGCCAAGGTTCCCCACTCTCTGGTAACTTTTCTGCTGTTCTCCTCCCATTTCAAAGCAAAGGCTCATTTATAGTACCTTTTAAGACATCACAAATAAAGTCTTTGTCATAGAGCTGTTTTATGCTACAATATAATCCAAACAGCAAGTGATGGCTTCCAAGAGGGCATTCAAATATGAACTTAGTATCCTGTGCTCCTCTGAGTACCTGGTGCTAAGTGGTCATGTGTTTGATCAAGCAGCCATCATTTTTTCCAGACCAGAGAAACCTGTCATTTGGTAGTGGTGAGGAGGAAAAATTTCCTTCTGTGTATTTTTATTATAATTTTTCAAGTATGTACTTAAGTGAAGGATTCAGCTTCACACCTTTCTTTCTTACAGACTGAGTATATTCACTGATTAGAGATTTAGAACATGCAGTGCAGACAAAGGAACTACCCTACTATGAATACACTGTATATACACTTTGATACATGCTTCTGTAGGCTTGTCTTTTGCAGTCAGTCTAAGTAGAGCTCCAGAAGTCTTGGAGGTAGGGTACAGCCCACTTCAGTTGAAGGAATCTGTCACTGTCTCTTTCCTAAACTTACCATGAAGTCTTTTTATCTTCCCAACTGTGTTCTACTCCAGAACCTCATTCACACAAACTAAGGCAAGTCCCAACAACTTCCTCCTCTTTCTTCTTGGTTCCCCTCTTGTCATGCTGACTGACCTTGAGGCCCTCAGTTTCTCCAAAACTGTCCTCTTCTCCTGCCTCTGGGGAGAATGTTGAAAGCTCTAGAATAAACTGCTATTTCACACACTGACAGGGTATGATTTGGGAGTTAGGTGAGTGAGAACAGATGGGAGCAAAGGAGGAATAGGTGTATGGCAGGACTAGTCCCAGGCAGTCATAACTTCTGTCCTCTCTCCTTGCTTGACCTGTGAGTAACATTGGGGTCTGACCCATTTGATCTTTCTATTTTTTTATTTGGCCTGAATGAAAATTGCTTTAAGAGGATCTTGTTTGTTGATATGTCCAGTGAGAGCATTTGCAGATTGTGACTCAGCTGGAAGGTAAATGTTGCAGTGGTTAAAACCTCAGTTTACTGCAGAACTATTACTTTGGGGTTTTTTATTATTTTTTCTTTTAAATGATATGAGTGAAGAGTAACGATACCTCTATAGCTATAATGATTTGGGTAACTTTGTTAACATGCATGATGGGCTTCAGTAGAAATTGACAAGTCAGGAATAGTTTCACAGGAGTCATTAATGCCTTAATGTCTTAATGATCCATGTATAATGGAGTCCTTTCATAGTCACTGACAGGTGTCATTATGGTTTTAGTACAGAGAAATAGATATACCTCCTCTTCCACTTTATTCTGAAGTTATATCTCTTCAGTATGTGAAACTGCCCAGTAAGATTAAAAAATTATGTGAAACCTGATGTCACTAGTAAGATAAAACACTCAAGAAGTTCATAGGTCTGTTGGAGCAAAACAAAAGCTTTCAAAAGACTGGAGCCTAATACTGAAATGTGGAAAGATGTGGAGTTGAGCTATGTTAATTTTATTCTTATTTTGTTGTAGAATATGTAGTGCAACAGGGCACACAAATAAAAGCAGGGTAATTTTGTGACCTTATTGTATAAGAAAAACAGGAAAAATAAATGTTAGAAAAAATTGAATTGATAGCAGCAAGCTTCTTATCTTGCATTTAAAAATATTAAAATGTATAAAATGCTAAAAATTGGTATGCTTACCTGCTATAGAAGAGCACCTTGATGTTCCCACAAATCTTTAATTCTTACAGTGCATGACTGTAACAAAATGAAGTATCACTGAAAGATGTAGGACAGGGTGGTAGAAAGAATAGCAAAAAAATTGCTGGTCATGTGGTTGCTTTTTAATTTCAAGTTGCCAAACTGTTCAGTACAATGCATAACTTCTCACTTAAAATTACTCCAGCACCAGCATGATGAGAGAAGGTAAAAATGGTCTTTGACAATATTTCAGAAATTACAGTTTAATAAATGTATAGAACAAAAACAGTGGCAGTGGTTAGAGTAGTAGAAGTATGTTGCAAAGGGCAAGAATATATGTTACTTTTAATAGAATCATACAGTGTTTGAGTTGGAAGGGACCTTTAATGGTCATCTAGTCCAATACACCTGTGATGAGCAGGGGCATCTTTGATTACATCACGTTGCTCGAGCCCTGTCCAGCCTGACACTGAACATTTCCAGGGATGGGGCATCTACTGCCTCTCTGGGTAATCTGTTCAAATGTTTCACTACTCTTAGTGTAAAAGCTTATTCCTTGTATCTGGTCTAAGTCTACTCTCTTAGTTTAGAATGATTACCCCTTGTCCTGTCACAACAGACTCCAGCAAGAAAGATTGTCCCTGCCTTTCTTATAAGCTCCCTTTAAGTACTGAAAGGTCCCTGTGAGGTCTTCCTCGAGTCTCCTCTTCTTCAAGCTGAACAACCCCAACTCTTTCAGCCTTTCTTGATTGGAGAGGTGTTCCAGCCCTCTGATGCTTTTTGTGGCCCTCTTCAGGACCTCCTCCAACAGCTTCGTGTGTTTCTTGTGCTGAGGGCTCCAGAGCTGGACACAGTACTTCAGGTAAGTTGTCACCCAGAGCAGAGGAGGAGAACCACCACCCTTGACCTGCTGGCTGTGCTTCTTTTGATCCGGCCTGTGATACTGTTTGGCTTTCTGGGTTGCAAGCACACATTGCAGGCTCATGTTCATCTTTTTGTCCACTTTTGCCTCCAAGTCCTTCTCTGCAGGGCTGCTTCCAATCCACTCATCATCCAGCCTGTGTTGATACTGAGGATTGTCCTGACCCAGGTGCAGGACCTTGCACTTGGCCTTGTTAAACCTCATGTTGTTCACACAAGCCTGCTTCTCAAGCTTGTCCAAGTCCCTCTGGATGACATCCTCTCCCTCTGGTGTATCAACTGTACCACTCAGCTTGGTGTCAATCTGCAAACTTGCTGAGGGTGCACTCAATCCCACTGTCTATGTTATTGATGAAGATATTAAACAGCAGTGATACTAGTATGGACTCTACTTGTCACTGTGATATAATTTACATATAAATAGACAATAGAGAAGAATTGCATATTTGGCAACATTTAGGGTAGAACTTTTGGGTAAAAGTGATGTAATTGATTAAATTATGATAAGGATCTGAAAAACTTCAGATTCTCACCAAATACTTTTAATGAGATAACAGGGAAGCTGCTCTTCTAGATTAGTAGGAGACTAAATATAAGAACCAAAGGGATAAGAATTAATGAAAAGGGATTTGTGCTTTTTCCACATCAATAAATTATCTGAGTGAGAAGGTGAATGATAAAATGACAAACTCATGGATGTTCCCCAAGTTAATCAGCATATTTAAAACCTCAGTAGAGGTACTGGAAGAAGATTACAAATCTTAATGACTAGCCAGTTTAAAAAAGAAAAAAAAAAAGTAAAATAAATATTAATAAATGTAGATTATGCAAATGGAGAATGTATGTACTGAGAATTAGACACACTGTTATCTTCTGGAAGCATGCATGCCTATGGGAACCTTTAAAGGAAGAATGTAACAAACAAAATATCGATATTGCTCTTAAATTATCAGTCCACTTGTTTTGGAAAGGATCTGGTAAATCAGAATGGTAAGAGAAAGGGCACTTTTTTTTTTCTGGTTCCATGTGAGGAGAAATAAAAAAAATGGTAGATCACTGCTTCAAAAACAAATGTCAAGTTAATGGATGCTGGCATATAAATGGAGCAAGGAAAGCAAATAGGGAAGATTGTCCGGTCTTCCATATGATAGACAAGTCAGGCAATACCTAATGAAAGATTAAGAGCCAGACAAATAGTTTTCCACACAATGCATAATTAAATAGGTGAGTTCATGTCTGCTAACCACTTTATTATTAGCTTCAAAGGCCATTAGAAAAGTTAAAGAAAGAAAAAATGCATTGAGTGCTATTGAACACAGTGTTTTGATAAAGCCTCTGTTTACCCTTAAGTCACAGGTAACTGATGGTGCAAAGCTACACAAGAAGTAATGCAGTTTGTTTGCCTTGATTTCTCTTTTTGAAATCCCACACAGAAATCTTTGATCAAATATATCATTCATTTTCATCTTAGATGCTTGCTTTCCTTCTCTCTTGCGTGTGAGCTTTTGTTTGTGCTATCGCTGTTTACTTATTGATTCATCCAGGTTCAGGAAAGGGGTTCTGGTTGAAGGTCTCAAGTCATACACTTGAATAACTTGCAGTGTTTTGGTCCCCACCATGTTGCATATCTAGGTATGCTTGCATATCTGCTCTTGACTGGAGATCATAGCCCCAAAATACCCTTATAACATCTAGCTTTCCATGAATTTAGCTGCAGAGTTAAGTGTTGTGATCTTGCCAGCATTTCCACAGATGGATGTCCACATTCATCAAGTCCTCAAAAGCTTGTCATGCAGAGTAGATGGCAATTATGGGGCTTCAAATGGTGTGTATTATATTTCTGCTGACATTTGCCTTAAATTAGCACTTTCCACTGTGTAGCAGTGATATGGAAGAATTACCATATACCCTGTAAGATCTTGACACTCCCTGCTCTGAGGTTGTTTCTTGGCTTTGGGTTTTGCTTCCTCTAGATTTACCTGCCTGAAATCAGTAGAGGGAGGGGGAAACAGACGAAATGACTGACTTTGGCTACTTTATGAAAGTTTTAATTTTGAACATTTTTATAGAGCAATAAAATAAATATGGGTGTGACTAACTTGCTAGAAAGGACGTGAGTTTGAGTATTTGGCTTTAATCTCCTTTTAATATGGCCAAATTGGCCAGAAGGTGCCAGTGACTACGGCTCCGGTCAGCCTGGCAAACACAGAGCCTGGCTGAAGAAACATCCCCAACCACTTCCCCTCCTAGCATCCTCTTTTTGTACGAAATTTATTTATTTTTCCAGAAAAAAACCCCAACCCTGCACAATTTGAAAATATTGGCTGTTTATCATAAGATTTCAGTGCTTTAAGATAAAAGATCTGCAGAAGACATTTAGGTTTTCAAGTGATTGCTGGAAGATGATACATTGTGATCTTTTTTGGGTTTTTTTATTGTGCAATGCCTTCCTTTTCAGGCTCCTCTGCAACCAAAAAATGGGAGATGAAATGTATTGTGAAAAATTAAGTCTTTATTGTCACTCTCAAAAGAACTTGGGCAACTTGTGACTGTTACTCATAAGGAAACTTTCTTGCATGAACCTTGAAAACAATTTCAGTTCCTTGATTATTAAGACTGTTAAGAGAGCATGCATTTTGTTATAGATACATGCATACTAGCTAGCTTTCAGTGACCTTCAGTAAAACCCATAGCTCACCTGTGATTTTAATTTCTTTGGCATCTGTTAAGAAAGTTAGATTACTTCGCATCCCCAAATTTAGCCTGTCCATAAAATAAGCAATAAATACCGGCTCGTTTCTGGATAGTACTAAATGAGCCTAGTGCATATCGCTGAATATTCTTTTTTTAACATTTTTTTTTGCTGCAATTCTTAATGTTTTTAGCGGAATGTATAAAGGGAAGAGACATTAGCTATCTGAAAGTTAAAGGAAAAAAAGCTACTATAAAGTGTAAATGCAGGGCTAGTGGCTTCTAGGCCTTTGCTTGTTCTGTTTTGCTGTAACTGCAAGGTAACACACCTAACTGTGGGCTATTTCCAGTAAGGAGCACTAATAGTGACATACCATGATGTCTAAGTGATTTGATTGTGGACAAGCCTGTTCTGCAGCAATGCTAGGAGAAAAATAAATGAAAATAAATTCTCATGTTACTTGACAAAAAGAGGTACCCATGCTAAATGCATACGTGTTTAATTCAGAAGTGTTTAGCAGGTGCATATCACACAAGCCTTGAGGTTTTCATGTTACATGCTTATCTAAAAATATATAATGTAAATCCATAAGTATATAATCTGAAAGTATTCAAATTCTATCAAAACAGACTAATTGACGTAATCTCCATTAACACTATTTTAAAAGTTAAAGGCAACTTTCATGGTTTCTGTCCATAGCTGCACATAAAGTAGTAATTTTTTGGTCCCTCAGAAAAAGACTTTGAAAACCTAGTTTTCTTTTTGCCATTACTTGATTACTTCATTTTCATGTTTGAAGGTTATGCTTAAATTTTGCATGTGGCTGCCTAAACTTTCATGTGATCATCTAGCTTCATATTGTACAAATATTGGTAGGCTTGGGCAGGCTGAAACTGGATTGCTTCTTTTGAAAAAGCTAGTAGAGTTCTGCATTAACGGGTTTTTAAATAGTGGACTTTCTTCCTTTAGACTTCAGTCAAGTTTCCAGAGGTTTTGCAACCTCCATCAGTTTCCTGCTTAGTCGACTTGCACCAATTTCACACATCATAGTGGAGTAATTTCTCTGTTTACTTTTGGGATTTTGATGATTATTATTATTTAGTGCTTGCTCAAGGTGGTGTTTGAAGTTGTTGGGATTGTCTGGATGATTATCTTATTCAAGCAGCTTTTGAAAAAATGGATTTTTCAAGGACAGGTATTAGCAAAAGGAATGAAGTAACTATTGAGCCTAAGAAATGATATATTTTGAGTAACTGGGCATTAAAGTGCCATGCTTATTTAAAGAACACACAGGAGCAGCTGGTAGAGTTTGGGACAGCTTTGCTAGTTTCTAAAGGTTGTTATTTAAGTGCAAATTGGAAAATCAACTTGTGACTTTTTGGTGACTGTATGACCAATGCATCATCCTGTGGAGGCCATAAGATCCTCCTTCCTCGCCCGGCAAGTATGCATCCAGCTTGGAAGGCAGCTATTCTCATTTTGATTATTTCTCCTATCTGTATTTCTGACGTGCAGTCAGGTTAACCCCCAGATCTTCTCTGGCAGTAGCAAGCAGACACAGGGGGAGAGTCTGACAGTGGCTACCTGTGTTGTCCTGACAACTATCCAGGTTGCTTACTTTAATGTTAAATGATGCTGGAAAAGGTTTTCCAAAATGCAATTAGTATAAATCCCTCTCTCTACCTCTTCCTTCAGAAATGCAGCACAGGAGAGAAGCTGTCAGATTTTATTGATTTCTGTGAGCTTTTGTATGGTTTAGTATTCAAACCACTCGGAACTCTCATTATCTGTTAAATATTCTTTAACTGCTGCCTGTCATAATACTGAAAATAGGAGGCAAGTGCTTGAAAGAGAGTGGAATGGGCAGGAAAAAAAAGAGCTGCTTGGCATTGCCTAAACTTGCTTTCATCTCCTTTCGACCTTTGTATAGAACTTTAATTTAGATATTTACAAACTAGAAGCTTGCTTGGTAGACTAAGCTTTGTCTCAGTTTTTTCCATCTGACTTGAAATAGGTAAAACAAAAGATGATCTTATCAACATAAGGCTATAGTTTTAAAATGAACCACTGAATTCTGGTAAGGTTAGGATTGTCTATTTTTGCTGTTTTAAAATGCTAAAATTTCTAAATTAAAAACACTGAAATGTACACTGAAGCATATAGAAACTTCTTTCAATCTTTCTTCGAAGGTCTGATTCATAACATTTTAGTGCATGGTATTGGCAATTCTGGAATTTAGCCAGTAAGCAGATATTCAAAACAGAACTGTTATCTGGGGAGATTGCTCTGCTTGCCCTTTCCTGTAACATCCTAAACCTCATCTTTCCTTTTTATCTCTCTTGCTTTTCCTTCACCAGTTTAGCAAGTGTGATAGAAGCAAAAAGACAGGCAGAGAGGTGCAGAGGACAGAATTCAATGTGGGAACAAAAGAACTGAAAGGAAGAGTCAGACTAAAGATCTGTGCATTTGCAAGTGCTTGCAGAAGTGGTGTGTGGGGTTGCTGGGTTGGTTGTTTGGGTTTTTTGTTTTTGTGGATTGTTTGTTTTGGGTTGGTTTTGTTTGGTTGGTTTGGTTTTGTTTTTTAATAACTTATACCTAACATAATTTAACCAAAATATCCAATTTTTATATTGGCTAATAGATTGGCACACACTCAAGTTAAATTCAGGCTGTGCTTCTATACTCTTATTTCTTCTCTGGTCTCTTTGCTAGCACAGGTGGTTACAGAGTTGTGCTAGAATGTGTATAGTGGAAACTGTTTTGCAGTATACTACACTCCATTCCACCCTGCTTGTGCATTCAGGGACTAACTTCAGAGTTTTTTAGATGTCACATTGCAGTGCAAATGTGCTCAACTGTGTATAAATGATGCATTTAAAGTTCTTGCATTAGAAAATTACTCTAGTATAGGTCATGCAGTGCAGTTTCATGTGTCTTAACAGCATCGTGACTTTGTTTCTATGCATCATGCCTCAATGTCAAATGCTAGAGTTCAGAAAAAGTACAATTACTATTCAGGTGCCAGAATAACACTGTCCTTCCTGGTCTGCCAGCTTCTGCAGGATAAACAACAGCTGGTGCTCAGTGCTGTGGATAACTGTCTGGGGTACAAACAGTTGATTTTGCACCCAGGTCTATGTGGTCAGTACAGCAGAGATGTCAAGGGGAGTGCCACCGGTGAGAGCTTTCTGCAGTCCAGTCACTGCAGTGGGGCATGAGAGAAGTGCTAACACAGACATCTGCATTTCTTCTCCAGAGACTGTGCATCGCTTGTGTGGCTCCCTAAGCAAATAACCTGCCCAGGCTGTGGGACCTCTTAGATTTCTCTAAAGAGAGTTTCCCCCAAAGGGGAAAGAGCCAAAGTGCAGGACTGAATTTCAAAAGCATTTCTGGTTGTATCATGCACTCTAAGAAGAAGTGGTATTGCCTGTTGAATGTTTACAGCTAAATAAATACCATTCAGTTAAGTGGTGTTTTATTTGCTGTTTGAAATACATTGCCAGGTTTTGCTGACCAGATCCAGAAGTTGATTTTTGTCTTCTAAAGGCTTTGGCTGCCCTCCCAGAGATCATTCAGAAATGCTAATACAGTTCAGTGAATTTTTAAGTGGCTGTGGTGGCAGACTGACACAAGTATACTTGAAATTGCTTCATTCATGCCAGTAAATAGGATCCTCCGACACTATGCTCTAATAAATACAAAAAAAATTGTCATCATGTCACTCCATACCAGTGTTTTAATGCTTTATATCAGCCAACATAAAATGTTTTTTTAAAATAGTCATTCACATATCAAAAAGATATTTTTGAAACCTACCATCTTTTTTAAAACCTCTTCTTTATATTTCCAAGTAAAAATGTATTGTCTCAAAATGTAGTCCAGGGTGATGAATTATGCTTCACTTATTTTGAAAATTATTAATACTTACTAATATATTGCCCAAGGCTATATAATAATAAATTGCATAAATAACCATATAACAGGACTGTCATCTGAGAATCGGTTCCATTGTCTCAACAAACTGTGCATATTTCTCAGTTTCTTATTTAGTTTTGATTTTGAAGCCATTAAGCATTTCCTTGCAGCTTCAAGTAAAAGTTTAAAATATGGCAAAAAACACCCCAATCTAGTTTAATAATCCAACTATGAAATAACAAAAAAGGCTTATTATTGCTATCTAATAATAAAGGGGATTTATTAATTTCTGAAATGAAGTAGAGTTTCAAGTTCTACTAAAAACTGAAAAATAAAGGTACATCTTGCCTTTGTTCAGAATATCACTGAAATGCCTTTATGTTCCAGTGACACCTGGAATTTTCTTACCTGGGTGTTCCACCCCCCTAGAAAAACCCAGTTGTGTTATGTTAGCAATAGGGAAATAAAATTTTATCCATATGATATATATGTATCCTGCAAGATACACCAATATGGAGACAAGTTATAGCAGTTTCTCTGGCTTTTTCCTGTAGGGGATGTTTTATATAGCATTATCAATATGTTTAATGTTCCTCTGTTGTTTTGTGAATTTAAGTGTCTGTTCCTAGTGGCATATCTTGTAAATCTACAGTGTCACAATTCCTAAGTTCGTGCCAAACAACATTAATTTATGGTGGTGTAGTTATGTGACCTGTTTTATGGCTCCATGCACGGGGGAAGGGTTGTCTTTTCTTTAAACTTTACAGAAGCCTTTTTACTGCATCTCTGACCAGTGGGATGTAGCAGAAACTCAGTTACTTGGATTTGGATGCCACAGCTCCATTGGATTCTTGCCCATCCCCAAACACGTAGTAGCAAAGTACAAGTCTCTTCAGTTTATGAAGTGCCCTTTTCTACATAGAGAGCTTGTAATGGGGCATCTTGTTTAGAATGCTGTAGTATCCTTGGGCTTAAGCTGCCTGGGAAATCACATGTGGAGGCAGAATTCCTGTACAAGCCATAGTAGTTGCAGTACAGATAGCAATAGTGGGAAGCACACAGGACGGTTGTGGGTAACTGGGGTGTGTGTGGCAAGGGGGTGAGCAAATGGATAAAATCTGCAGCTTCTCAGAGAGGTGAGGATGTGTCTATCTGCTATAGGGAATTTATTCAGGAAAGTCCTTGAGCTTCATCTTTTCTGAGCTGACTGCTGGGGTGTGATAGTATCCTACCCTCGCACTGGGTGGCTGTCAGTGAAATATAATAGGCTGTTGACTCATTTCCCAAAGGAAGTGGTAAAAGCCACATTATTTGCAAGGCTTAAAATTAGACTTGACAAAACCCTTGGCAAGGTACTGAGAAAATATGTTGCATTTTTAGGGAGATGAAAGGATGCCAGCTTGTACTTCCCAGTATTTTTCCTCTGCAGAAGTGTCCTGCAAACCCAGATTTACAGGAGTCCAAAGCAGCCATGTGGCACCAGTGAACTTTGTCATATTGTAGTTGTTACATACTGAGCTGTGAGTGCTCTGAAGGAATTCACGCTAACTGTGCAATGGGTCCACTTTGTTTGTCTGTGCAGAGCACCAGTGGAAGCCAAGGTATTGTACCCTGGAAACTCTGTGTGACCAGAGGATGGTGGGTTCAGTGGGAACTGTAGTGAATCCTGGCATCCAACAACTCCTGGGAATTGCTGAGCTCATGGAAAACCTGCAGAGAGCTGGTGAAACAACCAGGTGCTTACGTAGGTTTCCATCTGAGTATGTTTTTCCACAAGATGATAGAGTTTGATTGAACTGGCATTTTCAGATTTGGAAAAAACTTTCACAGTTAGGGTTTGTTTTAATTAATTGAAAAAAAAACAAAAAAAAGCAAAAAAAGCTTAAAAAGTGTTGTTACTAATTTACTAGGAACCATACTTTTAATCAAATCCTTTGATATCTGAACAAGCATGGATCAATTTAAGACATTTGCAAAAAAGTTTCAGTTCAATGCATATCCTAGATAATCAAAAGGTTTCGCCTTGAATTCTATCTAAAAAAGTCTTCCAGAGAAAGAATTTATTTTTTTTATTAGACAATAAAGAGTATCTATTTTATGAGCATCAGGTGGAATATTAGACCTATTCAGGAGTATTCAGGGTAGTCAAAGAAATAGTCCACCAAATTCTGGACTAGCAGGTGAGCTGGGTTTCCAGAATCTGATTTACATGTGTACTAGAACCTCTAGACCTAGACAGATTGGGGAGGATTTGGGATTTGTATACTTTTTTTGCTTATTGCTCTTTTTTTTTCATTTAAAAGAGAATCTATGAATGGGATAAAGGCAAGTTAAATAGAATTTGTGGTATCTGTCACCACTGATTACCAGGCAGCTTTTTGTCTTCTGTATATACTTTCTGAAATGGTCTTGTCTATTTGTCACAGAATCACTGAATTATGGAGGCTGGAAAAGACCTCTGAGATCATCAAGTCCAGCCTATGACCCAACACCGCCACATCGGCTAGATCATGGCACTAAGTGCCACATCCAGCCTTTCTTTAAGCACATCCAGGGGCAGTGACTCCACCACCTCCCTGGGCAGTCCATTCCAATGTCTGATCACCCCCTCTGTCAGGAAGTGTTATCTGATATCCAACCAAAACCTGTCCTGGTGCAGCTTCAGGCCATGCCCTCTCATCTTGTCACTAATTGCCTGGGAGAAGAGCCCGACCCCCATCTGACTACAACCTCCCTTCAGGTAGCTGTAGAGAGTGACAAGGTCCCCCCGAGTCTCCTCTATTCCAGGCTAAACAACCCCATCTCCCTCGGCCTCTCCTCATAAGACATTCCTTCTAGTCCCTTCACCAGCCTTGTTGCTCTCCTTTGGATCCACTCCAGCACCTCAATATCCTGCTTGAAGTGCGGGGCTCAGAACTGTACACAGTACTTGAGATGAGGCTGTACCAGTGCTGAGTACAGGGGGAGAATCACATCCCTAGTTCTGCTGGCCACACTATTCCTGATACAGGCCAGGATGCCATTGGCCCTCCAGGCCACCTGAGTACACTGCTGGCTCATGTTCAACTGGTTGTCAACCAGCACTCCCAGGTCTCTCTCCACCGGGCCGTTCTCCAGCCACTCCTCCCCCAGTCTGTAGTGCTGCATGGGGTTATTGTGGCCAAAGGGCAGGACTCTGCGCTTGGTCCTATTGAACTTCATACCGTTGGCCTCAGCCCATCAACCCAGCCTGTCCAGGTCCCTCTTCAGCATCTTCCTACCCTCCAGCAGATGAATACTCCCTCCCAGCTTGGTGTCATCCACAAATTTACTGAGTGTAGACTCAATCCCCACATCCAGGTCATCAACAAAGATACTGAACAGGACTGGGGCCAGTACTGATCCCTGGGGTATACCACTGGTCACTGGATGCAGCACCAGCATTTCTGTAAATGAATTGAACATAAAATAGTTCTTTATGCAGGTAACTGCAGAGATTTCTTTATTTTTAATCCATGTCAATTTTAGAGAAAGTTCTGCACTTACCTTAAAATATATTTTGCTTTTTGATTATTTTTTTTTTGATATATTTTATCTTTTTTGGGGGGTTGTTTTTTGTTGGGGTCTTTTTTGTTAGATTGACAGTTTTGATTAACCCTATAACAATAACATTAGATGAAACCTACAGAACCTCACCGCAGAAACAGTGAATTTTTGCTACTTTTAAAGCAAAAGCTAGGTCTCATGCACTGTCTGAAGTAAGGGTGATGTTTTAAAATGCAACTTGCTTTTCCTGTTTTGTTTCTCTTCATATTACTTTAATAGCAAAAACTGTCAATTTAGTTCCAAGAATATATTTAGCTGACTGATTTAATCTAATTTTCTCACTGAGCATGCACTGGAATAAAAAAGCAAAT
Source organism: Actenoides hombroni (assembly GCA_024336885.1). Taxonomy (NCBI): domain Eukaryota; kingdom Metazoa; phylum Chordata; class Aves; order Coraciiformes; family Alcedinidae; genus Actenoides; species Actenoides hombroni. The sequence continues at coordinate 4,015,374 of WUAM01000334.1, read as the reverse complement.
CAATAGCACTCTTGGATATCTTCAAGATCGTTTCAGTTCCCACTTCCCTGTGTTGGTGTCCTTCTCCTTTTATAAGACAATGAGCAAAGACGACGAACGTGGGTATGTAAAGGTCTGTATTCTATGCCTTTTAAATGTATGAGGAAATTGTTCTTAAGATATTATTATCTCTGTGTTCTGGTTTGTTTGTGCAGTATATTGCTAATGCACCCAATGGCTTAAAGGGAAAATGCATCCCACTATTACTGAACTGATATCTTGGCAGACTGTTTTCTCGGGTACCTCTAAGACTTGTGCTGTCGTCTATATTGTTGTCCTGCTGGGTTGTAGTATCACATGCTCATAAATGGGCTTTGTGGTCCTCATTTTCTTGTCTTTTGGTACATAGCTTGCTTAGTAGGTTGTGTTTACTTCTCTGCCAGCTCTGTGAGAAGCTATCATTTTAAAAAATGCCGAGCCACATGCATTTGTCTGTCTTCTGTCCTCAATTTGATTATTTTTGTTTATATTATACTGTGCTCTATAGATTTATCCATGAATCTCTTATCTGTATCTCAGGTTCCAGAAAATTCTACAAGTTTCTTCAGATTTTTAAAAATTGCATTTCTAGAGTGTAAAAGCATCACTCTCTTCCCACGTTGCATTCATTGGGATATTTCTAAAGCATTCATGGCTCCCATTTCCTATATGCAGGCAGAGACATGCTCCTGTCTCATTCACTCCAGAGGCACAACCCTGAGGATAGCTGTTTTAGTTACTGTCCATCACTCTGCAAGATCTTTCCCAGAGTGGATTGTGTGCTGATGTCGTACGAAACTGAAGTGATACTATTAAAGTGATGACAAAAGCTGTGTTTTCTATTAGAAGTTGAGGTTTGCAGAATGCTGATATTGTCACCCCTGGTCATACCCTGGAGTAACAGACTTCTTACCTACTCAGACATCTGCCATGGATTCTGTAGTCCAGAGGAGATGCTTGTAATACGGTTTCATGCCGGATGGGAGATTTGATGCTGATACATGCTGAATTTATCGGAACTGCAGTAAAATACATAAGGGATGCTTATGTGTAACTATTTGCGGGATTTGCGTTTAATTTAAAGCACTCTGTAAGTAAAAAGAAGAAAAAGTGAGAAGGAAGGAACAAGTTTTAAATATTTAATAAAATGAATTGACATGTAAACCAATTTTACATTGTCTTTAGAAAACAGGAAAAAATGTATAGGGATGTAGGCCATTTAAAAAAAGGCTCAAAAAAAAAAGTTCACATTGTTCTGCTATCTTTACCTCTAGAATGTTATACAGTAAGTTTAACTTAAGATATAAGGTATTTGTGACCAGAACAAATTCTGTATGCATTAGGTTGTCAAAAGCAGAGATTGCTGTGAATGTAGATGTACCAATTTACAAAAATGTGATGTTCAGTAATTTTTGTTTCCAGTTCAAAATTGGAAAAGTTCTTTAGTTTATAGTTTATAATAGAAAGGATAAATTCTTGTCACATTTCAAAATGCAGAAGGATTTTATTTTCTTCTGAAAAGACTTCTTTAAACCACTTCCTTTGCAATATGGAAATAGGTTTTGACTATCCCATTGCCCTTCTTCATGTTACTGATGTATAAGATTACTGATTGCCTGTAAAAATTAAACCTAGTTGTCCTGGAAGGACCTAAGTCATGTTACAGAATAATTAATACTCTCAACATCCCTGTGATACAAGATTTAATTTATAGCTATGTTAAATTTTAGTAGGATATATGCTTTAGCTCCTGTAGTAAGGAAGTGGCCATGCAGATGCTAAGCTTTTTCTCCAACATGTTTGCTGTGTCCACCCTGTGTAGAGTAGCTTAGCTGTCTTGTCAGTTCAGTGGCAAAACATGAAAAACTAGCACCAGTGAGACTTATTTGGCTATATAAATATCATAGTAACACACAACTCTTCTGTCCCTCATCTCCTGTGTTTTCTCTGGATGAACTAATTCACCCTTTCAACCCTAACAAGCTGACAGCTCCTGTCAAACTGGAACCTTTGTGTCCTTCAGTTTAGCAGATGTATTGCAAGCACTGTGCTGTAGATATCCATGCAGTTCTTTGCATACATACACTTTTTTTTTTTAATAAAATTGAAAATAACTTCTCAACAAGAAGTCTCTCCCAGGTTTTATCGTAATCTTGTTAGAAACCTTCATCTTTAGGTATGAATATGACTAAAATATGCAAAAATATTTAGCATTGCATGTTTTAGCATTAAATGCGTATTTCTGAAAGCTGCCATTTCTTTGTCTAATATATTGCCAATACTTTTTTTGACATATGATTTTCCCTTAAAATCTATTTATTTGAAAATTAGTATGCTGGCAGTGACATGTAAGCAAATACAGATTCTTTATAAGTCACTAAATTTACTCTTCAGAATTTACTATTAAGTATAGTTCTTTTTAAGACTAATCATTTTGCTACAGTTTATCCTCACTCAGGAGGACCACTGATAATTTGTTATTTGCATTCTAATACTGGGACATGCCAGAAAAAACCAAGCCATAAATAAACATCCTACTTACAAGTCAAGATTATGCTTTGTTAAAACTGCTTGAATTTTACTCAATGTTTTTGCTCCCACGTTTGCATCTGAAAAGCAATAGCATTCTCAGGGCACCTTGAGTTGACATAAATAAGAGTTAAACTTTTATGCTTCAACATTGTTTATTTTCAATGCTTTTATAATGCAGTTTTTCTTTTGCAAAAGCTTATGCTTTATATTATTTTACTGTGAAAAAATGGGTTCAAGCCTCCTTGAAATCTAAATTTGACCTTCTTTAGATATTCAGCTTATTTTCACTTAAGAAGATGACAGAGCTCCTTGCAAATATGGTCAGTTCCTCAGATTTAGGACTTGTTTTTTCCTGTTCACCTAATAATATGCTAGAATGTGGACATATGAGGACCCTCAATGGAAATAAAGGTCACGGAAAACTGATCTCTTAATTTTTTTTTGCATTACTAAGAAAACAGAAATTAGTAGGGAAAAAGGCAATCGATGACGTGCTGTGCAGCATTTAGCTTTCCATGTGCAGCTTGGGCAATTAGCTGATGTTGTTCCCTGTTATCACTTCATCAGCATCCAAAAGCCAACACATAATTTAGGCTGGAAAGGATGTTTGGTGGTCATCTCTTTTAGCTGCCTGGTCAAAGCTTTTGTTAGCCCTTCTCTGCTCCTTTTCTGGTAAGGGATTATTGCTGAACTCAACCTGCCCAGGGGTGATCCCTGTGGTGGCATAAAATTGTTGAGGGGATTTTGTATTCTCACAGCTTCCTTTTTGAAAAGAGTCAGTAGCAAGGAGGAGAGGGATGGAAGAAAAAAAAGTTCTCTAATGCCCTCAATTTATTATCATCTTTCAGTCCTGAGCTCCTAGTCCTATAGAGGCATCTACACGTAGAATATGTTACATACTTGTAGCTTTTTCAATCTGTCAGCAGGAAATTAGGTGAAGCATGCGATCTTGAGATCTCAAAAGATGACTCTAAACCTCATCTGTGCATTTGCAGTGCATATATTTGCTGTGGGCAGGTATGCAATGCCTCTAACTGGGTACAGTTATTAAAAAATAGTTGTTATCAATATTTGTGTGTGTATATTTAGAGGGAATTATGTATACAAATATACATACAGTGGAAAAATTATTTAGCAAAGTATGAGGGAACACCCAATATATAGTATTAGTGCAAGGTACAGTATTTGCCTTTCAAAAATATATTAAGGTATTTGCACAGGGGAATGTTCTGGCAGATACTGTAAGACGAATGAAAACTCATCTCTGCTTTTCATCAGCTACAGCAGTTGTCAGTGTGCATTTAATGAAATTATTTTTTTCTAAGGGCAATGAAAGCTTACCTTTTAAGAGTACAATCCAACTGACAAATTGCAGACAATCTGGAGTACTAGATCACTGGGATTCCTTATCTAAATTGTTTGCATGTCAGATTTCTTTTGTAGTACTGAATAATTTGGATAAATGACTCTTCAATTGCTAATTGAATTTCCTTAACAATAGCTGGGTTGATGGTACATAAAAAGTAATAAAAGCCTTTAGCAGTGCTCTTTCCTGGAGCTTGTCACAGCCTCTACCTCTGATAGTGGATGACACTTATTAGTCAAGTCATATTTCTTAAAAGCTGTGGCTTTGCTGAGGTTGTGTCTAAAATTATACTTTCTCCTTTAATGAATTGAGAAGTAATAATATCAAACTGAGTATTTTTGTTGTTGTTAATAGTAGAAAATTTTACAGGAAACTCATTTTCCTCAAGATACGGTCTCAAAAACTAAGGTTGATGTTAGAAATTTTAGTTTTCTAATCTTTATATACTGAGAGAACACTTAATTTCATTGTCAGTAATTTAACTTTATTGACATAAAGGAAGTAAATTCTGGATTATTTGTGTGAGAACTCTCCAACTTCTATAGCTATATGTGTGGTGTCTGAAGCTCATGTGGGACCAAAATGACCTCTGGCAATACTGGGATTTTTGCTGACCTAAGAATTTCATATTTGGCCTCTAAAATGCAAGTAGTGTGTAATATAGAAATGTACAAATAGACTAAATAGTAATTTATATAAAACTCATTTCTTTAATGAAGTTAGTTTCCCTGATTCCCTCTGACTGGTACAGCTAGAAGAATTAAAAAGCTAACCTTTAAAATAGTCTGGTCACATTTGAGTCTCAAAGAAGAAAATGAAATACATTGAAAGAACAGATATCACCCAAGGAAGCCAAATTTTCTCATGTGTCATCCGTATCACTTAAACTCATGAATGAAATCTTTTACATTCTTATACACAAAAATTTTTAGATTTTTAAATCTTTATGATTTAATTTGCTGAAACATTCTCAAAAATACTTTTCATGTTAACCCTTTCTCTTTTTATGTTGAGACAATAGCAATACCCTGACATCTGATTGTTTATTGCTTCTCTCTCTCTCTCTCTTGCTCTCTCTCTCTATATATATATCTGCTTTTGGATTGGATTCTATCTAGAATACATGAGTGTTTCTCTGGCTTTACAGAGTGCTTTCTGCCTTGGCTTTATCTGGCTTTCTATAAAATGTGATGCTGCAGAGAGCATAATGCTTGTTAAAAATGATTCATAGGTTAAATACCTGTAATTACTGGCACAGGTAATAGCATGATAGCAGTTTGGGAATACTGGCTGCTTGGTTGTCTGGAATAATTAACACTTGTACAGTACCAAACACACAACATCATTTTATCACACAACATATTTTAAGTTCACTCAGTCTTATGTGCTTATTTGCTTTCTCTTAAGCATTCTAATGTGTCTGTTTTGACACTCCAAGAATATAAATTCTTTAGACTGAGTAATTCTCCCCCTGTATTTATGTTTGAAAAATACTTAGAGCACTAGAATACTTCCAGAAACTGTTAATTAATTAATAAGTGTTAGGTGTTTGCTCCAAGCTGCCAGAGGTTGTTCAGCTCCTTGCCATCTGTAATCTTAAATGTATTGTTTAATATCTTCTGGTAATGAACAGGGTTAAATCCTCATTATAGTTGGCACTAGTGGGACTTGCAACATTGTTTTGACTAATATTGGAAAATAGATTCAGATATGAGTAAGCCACTCCATCTTGAATAAAAATACAATAAAAATAAGCATGCTAGTTTCCTCATGCCTCTTTATCTTCAGTGCCTGAGTTCAGTATGTTTTTTCATTTCTATGAGATTTATTAGGAGCCATCATACTTACAAAGTACTTAGTGGATTTCTGATTGCTACAAAGAAAATTAATTGTGCTAGGTAGAAGAAATCAAAACCTTCTTATTGCATGAAAATACCTAGAGAGCATGCAGATTTATGATTACAAAACTCAAAAAATGCTGTTTATCAAAATAAAAGCACAATACATTTTACAAAAACAAAGGATGTTTCAGCAATTTCTTAAATTCAAATCTTAGCAAAGCAAATGTTATCTAAATAAAAATAGTGATAACTGACCTCCTTTCTTTGGGAGCTGTATGATTTTGATATTATTGATAAATAAAGGATGTCATTAAGAAGACTTATGATATTTAATGCTGTTTTAAATGATGTCAAAATGTAGGTTGATTGAAAATAGTGTTGCCTTCTGAGAAAAGACTGGTATGAATAATTATTCATTAGAGTGTTTTAACAAAAACTTTTATAATATTTTTTTTTTTCAATTTTAATTTGTTTTAGTAAAGTAATTCGGTACTTGAGGAACAACTGATTGTACCTGTGTCTTACAGTGTGAGGTTGTAACAATTTCCCTAGAAACGTTATTGCTGGAAACAGTGTTCTTAGGGTTGGCATTAAAATGTCAGTGCACCAACTGTTCAGAAAGCTGCAGAGTTTCATGATTCAAATATTGCCATCTTTCAAGTTAATTCAGTAAGCCAGATATGCTGCTCTTGTCCCCATTGGCTTCTAAGCTTCGCCAGGAATAGTTAGATAAATGTGACTCCTATTTTAGTAATTCATGTATTTATCTTGTTACTCTCTAGGAAACTCTTCATCATAGCTTTCCAAATGAGCGCTTTGTATTCAACTCTTAAACCCTCATATAAACATCAACAAGTACACAGAAACATTTGCTTGATTTCCCCTCGTTTTGAAAAAGAAGCTGAACACTTGAAATTTCTGATTGTGTTGAAAAGAGGTATGTGCATATATGCACAGATGGTGTTTTTAGAAGCTTTATTTTTCTGCCCAAACTTGTAATGCATGGAAAGTAGCTCTGGTTTTTGTGCAATTACTTTTTTTTTTTTTTTTGGGGGGGGGGGGGGGGAAGGGAGGTGTGGGTCTGATAACAATGGCAAGATTTGGCTCTGGTTTTTAAAAAAGTAATTTCACTTTTCTTTCTTAAAAAGATAACCTGTCTCTTTAATACTTAATGTTCATTTGCCTGGGAGGAACAGGTATGGAAAACACCTTGGAGCTCCAATGCCAGTCTATCAATGGTATGGGGATATCAATACTCTGTTTTTGTTACAAAGGTTTGAATGAAGTAGAATTTTTTTACTCTATTATCAGATCATAGAATCAGAGTGGTGTGGGTTGGAAAGGAGCTTAAAGATCATCTACTTCCAACCTCTCTGTCATGGGCAGGGACACCTCCCACTAGACTAGGTTGCTTAAAGCCCCATTTAACCGGGCCTTGAATATATCCAGTGTTGGAGAATCCAAATCCACTGTGGGCAACCTGTTTCAGTGTCTCACTACCCTCATAGTGGAAAAACTTCTTCCCAATTTCTAATCTGAATCTACCCTCTTCAAGTTTAAAGCCATACCCCCTCATCCTATCACTACACACTCTTGTAAAAAGCCTCTCGCCACCTTTCTTGTAGGCACTTTCAGATACTGGAAGGCTGCAATACAGTCTCCCTGGAGCCTTCTCCAGGCTGAACAAGCCCAACTCTCTCAGCCTGTCCTCGTAGGAGAGGTGTTCCATCCCTCTGGTCCTCTTTGTGGCCCTCTTCAGGACCTGCTCCAACAGATCCACGTGTTTCTTATATTGTGGGCTCCAGAGCTGGATGCAATACTTCAGGTGGGGTCTTGAAGGAGTGGAGTAGAGGGGCAGAATTGCCTCCCTGAGCCTGCTGGTCACACTTCTTTTGATGCAGCCCATGATATGTTATGGCTTTCTGAGATGCACTCATACAGTGATTGCTCATGTTGAGGTTTTCATGAATTAGCACCCCCAAGTGTTTCTCCTTAAGACTGCTCTCAATCCACTCATTGCCCAGCGTATATTTATGCCTAGGATTGCTTTGACCTAGGTGCAGGACCTTGCCCTTGTTGACCTTGTGGTTGCCATGGGCCCCTCTCTC
>WUAM01000334.1:3993230-4007483 GCA_024336885.1 Actenoides hombroni | reverse complement strand
CATCCCTTCCCTCCAGCATGTCACCTGCAAATTTACTGAGTGTGCACTCAATCCCACTGTCCATCATCACTGACAAAGATGTTAAGTAGCACTGGTCCCAGTACTGATCCCTTAGGAATGCTATGCATTACTGGTCTCCACTTGGATGTTGAGCCATTGACTGCAACTCTGAATGTGACCATCCACCCAATTCTTTATCCACAGAGTGATCTCTCCATCCATCAAATCCATGTCTTTCCAATTTAGAGACCAGGATGTCATGTGGGACAGTGTCGAATTCAGTGTCAAACCAGGTGATCCATCTGGTTTCCAAGGCTTGGGAGTCTGCATGCAACTGTGCAATCCCCTCTAAACTGAAACTTCAGGTGCCGCCCTGGCTTCCAAGGTATGAATCCTTTATTGAATTTAGCATTTTTTAAAGGGCAGTTTTGCTCTGGAGTTGTATGCCAGTAATCTATATGAATGGCAACATTTATAAACCCTCTCAGTCAGTTCTGAGGCTTTTGTGAAATCTCATCAAATCTTAGCTTTGCAAAACCATTAGTCACAGGTTTACGTAGGATAGCACTGAATTTCATCAGAATAAACCCAAACTTTTTAACTTTTAAGTGTTTTTAACTTTTTAATTGCCCTAATTTTAATTGATTTGTGAATTAATTTCTTCCTACTTGAACTGTAGTAGTATCTTAAGCTTTTTATCTATTTCCTAGGTGTACATTGGTATCAAATTTTGAAACACTGAACAGATAAGAGAATATAATTCATGCACTATATCTTCTTTTAACCCATTTGAATACATTTAAGGTGTTGGTTTTTGTCTTGCTAGGAGTTAACCTATAAATAGTTGCAAATGCGTATCTTCACTCTCTTTACTCTCAGTTCTCATTCCAGTGGTTTTCTTTGAAGCAGCACTCATAAATTTTCTTTAATAGATGAAAATATCCTTGAAGAGCAAATGCATTCCTGAAGTGTTGTAAATGTCAAAGGATAGATGGAGGTAAAAATTATCTCTGAATTTAATATTTCTACTAGAACATTTCCTCAGAGGGAAAGAAGCTTGCAAAGAGCCCTGATAATGCACAGATACCTGTGCTGATTCAAGAATTGATCTTTAACATTGTGCATGTTGAGGTTTGTGGAAAGCTATATCTGATTTAAATTGTTTAGCTTCTCCTTGTACTAATGAATTTCTGTATGCTTATGGAGGGACTGAAACTCCATTTCACTGTGAGCTTACATTTCCAGCCTTGGCTTGAGTCTCTTAATCACAAACTCAGTTTTGCATGAACGTGTTTTTAGATCATTTTCTGTCCCAATGAAACCTAAAGACATACACTCTGCTTCCTCCATCCATATGCTTAAGGGATCTACACAGATGTTGTAGATACAGAAGTATGCAAGAAGAGTAATCTGTGCCCATGTTCTTGGGTATTAGGACATTGTTCTAGCTACTCCACAAATTGTGTGTATTCTGTAGTATTTATACAAATTATTCAAAGCATATTATCAGATTTCCAATTTATTTTTGGTGACTACCAAAAAGAAAAACTATGCATGTATGGAAGAGTAATAGACTGCATCAGGATACTTCTTGTCTGCATATAAAATGTTCTGGAAATGTGTTGAATATTTCTTGGGGAGGCGATGAAATAGATGTTGAGAACTGAAAATCAGTGGGGTTCAATATGCTGGAGGGAGGTCAGAGAAGCTGAGGAAAGTCTGCAGTGCTGAAGAAAGGCTGGAGTACTGGATTAAATTCATGATAAGAAGTAAAAATCTGGGTGAGTAGGCAGGATGTATCGGATTCCCAGTTGCCTCTTACAGGGATCTTGTTTTGTGTTTTGTTCCAGAGATTGTAATGGTTTAAGCCCACCCAGCTGGCAACAAAGCACCATGCAGCCACTCACTCACTCCTACCCCCTTCGGGTGGGATGGGAAGGAGAAAATATAAGAAAAGGATTGAGGCAGAGGACAGGGAAGGCTCACTCACAAATTATGGTCACAGATAAAACACAGACTTGGGGAAACAAAATCAATTTAATTTAAACAACTAAACTACCACTTTGCTGTGACTGACTGCTCCAGCGCAGGCTTCTCTGAGTCACGGACTTCTTCAGGAGCAGTCCTCTGCTGTAGCATGGGGTCCTCTGTGGGCTATAGTTGGGGTTCTGCCTCACTGTTGCTCTTAAGGGGATGCAAGGGCTCAGACTGCCATCCCCCCACAGGCTAAAGGGGAAGGTCTGATCCCCTGTGCCTCCCCTTCTCCTTCCTCACTTATCTTGGTGTCCACATGAACTCAGAGCTGGGGGAGCTTCTCAAAGGAGCCATGAGAGTAGTCCCTGCCCCTGCTACCAAAACCCTGCCAGACACAAACCTCCCAGACAGAGTTAGAAAGGAATATTAAACTCAGGTGGAATGATGAGTAACAATTCAATGTATAGCTAAGAATGTATGGAAATTGTAGGGGGAAATAGAGGGAAATGTTATTTCAGAATATGGCACTTTGTCAAATGTTTCTCAAAAACCTGTTGATATTAATTTTTTATTTACAGTGATCAAAAAAAATAATGCTTTGATAGGTTATGACTATAAGGGTTTTTCACATCCCATAGCAGCACTGGGGAACAGTAAAATCAAGGACAGGTAGCAAGTCCCTGAAGCTGTACTAAATGGGAATTTTACCTTCAGCTCTTAAATGTTTCACTCTAATCTGGAATTAGCTACATAGTTTTATATTCAGAATGTCTCTTGAGCCATAATTTCATTTTCTGGCTTTATATATTTTCCCTAAAATATGGGGATATTTGCACTATGTGAGACACAAACATAAAAGAACAAGGCTGAATATTGCAGGCATCTGTTGTTCTCAGTAGGAATAGGTTCCTGAGGGAATAGGATGATCTAATTGAGCTAATATAAATTGTGAACTATGACAGATTCATTTAAAAGAAATCTGAAATGGGATTCTAAATTAAAATGCTCAGGAAAAATAAAGTCTTGGACCTGCGGTGTTAAACTAGTTGTTGCATGAATATTTATCTCTTGTCTTCTCTTTATATCAGCTGTTTTTTGTAACATCGTGTTTGGAGCCTTAAGAGTCTGTGTCTGACATGTCTTCACTTGTCATCTGCCTACTCTTTAGTTTCCTCCCTTGCAATTGTCACAGGCTGAAATGTAATTTCACGAAGTTTACACATCAGCATTCTAGCTTGGTTTTCAGATTCTCAATTGCCTAGACTACTATACACTTAAATAAAATTGTAAGATTGTCTAGACTAAAATTGTATTTGTGTAGTATTTATTGCAGTTTAGAAAAATGAAACTAAAGTAAGAATGCTTTGAAGAGCATGACTGTATGTCTTTCTCCATGGGCTAGAGTAAGTAAGATAAAGCTTTATAATACATAAGATATGTCATTCTTTTCAAAGCAGTCCTCTCTGTCTTTTTTGATGGACTTCTTAAAAACAAACACACACACACACACAAAACCCCACGCCAAACCAACCAACCAACAAAACAAAGCAAACCAAACAAACCCCCCCAACCCCCTAAACTCACCGTATTTGGTATTTTATTCAATAAGTCACTTCTGTATGCAACTTTACAGAGTAGAGTAATTTTTAAATTTTTTTTGAGTGATTACCTTTTGCATGTCATTCTACCATGAAATGCAAGGAGAAACTGCCTGCTCCATGAAGAAAGGAAAGAAGTGCGTATTTTAGTTCTACAGATTTGATTGGCCTTTCAAGTCGCAAGAGTGAAGATAAAAATTTGTTCTGCCAAGGAATTTTTGGAAATCAAGAATTTTATAGGGCAAGTTTGGCAAATTTAGTCTCTGAGATTCAGCAAGAAGTTGTGGGGTGGTTTTTTTGTTGTTTGTGGGGTTGTTTGGTTTGTTTGGTTTTGTTTTGGCTTTTTTGTGAAAGGCATGAGCTGTAGTTTTATTAAAATTTTTAAAGCAATATTCTAGAGGTGCACATTCTCATAGCTGAGACAGTGTGTATATATATATATATATGTATATTTCTAGGCTAATTATTTAAAGGTGGGGTTTTTACTAGCCTCAGACATATAGCTCCACCCATTTTTAAAAATCAGATTTTATGCAGTGTGGATCATTCATGCAATCCTGAGGTTCACTGACTTGTCTAGTTTTTGAATTAGAATTCCCAGATCCTTCACATGTAACTCATAATTGTGGCTAGGCTTTGACTTTCCTCCCCAACTATAAATGTAGATTAGAGCAAGCTTTTCATTTATAGAATAAAATAAAATCTTTAGGAAAACACTGAGGGTTCGGTGCTTTCCAAAGGGTCTTTAACTTTTATATTGGAAAAATGTCTTGGCCTTAATTTTTTGATTGCTTATACGTTTGTTTTCTGCAGCATTTTTATTACAACTTTTATCATCCCTTTTGAAAACAAAATATTTGAATTTTCACCATTAAAAGTTTTGTGCCATTTAAAATGAATAACATTGCTGATACCCTTCAAACCCAAAGGAAGTGACAGGAGGAATTTTTGCACTTGGTTTAAACCAACATAAGAGGATGATTAAATTTTGATCACCTTCTTTTTAAATCAAGCACTGCTGGAAGGGGAAAATGAATTGTTCTTGGCAAACCAGATTAGTTTAAATATCAGATGGTAATACCTATGCAGTAGATTATCTAGTAAAGGACCAGATACAGATGTTTTCCTTTTTTAACTCTTCCATGGAGAAAAATAAATGAAGCCTCAACATGTCAACAGAAGTAAATTAGCTCTGTATTTCAAGGAGTGGGAAGGGCTCTAACAGTCCATGTTCTGGAAGAGAAAACAGGATATAAGGTGCAGGATGAGGCCCAGTAATTTACCTTAAAGAACCGAGGAGTGATGTAGGAACTGTGTTTTCCTATTCAGGTGCCTTAATTTCTTCAGATATAAGAATGTCTTGCATGATTTAAAGTCAAAACTACTTCTTGCAGTCATTGTTGTCTGTGGACAATTATGTATACTCCAGTGACCAGTGTGAACTGCAAGTTTAGAGTGAGTCCACTTCTAAGAAATTGTTTTTATACTGCTGAGCAAGTTCAGAAAATGGCACTGCCCCTAAATGATGAAAGTGGTTAGGCTACGGGGATGCCTTTCTGTAAAAAGCCACTAGAAGGAAAGCAAACTGCAAATAGATTCTTGTGTGAAATATTGCTATGGACAAGATTTCAGGTATATGTCTATACCTGATCCATATGGTTACAGAACCACAAGTTTATTTTTTAGTTTGTTTAAAACATTAGTACTGTAAACAATAATAATAATAAAAAAAGTTGTTATTCCTATTGCAATAATTTTAATAGTTCATGCTGATATGAGATCTTGTAGTGCAACAGATTAATGACTAGAAACCTTCTGGAGTAATACTGCTTGGGTATCACCTTTCCCTGGTTAATACCATAATCTTTCCTGAGACTGTAGGATGTTTTGAAATAAGATGTCCTCCTATTGCTACTATTCTACTTTTAGAAATAATTTTCAAGACCGAGAGCCATGCAAACCACTCCTCTGATTTTGATGTTTCCCCCCACCCTTGGTTTGTGACTCTAAAGATGGAATGTTCCTGGGGAAGCCAAATATATTCTTTAGAAACACTAATATTAAAAAGGTGAGGAAATCCTATGGGTGTTTTAAGATAAACATTTTATCTGCAGAGAAAATCAACTGGTTAAAATGTCTATTAGCCATTTGTGTCCAGCTTCTATTTTTTTCTCTTTCGTTGGGTGGAAAACAAAAGAGGTAAGCTATTAAAATGTGACCAACCTGAATTATCTCTGAAGATCTGGGAGAACCTGGCTAATGATAATACAACATAATGTAGGATGAAATGTGGTTAATTAATCAAAAGCCATGTGAAGGTAAAGAAAGTGGAATTACCTAGTTTAATCAAGTGACAAGAATGAAAACTGTATGACATGCCATAAATTGTTTATTGACCACAGCTGGTAAGGGCATAGTTGCAATTAAGATGCTTATGCCTGACAAGTTACCTGTGTATTGGAAACTGTAGAAGGTGGGGTTTTTTTTTCTTCCCAATCTAGTTCTTTGGACATAAGATAACTCTAATAGAATTTATATTTTTTTTTTGACTGAAGAGCTTATCTCTTCCATTTTTAATACAGTTTCTGCAGTAGAGGTAGATACCTTATTCTGTCGGGGAAAAGTTTGGAATCATAATTTCTGTAATATAAAATATGATTTCTACTTGGGAATTGAATTTCTATATCCAGCCATACAGAACAGCTAGTATGAACAAAGAAATTTCTGTATGGCTTAATTAGAAGTAATATTCATATGTATTCCATACTATGTAAGACCTGAAATGTTTACCATCATTCTTCTAGTGTTTAATTTGTTGTTGGGTTGTGTGGTTGGTTTTTATTTCTAGTAGTATCTCTTCACACAATGAGAGAAACAAGTAGTGGTATTTCCCTGTATCTTTGTGTTCCTGAGCATCAGTGCTGATTATATAATACATATGTGAATGTGTATTATATAAAAAACATTGTTCTTTGTATTGATCTATAGAGATGAGAGAAATGTGCATTAGTAGCCTTGAAGTTAACTTCCTGTTCTAGGCTTCAGAGTTGGAACTGTATTTACAGCCAACTAATGAAATTTTCCTTTGTTTGCCTAGCCCATATACAGGTTATTATCATTATCACTGACTTACAACTTTGTAATAGCTGAGCTCATAATGAAAATGACTTCACTTCCTCAGTATATAGAGTTGGAAAATCATTTGGATGTATGCTAAAGGCCTTTATTTGATCAACTCTTAGACTGTTGTCACCAAGAGACTTCAGTGACTTCATACTCAACTTACACAGTTTCCTGAGGTCTCAAGAGCATTGTCCCAAGTGCTTGCTGTAACACTAGTGTTCCCAGCAGAGAAACAAAAATTCTGTCATTCACTAATGCCCGTAGGTCACATCTGAGATTGAATTCCCTGGTTGCTCTGTTCCTCTGTTTCTAATCTCTAAGATTTACTTTGAATCTGCCTTCTTCTGTCTTTGGTCCTTACAGACTGATTTAAAGTACTATTAGAAGGAGAAATAAGAGAGGTCTGCCTAAAGCTGCAAGCAGTTGTAGCCATACTTCTTGGAAAAGTGGTGGTGTCTATGGTTTCAAAAGGATATGTGACAGGAAGTATGAAGATAAATGATGATACTGCATAAATATTGATTAAGGCCATCAAAATGTACCAGCTGCATGTAGTGTGTAACTTCAAGACCATAAGGTAGACTTGGGTATTTCCTTGATAAGGCCAGCAGCAATGCAAAAAGGGTATGCTGCTCTCTGGTTTATATCCTTGATTCTGTTCCCTATCTGAAGCACATGATGAGTAGCTTCTTCAGGCTTTATCCATAGCATGAAACCTAGAAAAATTTCCAACTGACCAGACATGATCACAAAATCATTTTTAGAATGTATTTTTCATTTGCTTAGAATGAAAATAAGAATGCAGAGTAGGAAAAATTGTTATTTAGTTTAGAGTAGTAGAGTTTTGAGCATGTATACACTTTTTCTTATTACCCATGATCAAGGTTCAGCTCAGGTTTATCAGACCATAGATATGATCAGATCAATTCTAAGTATTTAAAATGATTTTAATATTTGTCAGAGCTATTTTTTTTCATGTATTTTTTAATAATACATACCTGTATTATGTGGGAGGAAGATCTATGAGCCAGTATTATAATCACAACAGTTCTGGAAAGTTTGGAGTAGACAAGTAACTGCTCTTGTTCCCCAGAGGGCTTTACTGAAGGATCTCAAAGGAATGCTGGCAGACTGTTTTTTCTTCTCAATATCTGCAGGACCTTGCTAGGAGAAATAAGACACTAAAGGCCTAGCAGTGTGGTAGTTTACCTTGCTCTCAACACTGGTACTTCATATGAAATAATTAACAGAATCAAATTTTGGATGGACAGGTGTTTCAAAATTACTTCAACCAACATGTAGGCTTTGAAGAACTGTTGGGCTGTAGCATGTCGCCTTTTTCCTTCTTTTCCCTCCTTTCTTTCTTTTCCCTCCTTTCTTTCTTTTCCCTCCTTTCTTTCTTTTCCCTCCTTTCTTTCTTTTCCCTTCTTTTCCTTCCCTATGTAGTAGCTGCAGCATAATCACCCAAATGCATTGCAATTCATGCCAGACTAAGGATGTGAAGACTTAAGGTTTTGCATCTTTTAAATTTTAATTTTTAGTTTGATCAGGACATCAAGCCACATTTGTAAACTCTACAGCATCCACAGTTGTTTTGGACTAGGAAAAAATGCCAGGGGAAAGAAAAGCCCTGAAATCTGTAGGGAAGCCCTTGTCTGAGAAGATGAAATATAAGTTTTGACCATTTATGGGAAATCCTAGGGGCAAAAAGGTTCTCACAGATGACTGACAAAATTATTGAAGCTATGAAATGAAAATTTTAAAAACCATATGTGTATTTTGTAAATATATATATGTATATATATATATATGTGTGCATGTGTGTTGCTACAGATATAGGTAGTGAAAGCGTATTTCCCATTAATATTTTTACTTACTGGCCTAAGCTGTACATATGCATTTACTATGCTTACAGGATTCTGATAGCTGATTTGGTGCAATGATAAGCTTTTCAATATTCTTACTGTTCATGGACATGATATAGATGTGCTTTAGTTATATCAAATCTCGAAAGATCTATGGAACCCATAGACTATTAAGGCTATGGTTTCTATAGCAGAAGTTGATTCCTTCTGATATATTTTTTTTTTCAGTTCAGCTTTCTCTTCCATTAAATGCAGATATTTGTGTAATCTAGTACACATAAAATGACTTGTAATAACTGCAGCTATTCTTTCCACAGAGGAGAGAGAGTTGGAATTAATAAATTCTTTTGTCTTGGAAACAAAATGCTATTTCTTATAAATGAGGTATGTGAATGTAAGATAGAAGTCCAAAGCCACAAGAAAATTGTTGGTACTTGTTGATAATAGTATGCCTTAATCTTTTTTGACTTATCTGAGAATACTTAGCATTGGTTTGTTTTTAAGTTGGAAGATATACAGATCCTGTCTTTTATGGTCATAACACGGAAGAGAAGATTTTAGTGTTCTGCAAAATTATTATTATCAATGTGGCCCAAGCAGGTTCTGTAGTTAGTTTTGCATACAGATACGCAATTTATTTTGAACATGAAAAGATACAGTACTCTGGCTTCTGCAGTGAGAATTTTACAGTGCATGAAAAGAACTTAATGTGCAACATGAAAACTGCATTATGCCATTTTATGTCTCAGCAGGTAAGTCCCTGTCTTGTTTATTCTCTAGCACAAACTGCAGCCTGGCTGTGGAAGGTCAGGCTGGGAACTTGCTCATGTTTGACACTGCAACATTCTGGAGTGATTAATTTTTAATTAGGCAAGTGATGACCGTGTGGGAGGTTGAGGCAGCCATAGCTCCTAGATGACTGTCTGCAGTATCATCTTAGAGTGTTGTGTGAAAATGAATCCTTGGGGTGAGCTTCAAGGACAGTGAGTAGATAAAAAAAAAGACATTCTGACAGAGCAGCTAGTTACAGGGAAGTTGGAAATAATAGGAACAAATGTTTTAAGTGTTTTTGTTACGCTGGTCAAAGATTTTATATTCTGGTGGACTAACCTGCCATGTTTTATTAAGCTTCATAAATGCAACAGAAAATGAAGTTTGAAACTATAGAATCTGGAACTATAACAGTGATGAAGTAATTTATTTTATGCAGGTATTAGTTCTTAGAATGGAGCATATGTATAATTTGTTGATGTTATGCAAACAACATGAGGTAGCAGTCATTCCTCTCTAGTCCTATTTTAAGCACAGAAATTGAGCTGTTTGATTTTGAAGATATTATTCTTAGCAAGCCTTCAGGAGAAGCTCAAAACTATAGATAAAAGCAGGAAGACTGTATTAATATTCAGTGGCATAGGCCAGGATAAAGATTTCTACTATTTTGTGCTCCACATTAAGAAACATGGCATGCAGTTTGGATTTAAAAAAAAAAAAAAAAAAAAGTCTGTCTTCATAACCAGGGACCTTTGTAGTCCCCTTACTCTCTGTCCTGGACTTTCGGGAAGTGGGGAAGTTACTATTCCTACACAGGACAGAACAAGATGATATCTGCATCCCATGTAGACATCCATTTTAATATGGAGTGGATGAAGCAGAAATAGTTTGTGTTCCTTGTGGTCACTAAAATGTTTAGGTCGGACAGCAATGAACAATAACCATTTTAAACTAAGTAAATTAGGCTAGCATGTTACTACTGATCAGTTAGGAAGAGGACATTTATCTGCATCTCTGCTCCTCCAGATCACATTCTATCATATAACTATCTCTAGTTATATGCTAAATTTGGGCAAATGAGGTGCAGGAGAATTTTAGTTTCTATTTACTGTCTGTGGCTAAAAGTGGTGGCTGATATTTCATAGATGTGGTGAATAATTTGAAATTAGTTCTGCAGTTTCCAGTGACTTCTATGATGGACTCTAATCCTGCTGCCATCCGCTTTAGAATAATGATGGCCAACTTCAGACCCCTTGGTATGCAGTACTGTTAAGTAAAGAAGTAAAAGTCCAGAGAAGAGTTATTAAAATAAAATACATTAGGGATTGTGGTTTAGGAGGGCCCTTACTTTTATGAAAGACAAGGAGCAACTGAAAGGAGATCTGATGATGGTCATCTACTTGTGGCAGCTGTTTATTACACTGATCGTAAACATCTTGCTGTTTCAAACAATGTTTGTTTCTGCCCATCTGTTATTTCTTGCCATGTGCTTACAGTGTAAATATTATCTCTGCTCTTCAAAATAAGGAGGTTAGAAATCCTCTGGTAAGAACATTCAGTTGTGGAATTGAACATTTGCATTAGGAGCAAAAGCCCTTGCAAGTCTCTGGAATCAACAGCAAGAAAACTATTAGGTTTTCAGTGTTTCTGGTTGCTTTCCTGCAGTCATCTTTTCTGATGAGGTTAAAGCATCTAATTGAGTTGATTTTGTTATAAGATTTCAATTTGCTCTTAGTCAATAGCACAGACTAGTTCATGAGGAAGTTTTGCCCTTTGAAGTTTGTGTTCTCTTTATGTCACTTCACCTTGCACTGTTGCTTTTTTATTACCAGGTTATCAAGTTACATCTTGCGTGCACTGTCATTCATATTGCAGGGGTTTCTTCTTACCAAATATTTTTGATGGCTTTTCTCCTCCTTAAACCATTGTACTGTGCTTTTTTGCAAGTTGAGTCTTTGACATTGTTACTTAATATGCCAACAGCCAAACTGAATTGCTTCTCGAGTATTTTAAGAGATGGTTTTGCTTTAATTTGTTATTAAATGTAATCCATATTTAGTAACTCTGTCTATCTCAAAAAGAAACCATAATGCTAGTTAATTCAGAATTATTATCATTTTATGCCAGGCCAGCACAATGTTCTGAGACAGGCAGTGCATTTGGGTGTTAAGATTTATTTGAAGGAAAGTTAGACTAGATTGTCCCAGCAACCTATGCAATTTAAAAATCAGTGGTTTTTTTCCTTACTTGTTTTAAAATGTTTTCATATTGCTGTTAATTGATTTCTGGTTTGATTGTTTTGTTTATTTATAGTGAAATACTGCTGCAGGGAACAAGAAAAGAAATACCTGCTAATACTGACCAGCTCTGAACTAAAAGATTTGCATAGTTTTGTCTTTTCTAGTGTGAGACTAAAGCTACATCAGTGTATACCCACCTCTGAATATGGTTCGGGTTCACTTCAGTTAGGGTCTAGGCATCACTGTTCTATGCCCCAGGCACATATGTTGCCAACTGAAGTTCTAAAAATGCATGTGGAATTGCATCTTCCATTTACTTTTCCTAATGCTTGGAAAACTCTTGCGTCTTATGAGCATGTGTTTAATTCCTTCTCTGATGTACTTAAATCGTGGCTTCTAAATAGTGATTTCTAAGTACCTTATTCCAAAGTCAGAACTTACAGGAATTGAACCAGATACCTCTGATTTAATATGAAATTTCTTTCTTTCTTTTCTTTTTTTTTTTTTTTTTTTTTTTAAATAGGCTTTAATTCAGGTCTATAGATTATGAATTATTAGGTGTGGACATACATTATAGATATAGAAGGTATTAATATACCTCAGTGCAAAGAGACTGTTTCTGACTGAGGATTTTAGTGCATCCCATCAGTTAAAAAAACTCCAGACATGTTACCATTATGTAGAAGCTGATATTCTCTAACTGCCCTTCATATTTTTTCACTATATTTGTCAAGAAAACCATGGTGTTTTTTTAGTTTTCCATTCTAATTGTCCTGTCCACTTTCCCCTGATCTGCTCTTTCGATTTGGGGTAAGCAGCTTTAGTCCAAAGATTATTCGTCCTTTTCTGCTGAGCAGAGAAATACTGGGAGCTAGATTCAAATCCAGTTCTATCTGCATTCTGCATTGTTTGCTGAAAGCTTCTTAGTGAAACTAGTCAGAAACCTTTCATTAACTCCTCCTTAGGTAGCCATTACTGTTATCGCTGTGTTCAAAAGCAGAAGGTTTAGCAAAGAAATGTCATAACTGATGTAGCTTTGTTGGGGGGGGGGGAAGAAACCAACAGCAAAACATGGTGTTGGTGATACATGCTTATGTAAAGCTTTAGAAAACTGATATTTTCGTTCTTTATCTTGAAGTAACACTGCTAGCGAAATTTGTATAAAGCAATTAAAAATGTCAAAAGGATTAAGAAGGTCAAGGACTCTAGTTGAGAACCATTTGCATTGTTCTGTCCTTTTCTTTAGAAGAGATACACACTTCTGTTTTTAGTATCTCTTTCCCTCTTACAGCTATTTAAGGAATTTCCTTTTCAGAGACCAGAGGAGTTTAGAAACTTGTAAGGCACACTGCAATCTCTAATGCCTCAGAACTTGATGATTTTGTTGCGGGTAATTTTTATTTATTTATTTATTTATTTTTGGGTCAGACTCTCTTGTCAAAGTTTTTCTGAAAATATGTGGGAAATGGTTACTGTTTCAGTGGCTGCAGGAAATGGTGTCAACATGAAACACTAAAATTTGCCCAGTTCCTTCTCAGGCTAAGCCATTTGCTGGGCTAAACAGGAGACCTGTTTTTTAACTAACTGTGTAGCCTCACTTGAAGCACAAGACGGCATGCTTGTGTTTTAGATAGTTTCTGTGTCTGCTATGTTATCTTAACTACAGCTTTGATAATGCTTTGATGTATTGTGTCTATAACGTACTTATCTCTGCTCAGTGCATAATATAAAAAATAGCTTGAAGACGTGCATTTGTGTTTATTACAGGTTTTTTTAAAGGCATTCACTAAAATATTTTATGGTCAATGCTGTCATGAAAATTAGATCAGACAGTGATTTTCTTCTGTTAAGCTTTTCCTTAATGGGTTCTTTGTCTTCTTTTAACTGTATTAGGCATTACATATTGCATCACCATCTAATGTAATAGAGTTGCTCTCTTGTGTTTATGTAGTACAGGGAAGTACTCCAAGGGAAATGAAAACATATTCTTCGGGTTCTTTGCTCATGGATAAAGACTTTAGCAGATCATTTTAATTAGTAAGAGAAACTTCTCACAAAAGATTTAAGAGAATGAATTTATAAGGAAATAGTAAGGAATGCATGTAGCTTCCTAAAGAGACTTTCTAGAAGAGATCCTAACCACAAAATGGCCAGAGCCAGCTTCCCACCTGTCCCAGGTCAGTGAGCTGGAGAGCAGGAGGAGCTCCATGCACAGAGGTACCACTTGAGGTCCTGTTACTTTATTCCTCCCGTACAGTTGTCCAGTGGCCTGGGGTTTCCATGGTCTTCAGCAGGCTACAGGTCCTATGGTCGACATGCAAAGTTAAGACGGTAGAGAATCCCTTCCACCGCTTCCTTTCCTTCCTGCAGGCGAGGCGCGGGTCAGGCAGTCCTCTGCTCTGACCTTGGGCAGCGCGATGCAACACCTGGCACCGGGGTGCTTTTTGTTCTTGTTAAGTCGGGGTTGTGCAATTGGGTGGTGATTTTTCCCTCCCCTTGGCGGAAACCGAGGCTCGCCTTGCCACCGCCGGCTCCCCACCTGCTCGCCTGCTGACTCACGGAGATGTGCAGCCGCGGAGCCCCTCCGCGTCCTCGCTATGTGCCTGCGCGGGGCGGGCGGCGCGACGCGACCCGGCCCGGCTCCGCCCCGCCCGCCGGGCTGCGCGCCCGCGGAGCCATGCG
>WUAM01000334.1:3962439-3993130 GCA_024336885.1 Actenoides hombroni | reverse complement strand
TGCTGTCTGGATACACACAAATTGTCAGCTGAAGCCACCACTGAAGCCCTCCAGCTCTTCTCTTACTTTCTCAGGAAGCTGAATAGTGGTTTGGATTGAGACTCGGACCGTTTGTTTCAAGGCTCAGTTCAGGTTTTGGTTCTTCATGTGGTGCAGCGTTGCCCTGTTTGGCCCAGGGCTTAGGAAAACTCAGGGCTGAGCCATCTACACAGCTCCCCATGTGTCTCTGCATAGATAGGGCCATAGATCAGCAAATCAAGGCTGAGTTGCCTGCACATCTCGTCTCACCCCACCCAGTGAGTTGTCTGCATGCACCAGATGATACTGAGATGCTGAAACTTGCTTATGAACTATGAGCCAGAAAATCCACACAATGCTGAGCATGTGTTTCTGCTTCAGGACCTATTTTCTGTATTTTCATATTCAGTACAAGGAGCTTTTTCATTCTGACAGCTCAATTGTGAATTAAGGAACACTTTTTCCTTGACAGAATTTTATTTGGGGACTTCTGGTCTTTGTTTCATCTTAAATCACAGTCTGATCTCTACTCAGAATTTATTTAACACCTGAAAGTTATGAATTAACTCTGTTGGAGGAGGCACAGACAGACAAGTTAGTTCCTTATTTATGCTCTTGTTTAGTTCTTATAGGATATGCTTTTCTTTGACAAAATCTTACAGTCCTCTCATACTAAATGCTATTTGGAAATTTCTCCGAGCCAAGCAGCTTTACAGTAGCCTCCTCCCTTCTGGCTTTTGAGTAATGTGCACCAGGTAATTGGATGCTCTGTAGAAGATGCTTCCAGGTGGTTATTTCAAATTCCTCAAAGATTGGCTACCTTACTTTTCTTTCTGTCCCTTAACTTATAAGCCATCCTCTTTTACCTTTCTGAAAAGCCTGGTGTAAACAACTGATCTCCATGTGAATGCTTTGAAAGTCAATAGGCTTGGGCTTTTTGCCAGTTTTCAATTGCGGCCAATTACTCCTCTGAGTTTTGGGTAACAGAACTTGCTTCTCTCTTGATAAAAAGCAAGACAGAATGCATTAGGACTTCTAGAAGCTTTCAAAGTGGAAAGGTCGATAAAAGTGCTTTGGCAGTGGCTGTCCTGTCATGTCAACTGTGGAAGGAAATCTACATGAAAGGCGTGAAGGCAGAGGAGCATAAAAAAGTTTCCCATCCCCATACTGGATGGGAAACAGCTCTGACGGTTTAAAGTAAATTTAAGTAAACTATCACACAGAATCTCATTCCTACTGCCACCTGAAACAGGAGTTTCTTTTTGCATCATATTTCTGTTTGAATATTTCAGAGAATAAATGCTGCCTACCCTTTGTGCTAGAAAACAAAGCACATGTCTGGCTTCATAGACTTCATATAGTCTGTTTCTACTGACTCTAGGAAGCAAAGAAACCCTATTACATTTAACAGCATCACAGGGAAGGTGTCAGGTTGCCCTGAATGTGATAAAATACAAGTTATTCCTTCCTCTGTCAAGAAATTGTCTGTAACTTAGTTCAGCAACAAGAAAACTCTTGATTCTTCTGTCTTGAGTACTCTTATTGTCCTTGCTGTTGTGAGATCCTCAGTACTAATACAAAAAAAATTAACTGCGATAAAATACTTTTCTTACAAAACTGGCTAACTCTGTGCAGAATAGTAACGTATCAAGACAACGATTGTCACATAAATTCGAATATGGGATTCAGCAATAGTAGCTTTCCAATCATGTAAGACTGTGGGATTTAAGGCAAAAAATTAAAACTGTGAAGAAAGTATTTCCAAGCAATTTTCTGTAATAAGGATAAGTAGTGTAAACCCACAGAAAAGGTGCTGAAGTTTCTGTGACCTGTTCATCATTATTGCTGTTTAATGATGTTATTATTTAATTGTGTTATTTAACTAACATTATTTAAATAACATATTTATAAGAGATTAATTTTTGTATGGAATTATCTTTTAACAGATCATTTAAACAATCCAAATGGTAAATCTACAATAAACTACAAAATTTCTGTTTGCTTAGTGTTTAAACAGTGTTTCCTGGATGAGGGATTCCCTGGGAAAATCCAGAATAATTCTCAGGTTTTTTTCACAATGTTTCACAATCTCTGCTGAATTAGGATTTTAAGTAGTTCTAATGCTACTTACTTTAGACAAAATTTACATTTTTTTAGAAAACAGACACATTAATTTGTCAAGATATCTTCCACACTCCTTGAACTCTGCAGAGGATATTATAGTTAATGAGGGCACCATTTGAAGCAGTCAGTTAATTGAGTAGCTGTTGTGGTCATTTCCGTATGTTGAGCTGTACGTCTGTTCCCAAAATGATAGCAATGTGTCATTCTGAGAATAACCTGAACTAGGATGTCCTTTCACTTTTAGGTTACTGTTCCTTTTTCAAAATTTGGTTCACTTACATACTTTTTCCTTCCTTAAATCTTTGCTTCCCTTATGCCATTTGGATCCATTTGCCTGCTCAGCCTTCCAAACTAATATATACATTCATCAACAGTGTTGCAAGGGAACTTAATTACATCTAGAAGTGATGACATCGGTTCTGGTTGTACTGTATGGTTTAAAAATAACTCAAACTTTGACTGTCACTCTTGTAAAGCCCATGCTTGATACTACCACAGAAGATATTTTTGAATGGATTGGTACAGGATTCATTTCTTCTGTCTGAGCCATCAAAACACAGTGGTGTGGGAACAAGCACAGGATAAAAATTTGAGACAGCTGGTGGTGCTTAGGTCAAGTGTAACTTCACATTTAGCTAGTGCAGAAAAAACCCATAATTATCCTGTATTATTTCTTAGAACTGTGATTGTCATACTCCTTGTTTCCTTAGGAATGTTGAACTACTTGATAAGGGATATTATGGTGTCTTTAAGAAGGGTCTCGAAATATTTATAAATATTTTTGACAGCAAAATTTACGTGTTAATGACCATGGGCTTTATGCCATATCTTTCCAGTGCTGTTTACTTATTTCTCACTTAAGATCCAGTGAGAGCAAGGACTGCAGGAAAATATCTGGAAGCACTTATCTACTAGCCATAAAACACCATTTCTTATATATTTTAAGAAAATAAAATAAAATCTTTCTTTGAGAAATAGACTTTT
The DNA here is from genome assembly GCA_024336885.1 of Actenoides hombroni. Classification (NCBI taxonomy): domain Eukaryota; kingdom Metazoa; phylum Chordata; class Aves; order Coraciiformes; family Alcedinidae; genus Actenoides; species Actenoides hombroni. The sequence continues at coordinate 3,990,004 of WUAM01000334.1, read as the reverse complement.
GAGTATCCTAGGCAGTAATTTTCAGTTTGAGCATATGTTACAAAATGCATCACAATAATTTCAAACACAGTCTGCAAATATAAGTCTAATATAATATGTCATAAGGTAAAACTTTTAAGCTTGACAAAGATGATGAATGGGACATCATTAAAAGTTTGAAGAAAAATTATGAAGGGGGTCCTGAAGCTGAAGGCTTCAATAAACAGTATTACTTTCAAAGTGAAAGAATAGAAATTATCTGCCAAGGAGAACAGCTGGCTCTTCATGTTGACCTGAAAACTATTAGGTAACTGTGAAAAAAGAATCTATGGCTTGTTTTGGAGAGACAGAGAAGGATGACAGATTTTCAGAAGCATGGGAAACACTGAGGCTAATAAAGTCTGATAGCGAAAAGCATAAGCAAGTGGATAATTGCAGACAATCCCTAGGAGAGTCTCTAAATATAATGGGCTTGTTGCACTATGTTTTTAAGCAGAAAGAAAATTCAAAGGTAGGAATTGTTCTACTTATGAATGAACAAATTTCCTATGAATTTTCATTAGACTGCACTGAAGGAAAATCCAGGAGAACAAGGGTTTATTAATATTAAGAAAAACAGAAAATTTTATTCCTGCCCTAAAGTTATATGAGGAGATCTTATCAGAAGAAATGTGTCATACAAGAATATAGTTAGAAAGTAAACAGAGATACTTGCTACTGTTAGTCAATCTTGTCTGTGCTGAGTTCAGTTGGATTAAAATGTGTGCTTCTCAGGTGCTGGGGAAAGAAGTTTCTTGAAAGAAGACTTACTTAGCTTTCAGAGTTTTCCTTCGCCTAATCACTACCCATAGTTGCTTTGATGAGGGACACAGAGAAGATAGCTCTCTCTTTCTAACAGCAGTTATATATAGTCTTTTATTTTCAGCCTCATCTAATTTTCTCTTAATTAATCTTTAATAGAAAATTAATTTTGCATCTTATGTGCCTACATTCTTCTCTGCAGAGCCTTTATTTTTAAATATACACCATAAAGTTCAGAGAATGAATAGCTCAGTAATGCGGGCTAATACTGTTTTCGGCCGTTTAAATTTTCCTCTATAGTCTCATTTGTACTATGCAAAATAGGGCAGGAAGCCCATACATCATGAAGATAAACCTGTCAGAGCAACTCAAAGATACCCTTTTAAGAGAAAAAAAACCCCACCAACCCTGCTATTAAAGTAACAGATATGAAAATCCCTGTAAAGTGGTTTTATAGAAATTGCTACAATTCAGTCAGGCCTAGTTTATCTGTATTTAGACCATTTCTATATATGTGTAGCTTGTGTGTAGAATATTTTTGTAATGAAATTTAGTTTGTGGGATTTTTATCTTCTTTTCTCTTCCACTTTAAGGATTCTAGTTTTACTCTCCTGCTGGTGAAATGGAGTAATGTCAGAGAGTAGCAGCTCAACTTTCTATTTTCTTGGACCTTGTATTGCCCTATACTAGTATATGGCACAGTACAGCCAAGTAACTATCTTCATTTGTTTATCCTTAAAGAAGTTAAATAATATGATGTAAATATCAGTCAGTATGTATGTTCATATTATCCAGCAATTTCTTCTGGAGTGAATTATTTAAAGTGGTGTTGTCCTGAGCTCAACTACCTGTTTCATACTTACATGAATTAGGTATAGTAGTGCAATAGAGGCTGTATATCCTGCCCTTTTAAGGTTTTCTCTTCCTTGCATCTATGGCTGCCACTTGGCATAAGAAAACTAGAAACATCTCTACATTTTTACATGCAGTTGTTCTGCAGTCAACTTTACTTTGCTTGAGAAGGGAGGGTGATCAACTTGCAGCATGTTGATTACAGATTCACAGCTTGTGGTCAGCATGTGCTTTTGTGGCTGGAGTTATGTGGTTCACTGTTCTAGCAGATAAGTCATGGCAGGCTTTTTGCACACATAGCATGTAAGACTAAAATACACATACATGTGTATGCATGCACATGCTAACACAACTCTCAGCATAATATATATTAGCATTTTATGTCTATAAATGACAAATTACCTTTTTTATTTTTTCCTTGATTCAGTTATCACTTGAACGGCTAACTGCTAACAATATAATTCTTATAATACACTCCCTTTTACCTTTGGTTTACTGAGAATGGAGGAAGCGTTCTGGAAGACTCACAAAACCACTAATTTCCAGTAACCTAAGGGACTTTTGTGTAGGATTTGTTTGTTTGGTTTTAGGTATTTTGCTTTATCTTTTTTTTTAATTTTTTGCTTGTTTGTTTGTTTTTTTAAGCACTGTATTGCTTTGTCCTTTCTAGCCTTTTCCTAGAAAAACATGAGGAACTGTCCTCATTTTTTTCTCTAGGATGTTTGTTTTAATTGAAAAGGAAAAAGAAACCCAAGGGTCAACTGAGGCAATATTTTGGCCTTTCTGATATTTAGTTGGTTAGCAGATAAAGACCTACAGTATTCATTTAATCTTTGGAGCTTTTGAGGTAGGATTACTGTGTTCCTTGGAGCAGAAACCATGACTTACTCAAAAATTTACAAGCCACAATTTTTTAATTTTTAATTTTTTTTTTTTACATCAGTGACTTTTAACAAGACTTTTTTTTTCTTTTGGTAGCCACTTTGTTCATGCTGAATTCTCTCATAAACTGCACAATCAGGTCTATTAGTTACTCAGCAGTCAGTTTGCAAAAAGCACATTATTCTTCTCTGACAATGTAAAATATTCTGTCTTATTCATCCTTTACTAGTTTTACTTCTGAATCTCAGTCATGCATCACTAGGGAACATGTGCATGTATGTCTCTAGAGCCATACAGACAGATACAACACTTTATACATTGAATGCTTTTTCTGGTAAGATAATCAGGCACAGATGCTGTAACAGAAAATATCCTGTGAAATGACTTCTTGAATTCTTTTCTCACATTTAACAGCTGGTTTGGCAGCAATACTCATTTCTCCTCACTAGAACTCCCAGAAAGCTCTGTTGAGAGGAATAGAAACAATGTACAGTACCCGTTAGGATAAGAATCACTTCACAAAAGTTGAAATGACAGCATCTGCTAGATGAATGCCTGCAAAAGAAGAAAACTGCAGAACCCCCTTGAGCCGATTTTGATTGGGAAATGTAGATTAGTTTTGCATGAATGGACTTATTTTTCAAACTAGAAGGTTGTTTTTGTGTATGGAAATTGCAAGTGTCACTGAGGATTATTCAGATCTACCAAGTCTAAGATAATAGTGTTAATGATCACATTTTTAAATCCTCTGATAATTTCAGTCACTTCTCAGAGCATTTAACATTTCATAGACTTTGTGATGCATGCTTCTGAGTAATATTAAAGGCTACATCCACAGGAATGAGGCACTGTGGCCAGGTTTTTACCTCCGATGGGAGAGTTGATTTCCAAAAATGGGTCACTTGACATCTATCTTTTCATTATGGGCATAGCATTTCCCTCAGGATTTCAGAACTGTATCATCCTTAATCACTTCACTGATCTGACATGACTTGTACAAGAGGCAAAATTTATACCTGCTATTTAGAAGGATAGAGATATCTAAGAGCTTTTGTGGTATGCACGTATGTCTTGTTAACACAGCATATATAATATTTCAGCAAAGCAGGCCACATGGTTGCTTTAGGCTACTTCATTCCAACTAAAAATTTGCCTAGTCTTTATACAGAAAGTCTTGATGCTATCTCAGATACAAACTAGTGTTCCAGACCTACAGATAATACAGATCTCTGCTGAGGTGGTTAAAAGAACAATTCAGCCTTCCGGGCAGGAATCAGTCCTAATACATTTCTGCAATGAGGAACATCCAGTAACTTCCATCTACCTCTGGGGTGGAAATTGTTCTGTCACGGCTCTGTCTTGCTGTTATAGACACAGTGGATACTCTCTGCTTTCCACTTAATTTCAGCTTAGCTCTTAGTTTTTTCCTTACTTAACTGAAAGAGCATTTGACTTGAAGACATTTTTGTTCCTTGTCCATCTAGTGATCAGCATGGTCTCAACCAGAAAATGTCATTTCTGCTGCAGTTAGGAATTTGAGCATGACACCTACTGCATTTGCTGTACCCTGACAAGATCTGGTAGGACTTAAGACAACATCTCAGAGGGTACTGAGAAGACAGACCCTAATTCCCCTGTTTCTCATATTCTTGGCATCTCCTGAGGACTCATTCCTGAGGAATGCTCTTCCATCTTGACATGTACCTAGTCCACACACATTTCCCAGTGTCAGAATTTTATGTTACAGGTGATTTTAAACTGAGCTGGTTTTCCAGCAGTGGAAGAAGAGATTGAATAAGTAGAGAGCTTTCAAAGGGTAAAGAAGCTAGGGGTGGAAAAAGAGGGATAAAAGAGCAGCAAACCAGCACCAGATGCTGACTGGTAAGAACCTAAATATATAAGGAAAAAACCCAACAAAACAGCAGAAAGAAATAAAAACAAAGAATGCAAATAATGTAGGAAACAGGATCCAGTCCATAATAACTTTCTGCACATGCTGGAGTTAAAAGTCAAAAGAATATTTGAAGTAAAAAGCAATGTTGAAATTAGAAAAACTTGGAATAACTTTAATCTTCAAACCCCTGTTGCAAATACGGCCCTTTACTTTTAAGAGGATAATAATATGTCTCCTTGGGTTTTCAAGCTAATCATAAGACCTATGTGGGTTATATAAGCTTTCTTGAGAGACCTAATAATCCATGGGAGACAACTGCCTGTTGAGATTAATCCATTTTTTTTAATTTCTTTTTAAAGCATGAAAATATGAGGCTTTTCCTTTTAAGCCTTAGAGTTAGATGTAGGATGCATTGAAAAAGCTCTTGGTTTGTGTTTTTTGGGTTTGTTTGTTCGGGTTTGTTTGTTTGTTTGTTTTTACATTTGGGTTTTTTTGTTGTTCTTTTGTTTTTTCGTTGGTTTTTTTTTTTTCCTGCAAAATTAAAGACATCTGCAATTATGGTAATGTGCTTTGGATTGGCTTTTTTGGGGGAGAGTTGAAATACTAGATTACATACACTTATACCTGCTTGATTAGAGATAAAAATAGTTTCTCCTACTGATAAACTGTTTCATCACACAGCAGTGTCTGCTGGTGCACATTTTCAAGCTATTAGAGGATCAGAAGTCCATGATTCTCACTTAAGGATTTGTTTCTCCACTGACGCGCATCTTGTGAATGTAGACAGATAGAAAATAGTATTCCTAGATCCACCACAAACAAATGCCTCTTGTGCGTTTTTCCTTTCATAGAAAAATCTTGATCATGTTCAGACTTTACAGAATCCCAGTATGTTAGGGGTTGCAAGGGAACTCTGGAGTCATCTAGTCCAACCTCCCTGCTAAAGCCGGATCACCTAGGACAGGATCACGTTGACACAGGATCGCATCCAGGCGTGTTTTAAATATCTCCAGAGAAGGAGACTCCACAACTTCTCTCAGCAGCCTGTTCCAGTGCTCTGTCACCCTCAAAGTTTTTCCTTATGTTCAGATGAAACCACCTGTGTTTCAGTTTGTGCCTGTTGCCCCTTGTCCTGTCACTGGGCACCACTGGAAAGAGTTTGGACCCATCCTCTTCACATCCAGCCTTTAGATACTGATAAGCATTGGTCAGATTCCCCCTCAAGTCTTCTCTTCTCCAGGCTAAACAGACCCAGGTTTCACAGCCTTTCCTCATAAGAGAGATGATCCAGTCCCCTAAACATCTTCCTTGTTCTCCGCTGGAATTATGGTAGCAAAATACACAACCGAAATTGAGAAATTGTTAATCTGTCAGGTTTTTTTTCCTGTTATATTTTTGCATAGATGTTCTAGGTTTTAATTTTGAATGCATCTAGTTCATACCTTTCACTAAGCTTTTCTTATCAATATAGATGTCAGTGTGTATATTGCCCTACTTTTTACCAGTAGGAATCATGAAGGAAGCATCTTATTTTATATGCAGTGAAAAATCTTTTTTGGTATCTGAGATGTCTAAGAAAGGATAGTGAATGCACTTGAAGGATGTTTTCAAAATACTGTGTTAACTGCTTAGAAATTGGTAACTTCAGTACGTTATAGTCCTAGAAGTGTTCCTGTAGTAAATATATAGACTGTTGCGGTAAGTTTGGTTTCAATGTTGGTACATTTGTTCAGATGAATTTTTTTAATAAGTTGATCAATTAGGTGATGGTTTGCAGGTACCAAAACACAAAGTATGGGTCTACATTTAGGATATTTCACAGTACTGTCTTCAGGGACAGTAGTGGGAACAGTACATTTTGTTGGAGAATTCTGATTTTACTGTATTCATTCATTCTGTTGGGTTGTGTAGTAGTAGAGGAATTTACATGGCTAGTGAGTGCTTGAGTTCTTAAAATTTTTTATTTGTGGAAACGTTGGATATTTTTCCTTGTGTGGTTTAGCTCTTGCACAGCACAATGCAATCATATATCTTTCTTATGGAATCACATATCTTTCTTATGGAGGGAAAATTTAGTCTTTTTTTTCTGTAACTTTCCAAATATATTGAATTTAATGTAATTCTGCACCCTTGGTCCACCTGACACTTGCACATGAAATCCTGTTTTGACTGTATGAGGGATTCCATGAATACAGTCATATATTCCATTCTCTGCATTTAATCTGATGACTGCATTTTGGTAAGTATCTGCCTACCACTGTCTGACATAAGAAATAACTATCTCAATGAAAACAGAACAGCTTAAATGAACTGATGGCAGAAAGTACCAAAACTAGTGAGCAATGACTTCAGCATGACTCTTAGCCTAGAGGACAGTTTTGAGGATATATTTAAATTTGCCACTTTAAAATGAGATCAGTAATTAGTTGACAAGGCCAATGATGCTAAGTAGAAACGGTATACAGAAACAGCTACAGTATAACCTTGCCACTTGAAATTGTTTATGAAGCTGTCTATGTATGAAAGTGAATCTAGCGGTGTTCTGGAATTAGTTCATTGCTATTTTAGCAAGTGAAGGGTGTAGATTTGGGCACTGTAGTCAATGGAATCAGATGTATTCCCTGAAGGAGAAAGCAGCATTGAAATGTGGAGAGACACTAAATGGCTTATTAAGAGTGTGCAGTTACCAGTCACAGGAGGTAAGAGGAGTAGGAGGGCTCCAGTATTTTCCCCAGAAGTAAGGGAAAGTGTTTTAGTTGCCTGAACTTCCCATTCACAGTGATGCCATCTTAATATTGCTTACTACCTTCCCAGTTGAGTATCTTTGTTTCCCTTGGGGTGCATTTCACAGGACTCAGGCATTGTTATTTCTAGTAATGGTGGTAATTTAGAATCCTGACATCATGCTAAGCACAGGTGGGGAGTTTGGACCTTCTGTAGTTCATATGTGTTGGATGTCGGCTGCCACTGGAGTAATTTGTTTGTTTGTTTTTTTGTTTTTCCCTTAAGACTCCTTTCTTTGCGGCCCCCTGGTAACATAACTCATCTCCACTCTATTTTTTTTTCTAAATACAGGTTAATACCTTAACAGGTTGAAACTATAATGAAGAGAAAATGTTTTCCATGGGAGAGTCATAATTTTTGTTAAGGCAGAGGAAAAAGGGTCTGAATATATTGAAGTTACTCAACTTTTGCCAAGTTATCATGTGTTGTAAGAAATCGGGAGTTGCAAAAATTGTGATATAATCTTGGAATCAAACCTAGTTTTGGCTTCTATATGGAAGATGTTATATGCTTCAGGATGTATCTTCTCATGTCACAGAAGTCTATCAGCTTTTCTAAGCCCGCTGCTATCCTAACAGCATACCACCCCAAAGGTAGATGCAAGTGAATGACTTCCCCAGAGCCACATTCATTCTAACAAAACAGACAGCAGTAAACTGGAGGGTAATGTCCTTCAGGGATATCAAACATCTTGCATTCAGAGAAGGACTATCCTCTAAGGAGCAAAAGCCTGCATCATGAATATAACCCTACTTTAGTTTGTATTTACCCACCAGCCAGCTCTTTAGTTTTCAAATGTTTCAGTTTTCATTATATTTATTTTTCAACATGCCAAATGTTCTGTGATTCATGCTGACATTTTCAACTTAAAAATCAATTCAGACAAACTGAATAATAACAGTTACTGAAGAGAAGGAATAAAATTTAATTAAGATCTGAAATTCAAATCAATGGTAAAAAACAAGAAAGCCCCAACAAAACCAGCCATGGCTTTGGATCTGACCTTGCATGTACCTTTCTACAGGGAGAAAAATGTCTGTGTGAGAATGTTGGGCATTAGTTGTCTAGACACAATTAATCCTCCCTGATTTTTATTTTTCTTCCTCCTCCAGGAGCTCCATCATTTTTATTGAAGTACATGTATAGAAAATAATAAAACCTTTGTAATTCATTTTCACTTAGTCTAATGCTGTATATACTGTACCTCTTTCCACACTCCATTTTCTTGAAGTTCTGTCAGATTTGTGCAGCAGTGTGTATAACATAACACTAGTGCCCATTTTGCTTTGTAAAAATCAATTACTAGTAAAGCTTCTTCCCCTCAGAATATATTTTGGCTTATTTCTTAAACATACTGTTTCTCAAATATCCTTTAGAAAGTTTTAAAGGACACATGCAAATAAGCACATGAAAATCACTAAACTGAAGTAAATTTAATATTAAAACCAGACTCCAAGTAGCCTTTGAAATAACTTATGCTCTTCTGTGTGTTCACTACACAGTGTCCTCCAGCACTTCCCCATTTTTAGAAAGAACCTAAGCGTGGTTTTAAAATAAGTGTTATATTTACACTTTGAAGCATATTGAACTAACCCAAGATTTGCGAGACACAGGCTAATGTTAATCTTATCTACAATGCAAAAAAGAATCAGGTGTTAACTACTGTAGTATGACCATGTTCTTACATAATTTTTTTGGTAAGCAGGTATTTATAGTTTTGTCATGCCCTTAGTTTTTGCACTCAAGATAACATTTTATGCAGCTCCACCTGGATACTGTGAAATTAGATCAGGCCCCAAAAGCTTGTATGAAAGTTTAGCAATCTGATAGTGTTGATACCCTGTGAATACCCAAAAAACATTGCAGGCTCTAAAAGGGAGTGAGAGAAGTGTAATTATTTAATTTATGTGAATGCAATAAAATGAATTAAGTTCTCCCGGTTACACCAAGACTTCAGAAATCCTCAAAATTGGTTAGTATTGGAAGATCTCATTTAAGTGACTTTATCAACTGGTACTGAAGATCAGTACTAGAAAGAAACATGAAGTTTCCTGGGGAAAAAAGTCAGTATACACAAGGCAGGTACAAATCCACTTCAGTCCATGATATGGTACAGATTTGAGGCCATGGATTTGAGGACTGGCATGAATAATGGCATTATTTCAATCACATATTTGCTAAGAAGCCGGATTAATCATTTCACACCTTTTTAATTCTTGGTTGCCTGATAGGCACAGTGTCAAAGGAAGAGGGATGGTGGTGTTTTTTCTCCTTATCATTAACAATTGGACTGATGCTAATAAACAGTATTGGATGGTCTGTCAGCTATCTAAAAATCACAAAAATCTTATGTTACTCTTTAATTGAGCTGGTTTTGAGCTAATATTGATTACTGGAAATTGATGATCAGTTAAGTCATGTGGAAATAAAAGGTTTGTTCAAGGAAAACATGAATTCAATCAAGGGAGTTCATGTCTAACTAAGCTTCTGTAATACTTTCAAGTTGTCACTGATAGGAGGAAGAGAAACTCAGTGGATGACAATTGCTTTGATTTTCAAAAGACTCTGAGATACTTTTGCTTTTGGATTACAAGCTAAAATAAAGAACTTGCAATACCAAAAAAGTTGTTGAGAATAATATCAAAAAGCATCTGAGGGACTTGAGTTACTACAAAAATCTTTTGCATGACCTGTTGTTTAAATTAAATTTCTCCTTTAGAATCTGGCATTAGTGAGATACCAATAAAAAATGTCACATTGCTTCTTTTATTGGATCTGTATTCAAAGAATTGCAGCTAGTGTCTATCCCCACTGGGCCTATACCTTTTAGTAGTGAGTCTCTTGTGTCTGTTTGATCTAATAAATCATCCATCTTTTACATGTCCTTGCTCACATTATGCTTGCAAAAGGTTGTTTTCTGCCCTAGATTTATAAATCTAGGAAGTGTTCACTGTTCTTCCACCATTATATGCAATAGAGTGGTATGCACTCTGTTGCCAGTGGACTTTAACCATTAGTGGCAATAGCCACTAAATGTTCTTGCAGAGTTCTTTGTCCCAAGATGGTTATATTTTAGAAGGTCTTCATAGCATCTTTCATATCTTTGTAATGCTCTCACTGCAATGATTCTCAAGTGGGTCCCAGCATTTAGACATTTTTGCTGAGTGAAAGACACTTGCCTCTGAGAGGCTGTGGTTCAGTGTATGTTCATAGCCCAAGCAGAATGTGTAAGCCCTGTGGCACAATGAAATAAAGAAACTACTTCAAAGTACAAGGCTTTCCCTTTATTACTTCCCTGCTACTGTATTAATATATTAAACAGTACCCAGGAATGTCCCAGTCACTGGGATTTAGTCATCTGTATTGGTATTGTGGCCCCTGGGAAGCTTCTGGTGTGTGTTAACTTGTTCTCTCCCCAGCAATTCCTGGACATCATTCAGAAGTTAAAACTTTTCAGAGATCATTCCCAACTGGCAGTTTGCACACGTGTGGTGGGTTTACTCTGTCTGGGCACCAGGTGCCCACCAAGCCCTTCTATCACTCCCCCCAGTCCCTGTCAGCATGGCACACAGGGAGAGAATAAGACGCAAAGAGCCGTGGGTATGATAGATAAGATGTTATTCTCTACTTCCCATCCGCAGGCGATGTCAGGCCAAGTCCAGGAAGCAGGGCTCCAGAACACGTATAGCAGTTGCTTGGAGGACAAAGCCAAATGCCCTCCCATCCTCCTCCTGCCCTTTCCCTTTATAGTTGATCTGATGTCATATAGTATGGAATATCCCACTGGTCAGCTCAGGTCGGCTGTATCCCCTCACCCATCTTGCCCCCCCAGCCTCTGGTGCCATGTGAGCACTGGCAGTCATAACACGGATGTGTCACCAACACCCTCCAGCTCCCAGTACTGCAGCAGGAGGGCTGGATGGGGAAAAGCAGCTCAGCCAGATCCACTACAACACAACTATGCCATCTTGGAGGATAAGAGAGTTTGCTAACAGAGCTATGAGTTGTTCCATGCCAGCATGTCAGTACTCAGGGACGTTCCCTGAGTAACGTTGCAGTTATTAGTATAAATGTACTTTTTCTGAGTCCTGTGGTATGGTAGGGAATGAATAGTAACTAACAGGGGAGAAATAATATATTTTATCAGTGAGGTTGTAACTGTATATAATGACTTAAGAGTTACCCAACTCTGTATTTAGAAGTGAATTAACACAGTATTTTAGTATACAGAGGGTGTTGTATTGTGCTTATGTCTGCACTATGTTATCTGCCTGCTTGCTGCTGGTGCATTCGGTGATGTGACTAACATCTGTCAACTCTTCTTTGTTCTTCCATCCTCTCCTGAATGTGTGTGCAGTGAAGTGTAATGCTTATTGAGAAAAGTCTACTGAAATAAATCTTCCATATATGTATAGCAGAAAAGGCACGCTTTTTTTTGTTTAAGCTAGCAGAGTTCAAATCGTTGTAAGGTTCATAGTGCAAAGCTAAACTTTATGCAGTTAAAAATTTGCCACCACAGTTCTTCTAGTACTGCACATGGCTGTTTGTTTAGCACATTTTGTTTAGCATATTATATTTTAGTAAATGTTGAAATGTACATGAAACACCAGAAAGAAAAGGTTTTTTTCTCCCTCTTTGGTGGTTTCATGAAGGAAATTAATCTTAAAAGTGTGTATATAGTATTTCAAAATGCATAATACTATGTGGATAGCTGTTACTGAGGAATAAAGAGAATCTGTTTTGAATGGAGACAGTAATAAATGAGGTAGGATAAATCAATGAATGCATGTAACATTTCATTAAGACCTATTCACTAATCACTACATATATTTATTTAACATTTTAATGGCATATTTCACTTTATATTATAATCAAAGAGAATTCCATCACCTTACTGTGCAAACAAGTTATCATTGCTGATTACACATTGGTTAAATGAGGCAACTTAAACTATACTTAGCCTGATTCTTAGTTTCCAATGCAGTACATCAAGGAAAAATATCCTGATAGCTTAAAATAATGAAAAAGTAGCCAACCTGCTGGATTTTATCTATCTTTCACATTCTGGTCATGTAAACATTTGGCTGGTATTGCATCTCAGTTGTTAAGTAGGTTCTTTATCGGTATTCATGGGATGATGGTCTAAGAAAAGGTTTTAAAATAATTAAATACCTTTTATTCTTAACAAGCACTACTGGTATTTTCTTTAGGGTCTTGATATTTGTATGCATACCTGGAAATCTTACCATGTGACAGTACTCCCCAAAAAGTAACACAGTGCTCCTACCTGCCTTGTTCCTTATGTGTGGCTTTCTGCCTGGCCTGCTGCTCATATGAAACTCCCCTCTGATAGCATTTCAGTCACTGCACAGCTCCTTTTGGGAGAGGAGTATTTGTAAAGGTGCCACAGAATCTCGCTTACAGATGCACACAGGCTTTGTTAAACCTACAGCAAGCAATTTAAGCTGACAGTAAAGTATGGGCAGACAAAGTGGTGTACAAATGAGTGTAGCAGAACAACTCTGCTTAAATTGCACTACAGTTGCGGTAAACAAGGTACCTGTTGCTCTTGTTCATATGAGTTGATGCTTCTCTTAAGACAAGGTGTAATTATTTTTCTGACCTTGTATGAGCTTTCATTTCTCTGTTAGGGGAGTACTGTAGCCTTTGTAACTGCTTTTCATTTTCAGCTGTTGTAGCTTGCTTTATTTTTCACCCTGAAACCTTCTATCTGCTCTATAGTGGAAGACAGTCTGGCCTTTCTTAATTAGAAGACTTTCACTTTCATAGAAATGTAAAAGTCATCTTGTTTCATTTCCCTCCCCAGGCTTTAACCAGGGAAATGCAGGAGTCAGAAGTATTATTTCGTGGAAGACACATAGAATTAGTTAATGTCATGGACACTTTCTACTCTAAGCATGCTATATTTATTGCTTTTTAATGTCAGCATGATCATTTATAGATAGATGTCTGAGATCACTTCTGAATAGGAAGTACAATGTAAATGCCCACATAGGAGAAATGGGGTTTCCTGTTATTGATTAACATCTTGGCAAAATTTTTAAAGGGTGTATGAAAATTTAAGAACAGTTTCTTGGGTGACTACAGTGTTCTGGATCCAGCTGAGGAGTAGAGGAAATGAACAACTGTTAGGGTACCGCATGAATATCCGATGAGGTTCTGTGCCTATGCTCCTGTAGAACACTTTCCCATGTGGTAGCTGTCCATGTCTTTCCACCCGAGTCTGGCAAACCTTCTCCTTCATCTCTTAAAGGATCCTAATGCACCCACTTCACAAAATCTTTGATATTGTATCCCTTGCTGTTCAACAGGTGATGTGTCTGTTCCAAGGTGTACAGAGATGATTTCTTGGGAAAATCTGAGTATTTATATACCTCAAGGCACCATAGTATTGCACAAGTGGCACCACAGGAAGGAATTAGATATTGTGGACAGATGGCTTCAAATTGCTGAAGGAGACGTATTTGGATTCTCTCAGCAGCTCATCAATGTCCCAGTAATAGTTCTGTGTTGCTGAAATCACTTCCATTATTCTGATTTTTTACATTCTGGCCTTTAGAGATATGCTTCACTAGTTGCTGAGTCTGCTGAGAAAAATAAATAGTTCCAGTAGGAAGATAATTAAGATATTTACCAGTCTTTAGATTCAGCCATGATACAGTGAGGACAACAGCCCTAGTTGTATTTATCTCTTGTGAATCTTGAGAGTCCATAAACCCAGTAGAGCAGTTATTACATCATTGCAGTGAAGTAGCCTGACAAAGTAAGTAATTGTACATTCTGAAAATCTCAGGGAACTGTATTGGTTTAGAAAATACATTCTGATGTGAAGTTTCTGCAAAAAATAAAGATTTCAACTTTATTTAAAGGTTTCAGTTTTCACCTGGAATCCTGTCTTGGGAAAAGATATTTATAAAACTTGATTCACTCCATAGGTTTATATTATATGTCTGCAAGTATGGTGACAGAGTGTAATGTGCTAGATAAAAAATAAGTTGAAAATGTATTGTAGACATAGTACATAAATTCAACTTGGGAGAATGTCAGCTTTAGTTGTTAAAGTAATAACCTTGTTCAGTGAATTGAGTCATTCTCTAAGATGACTGGCACCCTTTTAAAAGGTGGTTTCGAAGTTTCAACTTTTACAAAATACCAAAATGGAGACAGTGATGTGTTGCAGTTCACTTTTTTGTTCATTTGATATCATTCTCACTGGCAAAAAGAGTGAGCCTAGTGTGTGAATAAGTAAAGCAGTGTTCACTGACACTTTTGTACTGAAGTAATGAGGTTCTGCTGCCCACATACATCAAACTGCTGCATAAGGATTTCAGGATTAGCACAGGCTTTCCAGAAATAGTCTTTGTTCCATAGTTGTCTGTCTACCTGGTCCTGTTTCAACTGATCTTATTTGGTGTGGATGATCACATTCTTTTTTTCTTTCCCTGTCAAGCAAGTAGGTCATGGTCCATTAGATACTGAAGGAAGGCATAAGGGTCTCTGTTCCAAAATGCTGTTCCCTTTTAAATGTCTAAATACTCCCTCTTTCAGTTGATGGACTGTAGACATAAGCCTGGAAATGAAGAGGGTTTAAGAGACTTAACAAACTTAAGAAAAAGAAAATTATCTTAATACAGAAATGTTTTAACTGTTAAGATACTGAGAAATGCTCACAAGTTGCCAGCCTGGCAGGAATAAATGCACCCAAACATCAGATGTTTATTGTGAAGAAATGAGGCTCTTGTACCCATAGATGAGAACCTGTGTCACACTGAGAGTGCTGTGGTGCAGATCACTTCTTTTGTCACCTAATCACCACAGCTGTTTTATATCCTGCAGGTAACAGTGTTTATAGTCCAAGGAGAAGTTGTTTTCTCTTTCATGTCTTTCTTTTTCATAGATAGCTAAAGAAATCTGGAGATTTATGTTATCGCTGTTTTATTTATGTTATCTCCACTGAGAGATGCAGCAACACACAAATTCAGCAAGAGAGAGAGAGGAGACTTTATTAATTTATGACACCGTTTTATATACCCTAGCCCCATAAGACGATTGGTCAGTGGTCACCCATCTCCTGGGGTGATTGGCTAAAGTCCTACAACACCCATTTCAAAATATTTCTCCAATGTACTATAAACAGAACTTAGCAAAACACCACGTGTTGGTCCAGCTTACAAAAACCATCCTACTGTTTTTCATAACTTGCGTGAGAAAGGCAGGACTCTCACCGAATATTGTGAGAACCTGAGAAAATCCCTCTGATAGCAGCTTTTCAGCATCCATATTTATGTGGTGAAACCTAGGCTGTTAAAACAAAAGTAATTTTATCAATGGGTTTTAAAGTCTCTGCTGCAATGGTTAGTAGATGGATTATTTTGTGATTTTACTCCTGGGATTCTTTTAATTACAAAAAAAAAAAATCAGAATAAAAAGGTACAACCTTTTGCATTCAGTCTGTTTTCTGAAAGGTATTGATGAAGTGATTTTAGAAAACATAATCTGAATGTACAGATATGTTCTTGTAATTACCTCATTGTACAGGAACTTAGTAGCTCAGACTCTAAATAGATGTTTAAACTGTAAAATAAGTTTAAATTTCTCAGCCTCTTGTAACCTACTTTTTACTTTAGCTCTCATGATAGAGATGCTTTCAAAGAGATACGTTAAGGAGAGCAATGAGATGGTGCTTCAAAAAGCCAGGTAGTCTCTATTCCTCAATTGCTTGCTTTACACCCTGTTACTTCAACGGACTAGTGCTTAAATAATCTTTTTAATTATTTGGTTTGTGTCTTTTGAAAATTGCTTTTTGCTATCTACTTTGCTTTTCTAATATACATGTTTATCTTTTATTCCTTTCCTACACACTTTAATGAACTAGATTTGCACATAAAAAAATACATCTGTTATCTAACACTGTTGTATGTGGATTTTAGACCTGCTGGATCTATAATTTGTTTCCGTTGCTTTTAAACAAATGTTCCTTTATATTTTTTAGCAAGTTTTGCTCTTTTAAGGAGCTGTCTGTTTAATCAGGAAACCTGACAATAATTTTTTCTGGTTCAAATTCTATCTTCTATTGCTTTCTGAAAAGTTGATCTAGAAAGTCATGAATATGGTAATTTCTCTTTCTGAGCAGACTTTTTTTTTTGTGGTATTTTTGTTCCACAGTAGTTAGATGTATAGTTCTAAGTCAGTAGTCACAGTGTGTAAAATGGAGAAATGGCTGTCTTATAGAAAAGTTAGCCGTAAAATGAAAATCATTAAATGATAATAATACAATAATCATGTTTCTAAATTTTGCAATGTTAATCCAAGCATCTCATTATAGTGTGAAATGGTACTTGTTAATAAAGAATAATTTTTAAACAGGGTTAATCTTCTAATGGAGGATAGCTGTCACTTAAATTTTGTGGATCAGTGATTTTCAAGGAAAGAAGAGTTGTTAGAAAAAAGTGTTAAGTGGAACTTGCAGTGAGTGGAATGAAGGTCAGAACAGAATTTCAGAAATACTGATTTGTACTCTTGTGCTTTTTAGAGATTCTTACTTTTTAAATCAGGAAAAAGAAAATATGTTTCACTAAGAAGAGAATATACTAAGGACATAAGCTAAACTTTCAGAATAAATATTTTGATGTGTGAATGAAGATAAAAATCACGAGGATGATTAAAGGACTGGAACACCTGCCTTATGAGGAAAGACTGAGAGACCTGGGGCTTTTTAGTTTGGAGGAAAGAAAGGGCATCTAATTAACGTCTATAAATACATAAAGGCTGGGCATCAAGAAGGCAGGGACAACTTCTTTTCACTCATGCCTTGTGATAGGACAAGGGGCAATGGATTCAAGCTGAAGTACAGTATGTTCCACCTCAACATAAAGAAGAACTTCTTTACTGTAAGGGTTACAGAGCATTGGAATAGGCTCCCCAGAGAGGTTCTGGAGTCTCCTCTGGAGACTTTCAAGGCCTGTCTGGATGCATTTCTGCGCGATCTAAACTAGTTTTGTCCTGCTCTGGCAGGGGGGTTGGACTTGATGATCTTTGGAGATCCCTTCCAACCCCTAACATTCTGTGATTCTGTGTGATAAGGATAAAAAATATTTAAAAAGATAATGTTGATAAAATAAAAAAAATAAAGACATGACAACAGTTAGATTGTGTCAGACTAAAGTATTCAATGAAATTTATGCATTGACCAGTCATGGAAAGTGTAGAAGAAATTGAGTGTAAATTTAGTATGATCTTTCCTTGGAATGGCTTTTTAGGCTTCAGCAAGCAGATGTTTAAGAACTTCTCGAGCTATAGATTTCTTTAATTTACAATAGTAATCACAGTAAATATTCTTTTCTTTTGTCTAACTTATTTAGCAATTTTTGTGTGAATTATTTCTTTTTTTCTAGAGTAGATTAACCTTATGAATTCCACAGTCAGTTATATGGTAGGTAGGAAAAGTACTACCTTCCCTATGTTTTCAACTTGCTACTTGATATTTCCATGGTGTATGCTATGGTTTTGGTCCATTTCTCCATAGACAGGTCTTTTCCAGAATGAACTTTTGTTACACAGAAATCATTCTGTATACCAGACTCCTGGTTGTTCTTTTTTTCTTAAAGTTTCTTGTTGCTCTATATTCAAAGTGCTGGAAAATCAGCACTGTGCATAATATGTGTAGTATAGAAAGTCATAATGATGATTTTCTCTTTTCTTGTCCTTTCCTAATGTTGTATTTGCTTTTTTACCACTGCCAATCACTGTGATGATACATCCCAATAAGTCACTCCTGAGTCTCTTCTGTATGGATGTAAATAAATCGCTGTGGATAATTGTTCCTTCTAGTGCTCAGTATGTTAATAATGGATTTAAGTGTTTTAATTTTATTAATGTATTTAGCCTCAATATTTCTGTGTGAACTGTTGGATTAAAAATAACTGAGACAGGGATTACAGGATTCCTGGGTGCAAATTCCAATTCCTCAAAAATTTTCTTGTAATATTATTTCATCATTTTGTCATTCAGACTCTTAATTGTGACTTTTCTAACCTCACAGGAGGTTTATGAGTAACAAGAAGTTGATCGATATTTTTTGAGATCAAAACCCATGAAAGACTTGGTCATTGGAGAGAATGAGGATTCAATTATGATCAGTTAGAGGATGTACATAGTACAAATGAAAACCTAAACCCAACATCAGGTTACAGTACACAGACTTTGCCATTGGTAAAAATTAAATTAAGATTCACATCTAGCAAATTATTTAAGTGGGATGTTTTAGGCAATATGCAATGATAAACTTGGGATATTAAGACAGGAATTTTTCTACTGTGTTTAATGAGTTTCTCATAATAAATACAGCAAACACTGGGGAATGCTTTTTGAGAATGAGTTCTATGAGGCAGTGATGAAGTCACTGTCTCTGGCTATGTTTGTACAGTTGGACCTCAACATGGGTGAGACAAGCTTTAAATAAAGTCATTCTTTACTAGCAGTAGATAAAGACAAGGTTGATAACTGCACCACAATTTTTTTAGTATTAAGGAATGCATAAACTCTTTTTACAAGAAGGAAAAGCAATCCAGTTGTAAATGATACAAGATATTTTCAGTCTGTGATGAAGTTATCCACAGCCTTTCATCCTTGCAAGGATGTTTATTTTTATCTTAGGAGGTTTCTCTTTTTATTTACATTACTTCCTTGAAAATGAGGTGACCTATTTCTCTGGGAGGCTTTGTTAAATTTATTTGTTTGTTGGGCTTCACAGCCTACACCATGATTTACTAGTCAAATAAAAATTTTATTTCAGCAGCTCTAAGCAGGTGAGAGATTTTTTTTTCCCTTCTACCTACTTTGTTGTTGATAGAAAATGCCTCCAGACATAGTAAGGCCCTCTTCCAGTGTCATGTCAACCTATGTCATGTTAGTAGAGGCATCAATATTGTGCACCGTAATGTGAATGATTTATAATGCATAACACATTATACGTTATATAGATACTTAAATTGTAGCACACGTTTGTAGCACACAATTAGTGCAGGTTGTAAAATATGATAAACACATATAGCTTCATCCTAAAGTAGGTAAAAGTTGGTTCCAAACTTTTCCTGTCAAGTATTATTAATTTTGTTGAGCAATATAGCTTTATATAGCTGGTTTATCTGTAATGAGAGTTATTATACTCTGAAGAGTTCATGCAGGTTTATGGCCATATAAATAAGGTTCCAATTTGGCATATAAATGACAATACAAGACATAAAAATCTCTTGTAGGTCAGAATGAAGTTCATTTAGCTCTATATCTTAGCTTTATCAAGACTCAAGATGTTTAAAGAAGGTAAAAAAAAGAAAAAGCATATATTGAGATGTCCCAGGAATGCTTTCTGTTTCCCAGAAATTTACAATTCAAGGACTTTCTGAGATAATGTCATTGGATTTAATAGTTCCTGACATATTTTTCATCCATGAATTTTTAAAGCTGTTTTTCTGATAAATCTCTATTTAGAATCTGCAGCATTCTGTGAAAAAGAGCTTTGTATCTTGACTGTGCAGTGTGTGAAGGTATTTCTTTCTTCATGTGCTCGTTTCACTGGGTGTCCTCTAGTTTTTCAACTGGAAGTGCTACTGAGCAAGTGTTATTTTTATATTATGCCACGTTTCATACAGAAGTCCATTCCTTATCTTTGATGATGCTCCTTGCCCTTCTTTGTCCCTCTTATATTTCTGCTATAAATGGAAACTAAGCAAACAGTTTGCCTTGGAGTTTTTATTATTTATTTCAGGATATCTGGAAGTTAGGACCATCCATTGAAAAATCCGTTTTGTAGTTCTTTTTACATTACTCAAACTCATTTCCCTTGTAAAAGATCAATGGCCGTTTGAATTTGAAACCATCCTATACTTTTAAAATAAATGCTTTTATTTTTTCTTCTGTAGTAGAGATATCTTTTGGAAGAAAAAACTGTTCTGAAGAGCAGACATCTTCATAAAGATTTCCTCTTTTTTCAGTTATTATTAAGGGTAAAGAATGAGTCCTGTTTGTAACCTGATCATAGAATCATAGAATGGTAGGGGTTGGAAGGGTCCTCTGGAGAATATGGAGTCCAATCCCCCTGCCAGTGCAGGATCACCCAGGGTAGGCTACACAGGAACAGATCCAGGCAGGTCTTAAGAGTCATTAGAGAAGGAGACTCCAGAACCTATCTGGGCAGCCTGTTCCAGGTTTCAGTGCTCTGTCACTCTCACAGTTTTTTCCTCACTTCTCACAGAAGTTTTTCCTCATGTTGAGGTGGAACTTCCTGTGTTTCAGCTTGCTTGAGCTCAACTTGATTTTGTTTTACAGTTACTAGTCAGCTCTTCAATTATGTTATCAAATGCTTTATCATTTGAGACCATTTAAGCCTATTAAATGTTATCTATTTATTTTCAATGAGCTTAGGCTGTTCTACCTTTTCAGTATGTTCAGAGACATGCTGAGAAATGGCACAAAAGTATAGATTTTCTTTATACATATGGGTTGCCTGACAAAAACAAATTGAGATTTACTACCCTTTGTGGGTTAAACTGTAATGTTTTATGTCATTTTTGGCTGCCATAGAGATTATTTACATAATTTGTGAGGATCTGCACATCAGACCACAGACATAGCTCTTTAATCTTTTCATTAAACAGAACATTTTAACCTTTTTATTAAACTAAAAGGGTATTTGTTTATTTTTATTTTCTTCCTTCCTGTGGGGTCACATAGACACATGGGACTATGGCCTTTTGGAATTTAGTGAAGCACTATGCTTTGTTCTTTTAAGGCATCTGTCATGGATATACTAAGTGAGCATTGACAGAATAGGCTTTTAAGGTTATATAAATCTATCACGTCACTTACAGCCACATCTCCAGTCTTCATTGATGTGATAAAAGGGTTTTGGGTTATAAATAATTTTTTTAAAGTATATTTTTAGTTTGGTCAGCAACTGAGTCAAATCAAGCAAAAGTAAAAGATGTTTTAGACTTTTTAAGGAATGAATATGTGTGTTCAAATAGCAAGGCTTCACTTCTATACTTTCAGCAAAAACCCTGGCCTGAATTCACGAGCCTTTTAGCGAATGAAGAGCTGCTGTTGGGATCATTTTTCCCAACAGTGACTGAATGATATCGCAGAACAAGGAATGTGCATTCACTACTTCTAGCTGCAAAAGTTATTTAACCACAAATCACAGGCAGCAGTTTCTTAACCCTTGGGTAACAGGAGGTGGAAATGACTTGCCTCAGAATGGTATGGGCTGAAATCTTGGGAGAATGGAGATCTGAAGTTCTACTTCTCCTATGCCTGGCTCAATTACTATTCAGACAAGTAAAAGTAACTCTTCATTCACCACCCTATAGAAAATTATTTGATCAAAAATTTAAAGGAGGATATGAGACAGTTGCAAAGCTCCTATTACAACTCTGAGTCAATATTTGTACCTTTCTGTAATAATTTTCGAGTTTCTGTGTTCTTGAAGGATGCAGATTGTATTTTAGGCAGTATTCTATTCTGGTTTGCCACATTTTACCAATGTTCGTGTAGCTCTTAACACTCTGTACCTTTCCTTGTTTACAAAGCAGTTTATGTCATGGGGCTTTTCATGAAAAATAAGCTACTAAATGTTAAACTCCTCCATATAGATAAAATAATTTTTAATAAATAATTTAAATGGTAAACCAAAACTCCCCTTTCTGTGTGCATTAAAAGCGATAAATAGGAATGAGTCTCTGGGATGATTTTGTACAGATGTTTTTTCTGATTCCATGGCTCTCAATGTGTAGGATAATGACCTTCTTGGATAAAATGATGACTCTTACCCCAGTGAAGGATGAAGAACTAAGAAGGACGAAAGAGGTATTCCATATTCTTTTAAATAATTGAGTTTTGTCCTTTAGTGGCAGTGTCTGAGAGAACATTCTTAAACAGACCACTGCAGCATATCAATCAAAGAATGTGTCTTTCAAACTAAGACTTTTTATAGAATTTTTTTGCATATTGTTACAGCCACCCCTACTGGAGTTAGGTGTTGGTGAATACAGGCTGCTTAGTGCTTTTGACTCCCTATGAATTGTCTTTCTTTACTCCTGATTTAGTCAATGGGATTATGAAAATCAAAATGTAAGACTAATTAGAGAATTTAAAGTACAATGACAGATGAAAAATGCAGAAACACAATGTGACAAAGAAAGGAAAGATAAGAGGAGTGAAAACATACAACTGTACTATCAAAGTTTTAAATTTTTTTTTTTTTTTTTTAACTTTAGGGAAAATATATTTCTACTATTTCATTATGTCACTTTTTCCCTTTCCGTCCACTTTTGAGGTATATGTTCCATATTGAAGAACAATTTTAAATAGTAATTCTAGGTCATTTTTTTATGCTTAGTATTCAGCCATAGATGTTAGAATGTAGTATCTGAATCTAAGAAATTTATTCAGTGAAGTATGCTGTACAACATGCCACTTAAAAAATATCCCTTTATCCCCTACAAAGATAGGTTAAATGTGATTCCAAATGTAAATTTTTAAAACCAGAAATGACTGTCCCATGTAATAGCTACTCAGAGAACCACAAAAAAAAAGACAACATTTTTGAGTTGATCAGAAAGAGTACACAGGATCCAGTTCAAAATGTTACTGTCAACTCCTTAGGTCACTGTAATGTAATTAGATTACATCTTTTGACAGGAACAATAGAATTCATTATATTACTGCCTAAAGTCAAAAGAAAATCTATGTCAAAATGAGGAGTTAATCTAAAGGAAGTGGAAAAGACCATTCACAAAGGTAAAGTACATTCAGATGTAATGGGGAAAATTTTAATTTAAAAATCTCAAATTGGAGGCCCAGTAAAAATCCATAATGTGTTATCAAAACAGATTTTAGTTGGAAAAATAAAAGGTGTCATTAGATAGAAGGGTCAATGAAATTACTCAGCAGGACATTGATATTCAGAAGGTCAAAGAGAAGAAACTTGGAAAATCTAAACACTGTTCTTAACTATAAAAATATCATGACATTCCAATAAAATCTTGAAAAAATAAGGTTCTAAAGGCATAAAAAAAATAGCAAAAAGACTGTGTATAAGCAACAGAAAGCTTTACAGAGAGTCTACAGAGCCTATAGATAGTCAGAGAGTGCTTATATATGAGTAAGTGGAAAGACTAAATGAATCCATGTTTCCACATTCATGTGGAGCGCAAGAGAAGGGCTTAGGGCATCTCCTCATACAAAGACACACTTACTACAGACTGTGTGTTAGAAAATACATTTCACAGTACAGGACAAGGAGAAGAACAAATCAATCATATGAATCATAACAATTTGTAAAGAGGCTAAACTATTAGGTCTGTAGGTATATGGCTATGTGGAGTTTACAGAGCCTTTCTAAGGGGAAATCATGCCTCAGAAATTGTTATATTTTTCTGAAGTAAAAAAGAAAATAAATGGAGATTATTAATGAAAGGCCTGAAACACATTTTTGTTGTGTATGAAGCCTCAACAGAGAGCTGCTATTTAGTTATTTATTTATTTTTAATGAAGTTATATCATCAGGATATTTTGTACTTAAAATAGGATGAAAAAACAAAAAAAAAATTCAATACGCCTTACGTCTCCCTAAACCTAGGCTGTATCATCTAGCATGGTAGTACAAAGACTAAAAAGAAGGTATGCAGGGTAGACCTCTCCAGAGGAACAGTAAAACCATCTTAATGCATCCTATGAAATGAGAAACTTTGATTCTTTGCATTACACACAATATTCAAGCTGAAATGACATCACTGCAAAA
This sequence comes from Actenoides hombroni, assembly GCA_024336885.1. Taxonomy (NCBI): domain Eukaryota; kingdom Metazoa; phylum Chordata; class Aves; order Coraciiformes; family Alcedinidae; genus Actenoides; species Actenoides hombroni. The sequence continues at coordinate 3,965,993 of WUAM01000334.1, read as the reverse complement.
GTTCTGGAATTAACTAAACGGGAGAGATTATCAAAGAAAATTGCAACTCAAAGCATGACTAGCAGAAATAATTATTGGAGAAGTGAGTGGTGCAAGGTAGGGCTAACAGTAGCGACAGGCAGAAGGGACTAGTTCATACAAAGTTAAACTAATGGATCAAATTATCCTTAAAGCACTTTGATATCCAGTATGAATTAAACATTTATTAAAGCATTTTACGTGAGTAGAAAACAGTTCACATAGAATTGACTATCCAAAGGAAAAGCCTGTGAAATACTGTTGCTGTAGTTATACTTAAGAATGACTCCATTGCCCTGTTTATCTTTTCAGAGGTTTCTTTTTCCCTTTAATTAAAAAATGCTGATTTTAACCCTGTGATTCATAATTGCAAGTGGTGAAAACCATGTCATATTACCAGAAAAACTGAAATAGTTTCCAGGCTTTATACATAAGGATTATAACCACTGGATTTTTTTGCATTGGCCTTTATTAATCTAAAACTTATCCCTATTGCTGTTATCACAGTCCCAACAAAAGGTGACACCAGGGGAGGGAGAAGTTCCTTTTAGGGATGAGCAAAAGGCCAAAACTGAAGAATTGCAGAAGAATGTTGAATGAATGGGTGAGAAAACATCAATACTCATAGACATAAAGAAATGTACATGCTAAAAACAGTCCTCACATTACATCCACCAGTGTTGTGCTGGTTTTTTAGGCTTATCGCTCAGGAATGAGATCTGTGAGTTATAATAGGTTGTGCTCTGAAAATGTCACCTCAGCGCTGAATAGCTATCAAAAAAGCAAATATGACATTAAGAATTATTAGGAAAGGAAAAGAGAACAAGAGCAACTATGGTTATATCAGTGTATGAATCTGTTGCCTTTATCTTGAATCCTGTATGCTGTTCTGGTGTCTCAAAAAGGACAAAACAAAGCTAGAAAGGGTACAGAGAATGGCAACATGGGTGATCAAAGGTATGCAAGGGGTTTAGTGCAAGGACATATCTAAGTAGATCAGGGCTTTTCAGCCTTGGGAAAAAAAAAAAAAAAGAAAAGATAATAAGTGGGAAGGCAGGAGATAAGATAGGATGTTATAAAAGTAAGTGGCATGACGGGACATAAAGAGGTTTATAGCTTCTTATAATTAAAATGCGAGGAGTGAAATTGTCATGCGGTAGATTCAGGTGGACCTGGTGCTCAGGGACCTGGTTTAGTGGTGAGCTTGTAGTGTTGTATCGAAGGTTGGACTAGATGATCTTGAAGGTCTCTTCAACCAAAGACATTCTGTGATTCTGTGCCTATCACAGTTCACGTAGTCAACTTGTAAACGATACTGATTTTGGCCAAAGCTTCCAAAGATCCAAAACCTCAAATTTATAAATTCATGGAACAGAAATTCCAACAAGGCAACTGTGCAGGAAATATACCTCTGGCTTAGAAAGCCCTGGCTGAAAACATCAAAGATATCTTGAAGATGTCATCACGTTACTAGTCTTCTCCACACAACTACTTCTGGCTACTAGTAGAGACAGAATTCTAAGTTGGAGGTGTGTTTGCGCTGCCCCAGTACAAAAGGTTCTTAAGTTATGGAGTTGGCCTGTGCTGTCTCTGAAGTCATGTAAGTGGAAGAGGAATACTCTCATTAAAGACTTTGGACATAATACAAATACAACTCATACAGTCTGTGCTAGGAGATGAACAAAAAGAATTTAGTTCTTTTGCAGTTCCGCTATAAAATAGCATTGTGCTGGATGCTTCAGCTTGAAACTCTTTTAGAGAACAGGCAGAGCTGACTGCTTTTATTGAACATCTTCATTGTGAGTTTTTCAGACTATGCAGGTTCCAAATCCCTACAGCTTTTCTAGATTTTTTTTTTCTTATCTTTTACAAAGGCACTGCAAATAGCTTGTGTCCATGGTTTGTGCAGTATTAAGAGTGCTTACATGAATCATGACTTATGAAGATGCATGACTGGCTAATGTTTAGAAATGTTTTCACCTTGGCTTGTTTCTCTGCTAAAAATCGTGCATTTTAGAGCCAAAGGAAAATACAGACAGAACCTCTGTCTAAAACTAGGGACTAGTTTGCTTTCCTTTAGTCATGCACTGTGAACTTTAATACTTCAACCATATATGTATAAAGGTTACTGTGAATTTAGTCCTTTGGCAACTGAAGGCTCATTGCCTCTCAAAAGACCTATTGTGGGAGAAACTTCACAAGTGGAACTTGTCTTTCTTGACTTCTTTGCAGTGACCTGGGAATTTGCTAGATGTTTTCTACACTGTTTTGTCTGAGGGTTGTTTGAGGCCGTACAAGAGAGAGGCTGTTTTTATTTTGTGTTATTTTTATTTTTCTGAACATGACAAAGAGTAAAAAAATAGAATCAGCAGTTTACCTGAGGTGGCTTCTGCTATACTAGTCTACAGAAACATAGGGGATAACAAAGTGATATTGATTTCCTTCACCTGTTAAAAATACATTTGTTGAATTGATAAACATTTGTGATGTTGGTCCTTAGCTATAGTTCCTCTCAGGGGAATTTGAACTAGGACTGGGAGTGATTTCCCACCTTGTAGCCTGTCAGTGAATATGGGATAGGAAACAAGTTCATCTCTAGAGCACTTGCTGTCATGTTCAATAAGATTAGAGAAGGACTTGGCTTTTTCTGTGTTTTGGGTTCTTTTTCCTGTAGTAGAGCTTCTTCCCCTCTGCTCTCACAGAGCAGACATGGACAACTGTGCCCAGCTTTGAGTTTCACAGCACAACAGTGAGGTTGGCAAACTTAAACAAGTCCAGCTGAGACCAGATGTCTGAGGTGATGGATTATATGATACTGAGGGGCAGCTGAAAGAGCTGGCCTTTTTCATCCTGAAGAGAAAGCTAAAGGCAACTAACATTATATAGGGGCCGGTTATAGGGAAGATGGAGCAAGACTTGTGCATTCACCCAAGCTGCAACAAGGGAAATTCTGTGTGATCATAAGAAAAACTTCTCAGCTTTGAGGGTGGTCAAATGCTGAAGCAAATTGCCAGAGAGACTGAAATCCCCACCCTGGGAGATTTTCAGAACTTGCTGGACAAGCCTGGAGCAGCCTGACCTAATTTTGAAGATGGATTAATCTTCGAAATTGGCCCTGCTTCCAGCAAGAAGCTAGACTAGATCATTTCTAAAGGTCTCTGTCCAACCTTTACAATTGTATGAGTGCATGAGCCTGTGTAATCTAGCCCTATATGGCCTGCAGAGAACTGCTCTATTATGCTTGGACTTGAAATCAGTTTACACAAACTTTATTACTGGGGAGAACCCCATTATTCTGTAAGTTCTGCCTCTCCTTGGAAATTACAGAAATTCTGGGTCAGTTTTAAAAGCGGCTTCCCCATAATTATTACTATATTCTTCTGAACATACTCTCTTTTGAAGGAATATTGACACTGTTTATTTCTCTTGGCACATAAATGCCAGAAATATATATTCTACTTGTGTATTTTATTAACTGCCATACCTCTGTATTCCACCAGGCAACCTACCATATATATATAAAAAAAATATTAGTA
>WUAM01000334.1:3893074-3962339 GCA_024336885.1 Actenoides hombroni | reverse complement strand
TATTAGTACTGTTTTGACAAACAAGCATGTTTTGGGTATTTTTGATTTGTTTGGATTTTTTTTTTTTCATTTTAGGATTACAGTTTGCAATAAAAGGGGTCTATTCTGAAAATTATGTGGACACTGGCAAAAGATTTGTCTGGTAGCTTATTGAAGAATCTTCCCAGGAATCAATATTAGGCTGATTGATCTGTCATTCCAGGAGTCCTCTCTTTTCTCCTCCTTAAGAGACAAATTCTATATTTGCCCTTCTCCAGTCCCCTGGGACCTCCCCTATCCTCCAGAAGCTCATAAAAATAATTCTTAATGATTCAGAAATTGCTGTCTAGTTTCTCTAAGATGAATTTAATAAGGCCTAGCCAAGTTGAACACATTTATCTTATTTAAATATTCATTAATGTATTCTTTGCATACTTTGGCTTGCAAACCAGTTTTTTTCTTTAAGTGGTCTTGAATGTTTTGTCAAGATTTACCACTTGGTGAAGGCTTCTTTGGAGGGGGCATTAGATATTCATGTTTCACCTTTCCCTCCATTGTTTCCTCTCCTTTTTTGTTACCACTGACCTGCTTGTTTTCTTTTTTTATTTATTATTAAAAATGTATTGGGTTTGTTCCTTTTTTTCTCTTGGATTTTGAAGCTCATTTTATACTTCAGCCTTTTTCTGTAAAATACCCTTTTTGTGTTGTATATACTTTTTCACTGTAGTCTTCCTTTGTTATGTGAGCTTGCTTTCCATTTTTGTATGACTACTTTTTGACAGCCCATCATTGAAGATTTTCAAGTGTAATGGCCTAATCTTTCCTTTCTTTGGGACAATTTATACATTTAATGTAACCTTTCATAACTAACCAAATGGTTGGTTGACTGGTTGGTTTGTTGGGGTTTTTTTGTGCTTCCTTGTTTCTTCTTCTCTTCTGTGTCTTGCATGTATAAACACCCAACTTTATCAGAGTTATTTTGTTACTCCCATAAGGTGGCAGCAGTGTTTCTAGGAGTGCTAACTGTGGATGTTTGGGTGCCTTCCCTTCAACTCTGTGCAGTCGTTATAGACTCCTTCCAAGCTATAAGGCATCTATAAATGTTTCCTTAATCTTTTTGTCCTTTCCTAATGAATACATGCTTTGGGTAAGACCAAAAATTTAGTGTGATACTAATACCATGGAATTCTATCACATATTGATAAAAATGTGTCCAATACTCAATGAAAATAAAGTCTGAACAGTAAGCTCTGTATTTCCAACATGTAGTTGTCTTGATTTTATTTTTCTTTAATTTAATTTTACTTTTTTTCCCCCCCCTTATTTTTCTTTACTTTTTTTTTTTCAATAATACTGTCATTGACTTTTATACTACCCTGACTTTTGTCCTCACATCTAATTTAAAATTGGCAAGTGCCTGTATATTTCTGGGCTATTGATCCAATTATCATCCTTTATAATGTTGTCTTTGCCCCTTGAAGCATCCCTAGTTTTTACTCTGTTATGATTAGCTAAATGAACAAAGAAAGAACATTCTGGGTAAATAAAGTACCGTCACCTAGCAAACAAAAAATGAAGTGAAAAGGAGTAGCTACAATCCTGCATGGAGAGAAAGAGAAATCAGAAGCCCTTTTCCATCTCATATCAGAAAAGAAACCTTGAAGAAACCAGAGAAATGAGGCCAGAGCTGTCTGTCAGAGAACCCCTTCTACCCTATGTGGCAAGGTTAAATAGTGAGTGGGGCTTGGATAATGCTATACCATCACAGAAAGGCCTGCATGTTCTTTCAGTCAGACACACACATATCACAGAATTTTCTTAAGCCCATTAAACAGAATTTTGTTTCAAAACAGCGGAAGTACACATTTAAGGACAATTCCAAATTCCACAGCAGAATGTTTTGAGCAGTATGTGGCCATCCTGGCAAATCTGTCTGTAGTGTAGAAACTACATTTACAATTCTTCCACTAAAATAAATTATTGTTGTTTTGGGAAGAACAGTAACTATCTCAATAACAGTTGTCAGAAAACTCCTCTCTGGTATTAACTGTTGAAACATTTTTTTAAAGTTGTTGGAATTATGAATTTAGGGCTTTTTATGTCATATGCTTTTCTGCTATATGAGTTTAGAGGTAATTGTAGATTAGTTTTTAAAATTCATATTCCAGAGAGAAAGACAGGTTTTAGCTTAGACTTTAGAGATCACAAACTGTTGCAGAAGAGTAAAAATCCATGTAACAAATATTCATTTATCTAATTTTTGCCAGATTTTATCCTTCTGCTTGGCAGTCAGAGCAATTCGTTTTTTTATCAAGCTGCCAAGAATCTTCAGTCTTCTGGTAATGCAACGTAGTCATGAGATTCATCAGACTGTCAGCTTTGTGAACCCTAGCTGCATTCAAAGAGTGCTTAATAATTCAAAAAGGAAGTTTCTTATATCTGCAGCAAAAGATGAAGTGACTGGTTAATCCCTACTGTTAAAGAAGTATTCAGTGTGTGAAAAACTGTAAATACCCAGCATTTAAACATTCATTGGAGCAAAGCAACAAATAGCTTTATTTTTATTTCTTCTATCACTTATAATGTCGAATCGTATTTCTAACTATATCCTTTATGTGATAAATTGAAAAGTCTTATATCTTCCCTGTTAATACATAGACAATTAGAATAAAAATCTGAAACTATGGAGGAAAATCCAGTATGTATCATAGATTGTTTTTTATTCCATATTAAAAAAAAAAAGTATAAAATTGGTTCCAAATGATAGGATTTTACACAATTTTGTGTATGTATCAGATAATTTTGCCAGTACATTATGCAGCACATTTCAGCCTCAGCTGCTTTCTGACAACAGAAATTGATAGTTGTTAGCACCTGCCTGTATTCTGCTATCAATTATGCAGACATATTTTCCCATAACAAAGCCAGTCATGGAACATAATTTGTGAGATATGAATAATTTCAGACAAACTCAGCAGACTGCTATAAATAAAGCACTTTTTTGTCAGCACTGTAATCAGCACTAGACAGCACTGCCATAAAGCAATGGAGTGCTCCATACTCCTTGCCTCAAAATGAAGGCAGCATGGCTGGGTCTGCTCTTTCAGGAGCCTGTGATAAATGGTCTTCTGCTCTGTCAGAAGAAGTTGGGGAAAAGAACATAAATGTGGGTTAACTATGAATTTTCTGCAGGAAAAAAGCATGATTTACTGAGGGGGCAATTTTAAGGACTAGAGCTGCTTAGTTATTTTCACAAATAGGCAGTAGCATTCATAAAGGAATGCAGGTATTTGGGAGGTAAACCCTCTAAACTAGAATAAAAATGGAATAGGTGACTATGTTACTTTTGGTGAAATGTTTCTGCTATTGGAGCCACAAATGCTTTATAAAAATACGTCCCCTTTGGTATTCTTTCTTAACACAAAATAAAAGTAGCTTGCCTATTATGTTTGAGTAGAGACAGATGGGTTCTCCGTGTCAGGTTTGCTCTGGACTGGAGAAGACGTGACAAGGGACAGAGCTGGGTGAGTCACTCTAATGACCTGCAGATCCCTCTCAGCTGCCTTTTTTCCTAGGGGGCCTTTCTTCACATGGCTGGAATCACATCTGCCATGCCATCAAAACAGACACTTTCATTATGAGGCAGGTGGGTTGCAAGGTAACTGGTGATGTGCCAGTCTGTGTTGGTGTGTCACATCCCATGTCAGGATGCATAACAGTTCTATAATAAAAAGCTGGAAGTCTGTAACTGTCCTGTATCATGACGTGGAAAAATGGTAGTGTCTGCTTTGTGTGGTTCATCCTGGCCACATGGTGCTTCCCTGCCAAGGAATAAATGTCACTTTCTCTCAGCTGGAGGGAGACCACATTGCAGCCCCAAATTGTCTTCTGTCAAAACTAAATGTTTTTCCAAAAGTCAGAGGTACTGTGAATCCTTCAAAAGCCTTGGTGCACCTGTAGCATGCTGCTTAATTTCTTCTATACTGAATTTTCTCTTTGAGCATGTGGGTCCTAATGCTTGGTGTATTCATTTGTTTTCCCGTGTACTAGGAGTATAGTTTTTTCCCTCCAAATTTACAAAATCCATGAATATTCATGGTTTCCATGAACTTAATTGTTCTATTAATTAAAGATGAACATATACCTTCATTTTTTGAAGCATTTGCTGTTAATTTGCTGTTACAGAAAAAACAAAGACAAGGTTCATTAGATTTTACTAAGAGGTAAAATGCCATAAAATTAGTAAACATAGTAATTTCCCATTTGTGTGCTCTTGTCCCCTTGATAAATGTGAAAGTAATTTAAACATCTATAAGAAAGTGGAAAGTTTCTAATCATGTAGGAAAACAATGCTGCCATGCATACACTCATTTGAAGATCATGTTCTAGTTTTCTACACAGTAGCATCTCTGTAACTACAGTTGTACATAAATAATTTGTTATTCAGGAGTAATTGAATTAATTTTGCTGGGTAAGTCTAAGTACATTTTTGACTCTGCATTTCTGAAAACACCTCCTATTTGGAATATCTTCTTTCTGGATAATTACTTAACCAGAACTTTTTAGTAAATAATGTGATAAACATACATGAAAATGGTATATTTTCATGTCAGATAATGCTCAGATTTGCCTTGTCAGACCTATTTTTCTGATGTGGCAAGTTGCAGAATGAACATGTTGAATCTTGCAGATGTCTCAGTTAGCTCAGTCTTGACTTCTTTATTTTTTCCAAGACCTCATATTTCTTCAGAATGTAAAAGATGCTTCTTCAGAACATCTGTTTTACTATGACTATTGCTGGGAAAAGGAAAGATCAGGCTACAGAAATACCTTTCTTTCTGCACATCTATTTAGATACTGATTGTTTATTGGGTTTTTTTTTTTCCTGTAGTACATATGGAGTAAATGAATCTAAAATATTCTAACCCAGGATTAGTTAAAGAGGACTACTTAATAAGCAAACTGAAGACATCAAAGGTAAATTCCAAGTAATGTTTTGCAAAATTAAGTAAAGTACCCTTCCCTTACTATAGTTATAGAGAAATAAAAAAATATAAATCTTGTATTTATAAAAAAAGTTTCACTACCCACTGCTCCCTCAGATGTGGTTGAGTATGGCTAAATGTTTGATTCAGGTACTTTTAACTTAGAGATCCTGACTCCCAGTCTGGTTTTTAATGCTGATATACTGTATTGACAAGGCAAGTCACTGTTTCCTCCTGAGCTAAATGTATAAGGACGTATTCAGCTGTGTTTGTGGAACACTTGAACATGATGACAAGAACCCTTGGAGAGGCCACATGGAATGATGGTATTATATACATTGAGAGTAAATAGAAAAGCAGGCGGGGACAACTAACTAAATATGGTTAAAATAACATGGTCTCATTCCTTCTGTGGTGATGGTCTAACTGTTCACTTAGGAACAAATAACTAAAAACACTACCAATGGATTCACAGTATCTTCTAAACCCATGAAACATAGAAGTATTATTACAATGTTAAACTATATAGAGTGCATATATGTATGCATAATAATATAAATTCATAGACAATATTACCTAATATAGGGCAATATTACCAAATGAACTCTAGCTTTGCGTTTTAAAATGTCTGTAATACTTTCTTTCAAAACATTTTGACTTATTTTTTATTTCTGTTCTTCATTCATTAGCTTATTTTTCATGTTGAGAAACTGGTTAGACAATTTCTATAAACCATAGCTGTGTAGTTTTATTAAAAACTTGTTTGTGGAGGTGGCATCAGCCAATTAAAAAAAAATAAATTCTATGTGTGCAAACATACATACACACACAAATTTTATTTATGCATATATATAAAAAAGAATTTTTTACTTCATTAAGCCATTACATCTCCTTTGTGGAGTTATTTGTTCTTCTCTAGAGGAATTATAGTCTTTCCCACAATCCTGGAATTCTGTTATTTGCTTTTTTGAGGTAGACTTCAATTCTTTTTCATGCAAGCTAAACCCACTTGTCATTATGTGACCTTAATTTATAAATTTAAAAGTGGAATATCTTTGAGAGGATGGGAAGGAAAGTAGAAATTTAGGACTCCCCTGAACTCCAAACCCCAATTCTTATATTTGTGTGTGCATTTTAAAATTGATTGTTAGAGATTTTGAAATGCAGATAGTCTGTTGAAAGAATGCTGTGATGATGTTTCCCAGTGTGGCAAGGAAGGACTCACTAGAGCATGTGGTCGTGATACCTGTGAGTACCAGTGAACCTGAAGCATAATAGGGATGACTTGATTAAAGACAATGCAGGGGGATAATGTTTATCCTGATGACAGTATTATAGGGTAAAAATAGCCACCTAAACTTTAAACTAATTGCAGCAGTATGGAGCTCCATGATGTGAATTAGCTCACTTTCTTAATTTGCTTACATTGCTGTGGCTACCTTCCTTGGTTTATTTGAATGCTAGTGTCAGTTTGCCTTGCAGGAGAGTAGATACTGAAAGCAATAGCAAGAAAGATACTGTTACATGGTTTTAAGCCAAATAGAAATCCAGTTTTGACTCAAACCTATTCCAGCTTCTCATTAAGTTCAAGCAGTTGCCATTTCAGTGCCTGTACATGGTGACTACTTGGTAATCAGCCAAGTGATCAAGCTAGTTAATCCTACTGTAGCACTGAATTAATGTTGGTTTATTTGTCTTTCTGTGGATATCTTGTGCAGTAGAATAGACAACTAGAGAACTTCTGTATCATGATGAACAGTTTTTCTCTTATAAATTTCCTTTTACATACTTTTAGGAGAACTCCTAGTGCCTCCAGGAGTTTATAAAATATTATAGTCTCTTTTAATTCAGCAAAATGAAGCAGTATTTAGTGAACTCAGTAAATAATCAGACAATCCAGATTACATTTGTAAAGTATATGTAACTATCTAGGAGTTATATTTTTGTGTTTGTATGCATCATTACAACTGTCTTCAGTAAACAGTAGTTATCCTTGTAAAACATTGACTGTATATTCTTCCTCATTCCTGTTAACTTCGGAGATTTAATAGAGTAGAGCATTTAACCTACACTAAACCTAAAAAGCATTAGATAAAAACGTCTATTTCAAATTATGCCAAATGACTGTGAACTTCTGACATTTAATGATAAGCCTTTGAACATAAGTAATACCTTGCACTAAAATCAATAGGTCATGTCATAGCTACAGGCAGCTACCATGCTTTGTTCCTTTAACTGCTTTCATTAAACATTTCTGAAATTAATTTGAAATATAGTATAATATATTGAACCTAAGAGCTGATTATGGATGACCTTGTAGCAGTAACTTTGTAGTAAATGGACTTAAAGTCATCCTGAGTGAAGCATGGATAAATCTGATTTGTACTGATAAAACAACCTTGTTCCATTATCAAAGATAAAGGAGGGTGACAACACAGGAAGTCAGTATTGATCTCTCAGAATATGAAATAAAAGTCAATTTTTACAAGATTTATGTTGTGGGTCATTCACTGTTTGCATGTATTTCTGAGATTAAAAGTTGAGGAAAATTTCTATATTTTTAATTGAAACAAAATCCTCCCCATTTTTATAAGACTGTTTGGAGTGTAGCCAAATATTTATTTTCTCCCACAGTTTTAAAATATTAGAATTTAATAGGTTTTTCTGTTTGATACACACCATTAGACTCTTTTCTAGAAGTAATTTGTCACTGTATATTTAAATCATGAGTCAGCAAGTGCCAGATGAGAAATAAACCTCTCTGATGTCACACATCATATCCATTTTGGCTTGTCTGAATTTCTGTAAATCCAAATTTAGTATAAGATTTAGATTCACACTTAGGAAGACCAGCTGATGGATATGAAAGTACTTACATGTGTGTTCATATCTAGCACACACATTTTTAAGAGCAATCCCCTAGTAATTTCACTGTTCAGTTACACTGTAGACATACATATTGCCAGATGCCTAAATACTCCATATCCTAGATGTCACATAGGATAATCTGCATCTAAAATAGTACTTTTAATTAACCAGTTATAATGGAGACACTACTATGGTTTAAGTTACTTTCACATTAGACATTATTTCCTAAAATGTAATCATTTTTCTATTGTCTACTGCAGAAAATAAATCAACCATACTGCTTAGCTTTCCTTAGTTGGTATAGAAAGAATTAAATCCTTGACTATTTTCATGACTATACATTCTTTTCCTCGATGTATTTCTTTGAAACATACTGAAATGAATAGCTAATTTTCCTGGAAAAAATAACTGCTTTTCCAAAATAGCAACATTTTTCTATTAATCTTTTAAGAAACTGAGATCACTAAGTCTAAAAGAATTTCAGCTTTTGACTTCAAGCATGAAAGAATAAATAGCGATGTGAGAAGATAAAAACTCAACTGATTATATAAAATAAACATGTTGTGTTCAAAATTAGACAGCTTTAACTTGAAGTAGTACCTAGTAAGTAGGGGTGGAGAGTAGAAGAAATGAAAAGTGCTCAGTTCCTTAATTTGTTTTGTATGAAATGGAAAACTGAGCTGCAAAATAGCTGCAATCATGAGGAATTTAGCCATAGATCACTGAAATGTGGTCACGGTTTTTGCTTTTTTAAGTAATTACTCTGAGTCTGGAGGATTACAAAGTGGGGCTGTAAATGTTTTTGTCTCATATAATTCTCCAGGAATTAGATCTCATTATGTTTACCTTCTCTCTTCCTCATCTGCACATACACAGACACACAAAAGACACTGGGAGATAAAAAAAAGAAAACCAACTCAATTTTCCTATGAATGCTCTGTGTCATTTCTATATCTGATTCATTTGCTGAACTGAAGGACACTTATTGCCTGCCTGCGTGTTCCTAAGTTCTTGCTATCGGGCATTACAGAAGGTTTCTTTCACATTTTTGCCTGTGGGTCTGCAACATGGTTGCATAACACAGCAAGAAGTAATTCAAAATTTTTGTGAACCATTTTGTATTTCAAGACTTCTTATTATGGAAAAAAGGACCATCAAAAAAATAAATAACTCTGGTAAAGTAAGAAGAAGGACCCTGGAGTGATTTGCAGTTCTAGAGCAGAGAATTAGTCTTCCAAACAGAATGCAGTTCCCTGGGGACAAGGAGGCTATGGAGTCTGACTTTAGTTATACATAATTTTCAACTGACTTAGCCAAAAGTTCTTGAGACGAGTCAGTTCTTAGTCTTAAAAGGCTTTGCTGCCACACTGTGGAAAAAAATATTTATTCCATCTAAACTACTATTATAAATAACACACAATTTCAGTTCTCATCTGTCCTCAGAATCCACCTCATCCCTCAAAAAGACAGACAAACAACTGTAAACTAAAAATGCAATGCTGGAAAAGCTAACAATCAAGTTTCAGTTTCAGCTTTGACCTTATTTGTACACCATAAGGAAGGAAAACAATGGCAATAATATGAAGAACATGATTTTAATAGAGGATTGGTAGAAATCAATTAAAGGATTTCTCCTACTTATAAATGACAAATCTAGAAAAACAATTGTATAGAATAAGAGATATTCAAAGGCACTGTCATTGTAGATATATAGAAGAAACTGTAAATAAGGTTAAAAAAAAATAACTAGACCCAAAAAAAGTTTTAAGATATGATTCTTTTGAATTTACATTTTTTTCAGTCTAGACTGGTTTCTGCCTTCAGTGAGCCAGGACACTGATTTCTGTATGAACAATGTAAGACTTGTCCAAAATGCAGAAATTCACTATGCTTTTTTCCTTTTTTTTTCTTGTTGTTGTTTTAATATGCTTTGTTTCCTGTTTTAATTTTCATATTCAAAACATATAGATCAATGACCAGAATGCTAGCCTGGTGCCTACAGGTTCCCTGGGTAGGAATAGCTGGTGGAGTTTGTGCTGAGGCCAGCGCCGTGTGCTGGGTGGTATAGCCCTGTACTATGCTCAGGTCACCTGTCAGGGGGACCAGCATCATCTCAATGGGCAATGTCCTCCCATTAGCACACCTACACCTGCGAGCTGGGATATAAGCACTCAATCTTCTTACCAGGCTGGTTTAAGATGTTCTCTGTGGTCGTAATTTAAAAATACTATTTGATTCTTACATGGGATGTTGATGAAGCAAAATTATGTGACAGGACTCAGGCAATGCAGCAACTCCTGCCATGAATAACTACTAGACTTTAAACTTAGGAAAAAAGATCATTCTCAGTAATTTATTTTTGTGTTATCATTATCATATCTTTCATTTCAGCACTGTTATTTCTTTATTTTCTACAGATATTATTTTAGTTTCTGTCCATCTACTTTCTAGTGTAGTTATTTTTTAAAATGAACTTCCTGTTAAACTAAACAGGAGAGGAGAGGAGGAGTGCACTCCAGGCTATATGATGTTCTTAGTGCGTGGCATGAAAGTGGAAATTAATAAAGAGTAGCTTTCTGGCTTCAAGCGGGGATTGGCTCCATTAATCATGGGCTGAGCCACAGTAAACAGGTGAAAGTGAAGCTGAAGATGACACAGTTGTGTTGTATAAACTTGTAACATTTTCATGACATTACTATCTACACAGTCCTAAGAGTTCTTAATAGAGGTATTTAAATCCATGAAAACACAGAAGAATAACACAAAATCATGTGATTTTGGATTATACAAAATGAAATCAATTTCTAGATTCTCAAACCTGGTAAATTTAGGCACATTGTAAACATTTCAGTATAGAAACAGGTAACCATGCAATTAAAATAACTGAGTTTGCATACATAATAATAATTAATAAAAATAATAATACAGTAATAGGTTATAATAAGTTACAATAATAATGTAACCTATTTCTAAACCTGAAAATATTAGACTCAGATTTAAATACTTAAGCAACAAAATCTCACAGCTAATGAAAACGATGCTTATAAATATATCTATTTTACCCCATTTTTCTTTATTTTTCTTTTAACTAGAATTTTCACAAAGCTCTTTGGTGTTCATGTGTAAAAATAGTATATGTTTAACTGTCTCTTTACAGAAATGGAAAAATTTAGTATACTGAAAAATTATTCACTGTATCACTGAGCATAAAATCTACTTACTATCTAGTATTACGTTAAGGGATCCGCTTAAAGAAAAGCTTCCTGAGTAAATTTTTCAAATGCAGATTTTTGAAGAGAAAAGACAAAAATAAGGGAAACATTTGGAGTGGTAATTTGTGTATCTCAGTGTGCATGCTGGTTAAAAATCAAAAAGCAATAAAATGAAAGTGTTGTTAATTTAGCTACCAAATGGATTCAACTTGCATCTCTGTAGCTAAGAAAGCTAAAAATAACATTAATCTTGATTTACTGTGAGCATGTGTGAAACTGTAGAATGTGGTAAGTGCACTTTTCATGTACTGCCCTCAAGGTTAGATTTTTTTGGAAAGAGGTTTACAGCAGAAAGTATTTGTCAGTTAATCAGATGGTGTTTTGATGAATTTTTCTGTTTCTTTTTCTCATGACTAGTTCTTATGATAACCATAGTTGCAAGGTATGGAAGAACAGGTTGTCCTACCTGCAAAGACATGAGTAGTACTAGTTTTGGAACGAAGATAAATTTTACATGAAATAAAGCAACTAGAAATCTGTTGGGATTTTCTGGGAAAACATAATTTCTTCTGTGAAATCAAATCTTTTTTTTCTAATACCATGGAAGGAAAAAAATATCAACTGTAGTAGCTAACATTATTGCAGTAAATCATGAAAATGGAAGTATGTGGTTGGAGAAATTGTATCCTTGTGGTTAGAACATCTTGTAATTATTTGTTGTTTTAATTGTCTTAGTAATTCATTCCTGAAATACTCATGTAAATACTGTAATATGGAGGTACAAGGTGGTTTTGAAACTCTTAAGAAGCATTTTAGTCAATCAATCTGGGATTAATCTCCAGTATAAGAACAATGACAATGTTGCTCTTCACCAGTCTTCTCCAATGTACACTTTCTATAATGAAAAATGCTGCAGTTTTTCAGAATTATGGAAAGGAATAACAGCAGTCCTGAGTCTACATATTTTCCTCTTTACCAAATAAATAAATAATAGCCTTGTTAAGACTGAACTTCAGAGCACTTTCAAATCTTAGAACCAGAATCATCAAACATACAAAGTTGAAAGAGACCTTTGCAGGTCCTCTGCTCCTATTGAAATAAGAGCTAAGAAATTAGATCAAGTCCAGTTAAATTGTGAGAATCCCCCAGAAAGGACTTCTACAGTCTCTCTGGGCATGCTGCTCCAGTGCTTAACCTCTCTCATGGTGAAATTTAATTTAAAACCATATGTCTAAGGAATTTCCCGTGTGTACTCAAGAGTTTTCCTTGCCATGGCTTGTTCTTTGCCTCCTATCCTTTCACTGTGTGCCTCCAGGAAAGATTAGGCTCCATCTTCTCTATCAGCACCCTTAGGTAGTGTAGTGAAAGGTGGCTCTTAAATCACTAACAAAAGGAGACCCTTCATATTCTTTCCTGTAGTCTGAAAAATCTGAGCATTCTCAGCAGCTCCTCGATGTCATATAATCCAGCCACTTGACAATCTCACTGGCTTTGACTGTGAGTCTTTCTTGTATTGCAAAGCCCCAAACTGGACATAATCCTCCATATGAAATTCCACTGGTGCCAAAAAGTGGGGAAGAAGCACTTCCCTGCTGCTTATTCTCCCTGATGCAGCTGAGGGTATGGATACCTTTGATCACTGTAACAGCACTACAGTGATTCATGGTCGGCTTGGTGTCCATGGGGTCCTGGGTCCTTTCCTGCAAAGCTGCTTTCTGCAGCCATTTGGCTTCTGGTCAATGCCACTACTTGGGGTTTCCACTCACCTTGTAGCCTTCTCAGTTTGGCTGGTAGGATGCTATTGGAGACTGTCTGAAAAACTCTGCTAAGGCCATGGTAAATGATACCAACTAAGTCAATTGTTTAATCACAGAAAATATCCAGTTGGTCAGGAGTGGTTGGTAAATCTTAGTATATCTCTTCTGGATGTTCCTAATGAACCTCTTTGATACTTGACTAGAACTAAAGGAGATTCCCCACTGAGGTGACAGAGAAGATGCAATGCTCTTAAACTTTTACATGTACCTTCACTTAAGTTTCTGATGAAGTCTTGGGATGTAGTAAACAAATGTGCTCTGTAGCTAGTGGAAAAAAAAAAAAAAAAGGATTATGTTCTCTAAATAAACTGTTGTCTGCTGCAACAAGAATGAACATATTGCTTGATTGAGATAGTCACTCTTTCTGTGCTTGTATGAGGTCGTATTCTGCTACTTTCTTGTAGCAAAAGGTATTCCCTCAGTTTCTTTCCATGATTTCCTTGCTTATGAACTTGGCCAATTTGCTGTGCATAACTTATCTTATTCCACTGGGGTTTGGTCTTGGCTTCAGGGCTTTATCAGGTGCTTTGGGATCTGGGATTGCATCCTCGCATTGAAAAGAACACAAAGAGAGGAACACAAAGAAACACCTCCTTTTGCTGTCCTTTAAACACTCCAGCAATCTAATTCACTTTCCTCTCATTTTTTTGCATCACCTCTTAAATTTTCAAAAATACGTGTTCAACATGTAAGTTTTGATTTTTGATATTTGTCAGTTTTACATGACAGTATATAATAAAAAAGAGATCCTAAGTTACAGATGTCTTATCTGAGCACTCACTTTCTATTTGTGCATTGTGTACATGTATACTATACATATATTGTCCATGCTAGCTTCTAGAATCAACTATTTCAACGTTTGTCCTATTGTGGAAGAAGTGGAAAGAATCTCACTCAAAGGCCCCATTAGCAGTTAATGCAATATGTGGTTACAGAGTATCACTAGGACCTGCTGATTAACATTGGACAAATAAGAAATAAAAGAAGCACAGCAGAAATGTCTTCAGTCCAAACACATTAATGAATTTTATCTGACAATGATTTAAAAAACAGGATTTGTTTTCATTTACTAAAGTTCTCATTGCTTACAGCAGCCTATGTAATTACATTATTCAATGTTGGTTAACTGGGAGTGTTTGTATGGTCACATATTCCAGATGTACATTTTGATGAGTTCGGCTTGTTTTTTTTTTAACTTCCTTGATTGATTCACACCCCACCCCACTCACCCCATCAATGAATTGTCAAACCTGTCAATTATGTTTTACTCAGGTTTTGCTGGAGTAACTGTAAGTTCCCTTTTCAGCTATTCAGCAGCTGAGGAGGGGAAGATTTGAGGAATTTGAGGGATCTTTCCTGAACAGGGTTACCTTTACCTCTTGTATGGAGGATGCCCACACACTGTGCATTCATTCTCATCTGCCATTACTGTGTTGCCTTTTTTGACCTGACGACTATATATCGCAAGCTGATATTTTTTGGAAGGAAAGCCAAAGCACAGGGGTTAACAACTAGGGATAAATTAAAACAAACAATAATGTGCATGAGCAGAAGAACCTGACTGAGAATATTTGCATCTGAAGTAAATCTGGACTGGCTCTGAGAGTGCCAAGAAATGTATTAATCACCACATACGTCTATTAATCAACATAATCAACAGTGTGCTCAGTTTCACATTCGACTTTATTGAAAGTAAGCTGTCCTGAGTACATTAAACAAATTGCCATTAAAGAACTTATTAAAAACAAATCGTATTTAACAGAAATTATTAAATGCATGCTATACCAATAATACCATGCACACTTTATTATGCTGTTCAAAAACTTAATGTTGATGTCATTTCTAGACAGTAAGAAGGAGCAGTGAAAAGGATGGGAAAGTGGATGAAAATTCAACAGTGGATAAAAAATTTCCAAGGAATTTGACCTAAATAGAACTCCATCCTAAAATTTTATCTGGAAAAAAATTATTAGAGTTTAACTTTGCCACTCATGCAAATTTGTGACAAATTTCTGACATGTATTAGCATGTTTTAGAAAACATATATGTTCCCTCCTACTGCTTTCCCCATCAACATTACAGCTTCGTATTTTCTTGAGTTTGTACACATGTGTACTAGGTAGTGGCATAAGAAAATCTGTGGGTCCTGAGGTGAAGCTCATCTTAATCACCAGTGTTAGCACTCATGTGATCCCAGAATGTGTAGCTGAGTTGTTACAACTTTAAAAGTGTAGTTAATGTTTGGAAGAGTGATAATCATGCTTTTTACAGCAATGCTTAGGAATGAAGATCAGGATTTGGTTTTGCAGGTGCTCTCTAAGTATAGAGAAAACAGCAGAAGACAATATAAAATAAAGAGACAAAGCAGACAAGAAGAAAACCTCTCAATTGGCTAGCAGAATATGTCACTTGTTTTTTCTTGGTTTTCAGGGCTCTGGAGGTGGCATCTTTGTCTCATCTCTGGCTCACTCAAATTAAAATTTCAAACTGACAGTGTTGTCTGTGTAAAAGAGGTGCAAATAATCTTAAACATGTACGATTCTGAGGGCAGCCTAAAATCAACATTATTCATAATTCTTTTTCATGGAAGGAAAATACCCCCTGATTAAAGGAAAACAAAATTTATGAAGTAATAGCATTTAATTCACTGGTAAAGTTGGTGCTGTCACCACCATTCACTCTGAATCATATTTGGAGAACATGGAATTTATGTTCCTGCTCTAAACATGATTGTTTCTTCTTTTTCTGATCTTCTCTTCTTTATGTGACTTATATCTGCAGTTCACAAATTACTAGTAGTAATGGTTCATTTTATCTTTATTTATTTATATTTATTAATTGCATCATAAACATTAGCTATACATACTTCCTAAAATATCTCCAGTATAACATTTTGATTTTCTAACTATTTTATAAGTCGAGTAAACATATGCAGGTAATAGAATCCTAGAAAGCCCAAAGTTGATGTAGAGTCACAGTCTTACTCTGTGAAGTTCAAAGTGACATATAATATGAAAAAGTACCAATGTTTATGAACACCCCTCCAAAAGTAATTAATTCCTCTTTATGTACTTTTTTAAAAACAAAAGCATATTGATAGAAATGAAAAACTAAAAAAAACCCTGTAGTTTCACGTGCATTGAGCAGCTAACAGCAGTTGGAAATGATGAAAAAACAGAGTTGCAACGACAGAAGATGACATCCAAAAATGATCTATTTTGTGTCCTTTGGCTCCATTTTCTTTTGCAAACACAGAACGGAAACACATCAGAGAAGCTGTGCGTTTTTTTCCCTTAACAACTTACAACTGGAAAGCTTAATTACTCTTCTGAGAAAACATTGTAAGATTTCCAACCATCTGGTTTCTTCAAGCCTTCCGACATAGACTTAAACATGCTGCTTTACATACTCCTATAAAGTATTGCAAAGTTATCTAGGCAGATGATAGGATATGGTACTATACCTTAATTGCTGTTCTGCTTAATATTTTCATGTCCTGTCTTGGGATGAATCCAGAATGCTCATGTGATCTAAATTGTGTAAGGTGAATTTGGCTTGCTATGGGCTTGTCCAAGAATGGATACTGAGTAGTAAATAACTCCACTGCATATCGCAGGTAGCTTTCTCAGGTCCTGGTTAGGTTTTTTTCTTGAAGGAGTAGGGAAGCTTCTGTTACTGAATGAAGCATAAACTATTTCAGTCAAAAAAAGCACAAGTTAACAAGCAACAAAAACATAAGTCGAAATTAAATTCTTGAGTAATTTGCTGGTGATCTCTTCAGGAAAAAGAGGATGTTTTTCTTCCTCTCCCCATCAGAGGGCTGATTTTTTTTCTTTCATTTTTTGTTTCATTAACTGTAGTGTTGTTTTTACTCTTTCTTGCATGCAGATGTTCTTTTGCTTTGCAGTAATTATCAGAGTGTGTCAGTGGTTGCTGATGTATTTATTGCTTCCTTCTGCACAAATTTCCCAAAAGAATTAGCTATTTTGGGAAAACAGCTGTTTCCCTGTACTTCTGTTTGCATTTCATATAATTGCAATGCATGGCCAGCCTCACATTAAAGTTTCTTTAGCAGAACAAAGAGTTATATAAAGTCTGGTTATACATCAGTTGTATGAAGCAAGCATGTTGAACATATACTTTGTCTCTAAAGTATAAAGAGCTTTAAAGTCACTGGGAGGAAGGTAAAGGTGCAGCTTCAAAGTTGTGGAGTGCAATGAATTATGTTTTTAAAATAGCTACTTTTCTATGATGCTCTAAGGCAGTTAGAAATCATCAGGCATTTCTTTCCTCTGGTCTTTTGAGGGTGAAAATATATTTCTGTGGAGTAATTGTAACTGTCATGTGTATTATAGAGCAATACTATTAAAGATTAAAGCGAGAAGTGCTTAGTCCTTGCCTTGCACTGCTGTATTTGAAAATAGGGTCCTGGGGAGGAAATTTTCTGACATTTTTTTCTTAATTCTTCTGTTGTCATTCTCACACTCACCTGAAAAAAAAAGCCAGACACTACATCAGTGGTACAGCAAATTCATCTAGTTGGAGATAAAGTATTTGTTTCTGCTATGGTGATGGAATCTGTGGATTTTACATCTACTGACACCTTTTGATTAAGTTTTATTTCTAATCGGTATACTTCTTAGAAATTATAGAACTCTGTTAGTTTTACTGGGTGTTGTAAGTGCTCAGTCCCACTGAGGTTACAAGCAGAGGAAACTGACAGTTGAAGCATTTTCTTTTTAAGAAGCATCTAAAGGACAAGGATTTGATGATCCTATCTGGGTGAAATGTCAGTCTTTGTGGGCCCATGTCACAATAATTCTTGAGTAACAGAAATTGCTTTTTAAAAAAAAAACACTTCATTTTTTTCCTAGAAACTTTTAACAAGAAGGAACTGATTCTACTTTTATCTATTACTGCATCACAATCTAGTCCTATTTACTTAATTTTACCACTCTAGTCAGGCTACTACAATATGAATAGCTTTTTCTGTTTATATGTTAAGAACACTTAGACTCATACTTGAAGAGGTGTGCAAGTAAATACTGTAATGGTGCACAAGCAATGGAATGGTCAATTAATACAGATG
Organism: Actenoides hombroni; assembly: GCA_024336885.1. NCBI lineage: Eukaryota > Metazoa > Chordata > Aves > Coraciiformes > Alcedinidae > Actenoides > Actenoides hombroni. The sequence goes on along the minus strand of WUAM01000334.1, from coordinate 3,944,389 downwards.
CTGAGGATGCTACATTTTGTCATATTCAAGCTCTCCTACTAAAGTGTCTCTGATTTCTGACTATGCATACCAAGGGAGAAAATCTGGAGAGCGAAGCATAATAATGCTTAGGTTCTGAAGAGATATATGTTTATGAGTATGTGGGTGGTAGGAATTTTTACCTTCTTTGGCTTTGTTTTCGCAATCATAGCTCATTTTCCATACGGTATTCAATAGAGTATCCCTAATGTGGCAAATTAATATGAAAAAACAGAGATGTGGGACAGAAGGTGAAGGCAGGTATTAGAATGATGACTTTTTCTTGTTTATAAAACAGTTAAGATGTAGTGGAGGTGTTGACCAATTTCCATTTCATATATGGAAGCATATAAATATTGTCTGCAAGTTTGCAGGTTATTTTAATATATCTACATAACTATACATATACATGTGATTTGTATATCGATTTAGAATTTGAAATTGTGACATAGAATAAGCCATATTAAAAATCATCTACAATGAAATTATTGTTTTGGTTTTAATGTGGATTTTTTTAAGGATAGGAAAAAACCTAAATAGCTACACCAGAAATTGAAATACCAACTAATTAGACTTCAAGACCAAAAAATTCCACTGCCTTAAGTAAATTATTTACAACAATTTTCCTCCTATCAGTCAAGCTCCAGCATAGTGAAAGTTGACTCCATGATGCTGTTTAGATTTTATTTGTACTTTTAGGAAGCTATGATTATGGAGTTAGGGTTTCTTATTAAGCAGAAAGATTTCTTCAGTTTTGACTTCACCAATTATAAAATTATAACTAATAGGAAATAACAGCAAAACTGACTCCAGCAAGGACATTTTAGCAGGGTATTACAGATACTGTCACGGCTGCCAGGGTTCTGGTTGCAGGTGATCGGATGTCCTTGTCACATTCTGCGCTTGATGACCAGCAGTTTGGGTTGGACTATCCATCATGTTAGCAGCAGTAAATGTTACTGTAATATCACAGAAAGATGGCAAAACTTTTATTAAAAAAAAAAAGGTAAAGCAAAGAAGTAAGGAAAATATTAAAATTAAGTCATTGAAGAGACAGTTTTCCAGGCCAGACACTGAAATGTTCCCAAGTCTATCTCAGAGGCATATATACAAATGTATAGGTATCATGTACATAAACATATGCAGCCAAAGAGAGAGTGATTCAGGAAGAACTCTAGAGAGTGTGAGAAGAGTATGTAGGACACTTGTTATTTTTCTGATTTATAGTAGCTTAGCAACTATTACAGAATAAGAAAATAATTACTATACGTATCAGGAAAGATTAATCATAGAATCATAGAATGGTTTGGTTTGGAAGGGACCTTTAAAGGTCATCTAATACAATCCACCTGCAGTCAGCAGAAACATATTTAACTAGATCAGGTTGCTCAGTGTCCCATCCAACCTGACCTTGAATGTTTCCAAGGGCGGGGCATCTACCACCTCGCTGGGCAACCTGTGCCAGTGTCCCTCATCGTGAAAAATTTCTTCCTTATATCTAGTCTACCCTCTTTTTGTTTAAAACCATTGCCCCTTGTCCTGTCACAACAGGCCCTGCTAGTAAAATTGTCCTCATCTTTAAGTTCCAAAAGGTCACAATAAGGCCTCCCAAGAGCCTTCTTTTCTCCAGGCTCAACAACCCCAACTCTCTCAACCTGTCCTCACAGAAGAGGTGTTCCATCCCTCTGAACATTTTTGTGGTCTCTTCTGGATGTGTTCCAGCAAGTTCATGTCATTCTTATGCTGAGAGCTTCAGAACTGGACACAGTACTCCAGGTGAGGTCTTGCCAGAGCAGAGTAGAGCAGCAGAATCATCTGCCTTGACCTGCTGGCCACACTTCTTTTGATGCAGTCCAGATAATGGTTGGCTTTCTGGGCTGCAAGTGCACATTGCCAGCTCGTGTCCATCTTTTCATCCACCAGTATCCCCAAGTCCTTCTCTGCAGGGCTGCTCTAAATCCCTTCATCTCCCAGCCTATATTGATACCAAGGATTGCCCTGATCCAAATACAGGACCTTGCACTTAACTTTGTCGAACATTATGAGGTGCACAGGATCCAATTCTGAAGCTTGTCCAGCTCCCTCTGGATAGCATCTAATCCTTCTGGCATGTCAGCTACACCACTAAGCTTTGTGTCATCTGCAAATTTGCTGAGGGTGCACTCGATCCCACTGTCTATGTCGTTGATGAAGATATTAAACAGCACTGGTGCCAGTACAGACCCCTGAGGGACACCATTTGTCACACATCTCCATCTGGACATTGAGTTGTTGAATACTAACTTCTGGATATGACCATCCAGCTAATTTGTTATCCACCAAACTGTCCATCAAATCTATATCTCTCCAATTAGAGAGAGGGATATTGAGGGGGACTGAGTCAAGGGCTTTACAGAAGCCCACATAGAGGATATCCATAGCTCCTCCCTTGTCCACTGATACAGTCACTCCATCATAGAAGGCCACTATGTTGGTCAGACAGGACTTGCTTTTGGTGAAGCCATGCTCGCTGTCTCGAATCACCTTCCTGTCCTTTGTGTGCCTTGGCCTAGCTTCTAGGAGGATCTGTTCCATGATCATCCCAGGCATTGAGGTGAGGCTGATTCTGGTGTGCTTTAGGACTTTCCCTCCAAAGATGCACTTACAGAAGTCTTTAGAGGTTTTTCTGTTTGCTTTAATAAGGTTCTATTACATCTTTTACCAGCCAGAATGTCCTAAGCAATCCTGAAGAGCTTAGTCTGAAGGATCATTTTTCCCAATCTCTTAAACTCTGTGCCTGACCAAAGAGTGAAAACCATTATTCTCTCATTTTTGTAACTGGAAGTAATAAGTTTACCAACAAATCTTGTACTGAGAAAGAATCTAAGCCTTACATATTGTTATAGTGATGCCTAATTCACAGTAGATTTAAATGTAAAGTGCCTTAACTAGCTTCATTACCAATAATAGGGAGAATAGTGAACAGTTGTTTAATTTTATCCTGAATTTAAGTATTCATCAAGGACAGTCTCTGAATAAAATGATGACATTTTGAAATGATGACATGGTAACATGACTTTCATCACAACCTCTGTATCTTGTCAGATGTCTGTTGGCATACAATGTGCACCCAAAATAGGAATACCGTTATTTTTAATGTCATCACAATCTAAAATCACCACTCATTTCCTTATTAAATTATTAAAAATCTATGTGTTTGATTAGATGATAACTATGATCTCAGTTTTTAATCTATCAATAGATTAAATAGATCTTCATCTCCAGAACTCTTGTCATGCTTTTCAGGTCACTAAATAGATTAGTTGAAGTATCCCTGAGCCATTTTAGCCTCCACTTCACTACAATTTCATCCTCATTTAAATTGTTTCCATCAGTGTCCACAACTACTGGGTTTTTTTGCAAAAGGAGTTAAAGTTGGCATCATTGAGCAAAGGTGTAGTAAATTGTCCTACATAACTGTAGAAGTAGAGAAAGACAAAACCTGTAAAATAGCAAGTACTATTATTATCGAAGTCTGAGGTTTTCAAATAAAACTTAGTGGTTGGTTGGGGACTTATAGGAAGGTAGCTATAAAAAAAAAAAATCCTTAATTTAGATTTTGGAATCTTGAGACTATAATAAGTATTAAATTATTGCATTAATATGGTAGATTCATTTAAGTAGACAAGAGTTCATAAAACCATTCAGAGCTTCATCAGGATGAAAGGTAACCAAACTGTCTGTGGAGGACTCTATGCTCAGTAAAGTTAAGGAGCAGTGACAGTCAGTGGTTTAAAATACTTGGTGGGATCAGCTTTGAACTGAAGAACTGTGAGCTGTGGTAAGGGAACACTGGCTAATGGGTACAGCATCTTTAATGAGAAACCTGTGCCTTAAATCTCTTAGCGGGTTTTCAGGAGCAAATGAGATGTTCCTCATTCCTCAAGATCGATAAAAAGAAATGAGCCACAGTGCGACAGTGTAGATAGCTGGCCAGGACACCTAAACAACTGCAGTCCCAGCACAGTCCCTGGTAAAATCCACACAAACAAGTGTCCAAAGCACAGGTACTGAAAACTGGAATTTAGAAAATAGGTGGGAGAGGCAGAAGGTGACCCGAGCATAAAAAAATTATAGTCTAGAAGTCTTCAAGCTATCACTGAAAATATTTACCTGGTATTGGCAAGCATCTTCAAAAAGGTATGAAGCATTTAGGTTGCACCTTAGAATGAGGTCTAGATCAATCATGATCTTTGTGTTTTGTGTGTACTAGTCCCTGAATCTTTCCAGAGCCTGACAGCACAGAAATAGGAAAACCACAGCCTGACATGAGCTGGAGGTAAACATTAAAGAGTGGGAAAGAAAGATTCACTTTCTTCTTCATTAATCCAGAGCACAGTATGCCTAAACTGAGCTAATGAAAAAGAGAATTCTTCAATATAAATGACAAATGAAAAGAATAAGAACAGCATTTTGTCTTTTCAGAGCTGTTAAAATATCCTCATACATACTTTCTGACAGCAGCTCAGATATCGTGACCACACCAGTGAGTCAGATGAGATTAAAATTAAATAACAAATGAAAATGAGAAACAGCATAGCACAGATGTTCAACATGACAGAAGTGCAGCAGTTTAAGAAATAACACGCTTGAGTGGTCCAGCAAATAACACTATCTGCTGGCAGTCAGCTGTACTGTTCAGTGTAGTTTGTGCTTTTGGTAATGAGTTTCCTTGGTGATTCATTGGCAGGTGATCCATAGAGGGAAATGTGGAAGGATAACGTACAGGATCGTGGAACCAGGTGGTATCCTCCAGTGGTAAACACTGCTTCAGGATTTTAATAACAGGCACATAAGAATTAACAACATATAAATCAGCCAATTAGTCAGTAAAATAATTGTTAGTGTCACTCTCTGCTAGAAAATTCAAAGCATTTCAGTAAAATTTTAGGTTCATTAAGGCTTTTAAAATTTTCTAAAATTCTTTTAAACTTTTTTGTTTGATGTTGATACACAATATCAAGGAGATGTTTTACAATGACCTTTCTCTTTTTAAATTAATAGTAATAACAATAATAATCCAATCTCTTCTGTCATAGAAAATAATGTAGGTATCCAACTTTTTCTTTGGTAACGGTATTCCCGCATATTCATTTTTACATGCTCAACATTTTGTATTTGGTTCTTCACGGAGAATCTCTTAGAAAATGATAGGCTTATAAGTAGTAGTCTTGTTACCAATGTTTATGGCAGGGAATACTCTTTGGGTTTTGTTGGTTGGTTGGTTTTTGTGTGCATTTTTTTTGTGGTTTGTTTTTTTTTTTAATGGTGTTTTTTTGGGTTGTTTTTTGTTTTTTTTTTTAAAGAAGATGTTTTAGCCAGGTTTGGTTGACTTTACTGCATCCATAAAAGATATCAAAGTTTCTTAGAGAGCTTTTGCACAGCCATTATTTTTTCAGCTGCATCAGTGCTCTGTCCTGCTTCATAATGCAGCCATGACAGTCAACTGTTGTTACACAGCAGATAGGAGACAATATGTACCCATCAGCCCAGGCTTCTTGAGAGCTGAAAGGGTGAAATCCAGGCAGATTCAGAGTTCAGAGTAGGCTTTTCAATTTCTCCAACAGCAGCAAGCCCTCAGCTTTTCTGCACTACCCCATGGAAAGTGATGATTGTGTAGCACACATGATGGTCTAGGTCAGACATATTTTGCTTCTGAAAAATAAGGAAAGAAAAATAAAAGTTGGTTTTCAGCTGGACCATCCCTGAGCCATCCAGCTGCATGAACTGTTGTGTCAGCAGAGTGGACAGGAAGGAGGAAAGGCTGAAAAGCAATCCAGGACAGGAAGGTAGGGAATCAGAAGGTGTTTACACCGTTACAGCTTTAGGAGTAAAAAAGGCTATGGTTGGTTGCTTTATCATAGGTCAAATTTGTGTGAGGGTGACAACTGTGTTTAGATTACAGTGGGGACAACAACCTAAGGTGATGAATTAAGGAATTACTTTTCCTCTACAGTAGATTATAAGCATAAAGTCTCCTTCCATCCAGCTGATGTCAGTAGTGTATCAAATATTTTATTAGGCAATATCTGTATGAAGTATGACCAAAGAGGACCCTTTGAAATCTTATTGCAGTACACAGCTTACACTGTCACAAATGATGCCATGGTCTGCCCTTGTCAGCAGTGTGGGCCATGAAAACTAGTACCACTGCCTTAAGATGTATTTTCACCTATCACTTTTAAGTCTGGAAAAGTAATACAAGGGAATTTGTGCTTCAGTTGTCTGTATTTGAAGGAAGTGGCTCACATCCTATGCTGCCCTCAGAAATTAAGATCTTAACTTTCTAAATAAACACCGTGGGGTTAATTGAGATTGGCATGCTAATTCATGAGAAGTCAAGGGGATCTTTGCATTTACACTTAAATTGCACATCCTGTGTGTGGGATGTAACATATGGCTGTGTTTGCCTACACAGACCATGTGTTGTGTGGCGCTTGTAAGCTCTAAAACACGCTGTGAATTACTGAGCGCTCAAGACTTCAATAATAGGAACTAAATGCAGTCAACACTCATCATGACCCATATGCTGAAAAATGTATGTCCACGAGCCCGTGGTCATACACTTTGGTCATGTGGTTACCAAAGTTATTACAGGCTTTGATATTGCATTAACATAAACTTCCAAAGAAAAGTGCCTAAACTTTGCAGATAACCTGAAAGTCTGGCTACACTTGCTACTGCATTGACCTTCAAAGTCAGAATGAGTAGCAAGGGTGTTCCACAGAGCAAAGAGGGAGAGGGCCTTGGGCCTCTTCATGGATCACTATTAAGCAGGCTCAGGTATCTTGGGAGGCACACCTTGACTTGCAGCCTGCGCTATCCCCTCACTTTTCCCAGAACAGCAGTTTGTATTTTAAGCTGGATCAGTTCACAGCTTGGTTGACTGCAGCTCCCAGGCAGTTGTGCTTTCATCAATGAGAGAGATGTAGTGGTGGGCAGACACAACTGTGTGTGCGAGCGATGGGATGTATCACTTAGATGACATCTGTGGACGCACAGCCAAGTCACCTACGAATGTTTTCTTCACAAATATGGAGAGAAGTACAGGAATATTCATACCTAACTAACACTTAAGGTGCCTATTTAGAGAACAAAACAAAGCAATGTGTCAAAGTGCCCATCACTGTAAGCATCTTAGCACCTTGTTGGCTGGGGAGCGTGGTCAAAGTGCCCATCACTATAAGCATCTCAGCACCTTGTTGGCTGGGGAGTGTGGTCTGCCCAACATGAACACAACTGTGGGTGCTTTGTCAGCTGTGGGTATCAGCAATGGGCGTCGATCTGTCCACACATCTCTATAAAAATACCACACGTCTTTGGTTTGTAGACCTCTTATTCATGGGTATAAATTATTTAGTTAATGATTATGTTAATTCAGTTATGTGAACAAGCATATATATTTATATATATATTTGACAAACCAACAGCATTACCTTACACCGCTTGCCAGGTGACAGAATATGACATAAGACTCTTCTGGTGAAAAATCTGACAATGAGGAGTCAGTGTTTTAAGTTAAGGATTTAATAGTCCTTTGACAATGATGAAAGTTATTATTCAGAGGAGAAAGTGTTTCAGAGTAAAGTTTGTGGAAATTAAAGCACTAGGTGGTACAGTCATCTGATTTAATTTATAATCTTTTCATCACAGTGAACATTACATTTCTAATTCAGTAGTAGTAATCTAATGTGCTATGATGTTGACTAATGATTTCTCAGATATTCCATATTCACCAAATCTTTTGTCTTTACATCTGCTCTATAGATGAATTTGCATTTTAATTAAAGTGTTTAAATGAGTGATGTTAAAGCCTGGAAAAGGGAACATTATTTTCACATCCTCTCTAATGTGAATTTAAAACACTGTATAGCATGAAAACCATTGTATAGCATTAAAGATATAATCAATTTATGTTTATTACTTTCCAGTTTATTTAATAGTTGCTCTATTTTAATTAAGACCTTTATGTTTAAATTTATTTACTTTAAATGAATACAATATAAACTGCATTACTGTAGCATAGCTACTATACTCTGACATGAATGACTTCCTGAATCTTCATAATTTTGCTCTTAGTGTCACTGTTGTTGAAAGAAAAGGGTTAACAGTCACAAGAAATCCAGGTTTTGAAACCAGGTGGACTTGTGTAATTGTTGGGGGATGAGGGCATCAGGCTTTGGTGGCACTGAACTAATCTCAAAGACAGTGGGAGTCTGGAGAAAAGCGAATAGTGAATTTCTGCTTTCATTAGGTAAAGTTAGGAGTGATGAATGACTTCATAATTTACTTCAGTGTAGTTTCTTCTTTCTTGTTATTTTGCACATAAGACCAGGCTTATTTCTCAAAAGGGGTGCTAGTTTTGCAGATTATTGCCTAGCACCTTTTTCTGCCCAGAACTTGATTTGGTGTGTCAATTGTTTTTTGCACACTGAGTCAAGAACCGAGATTTCGGACAGTATCACTAAAAATATTATAAATAAAGCTTTGTATAAGCATCATAAATTACACTGCATTTTGTAAAAATTAGTATGTGATAAATTAAATACCTTGTATCTATCACTTCAAGAGGTTTTTTCCATCTCTTTCTTAATTTTTTGACTGAACAGAAAAACATAAAGTCATAACAAATATCGATTAGATAGTAGAATAGCAGGAAAAGACAGTGAACTATCATTTAGACTTAAATATGTAACTAACATATATTTTCAGGGTTTCAGGATGGCTCTAAAGGTGTGCTCTTAAGACTGCCACTTTCAGTTTCCCTCATTCAGGAAAGCTCTAACTAGAATCTCCAGAAACTTTGCTAGAGGTCCAGCAAGATGAAAACATCATGCTTATTCTCCGTTTTAATCTTAAAAACTTTAATTCCACACAACTTGTCCTTGAAGGGCTTTTTTTTTTTTTTTTTTATTTAATCAGTGTGACAAAGATCCCTTAGGTTCCAGTGAAGAATTCTGTCTACAAAGATAGGGGATAAAAATCACTTTTCTATTAGTAATTCAAATAATGAAGTAAACTAGTAGCATTTAAGGCAACTCACCTGTGAAATTCTTCATTTGTATTCTCTCTGGGGATTAGGCTTTCCTCCACAGCTGATGCTCCTTGAACATGTGCTTTAGCTTCTCTTGCCAGAGCAGATCATTAGTGCTTCTTACCTTGATCCAGATTGTCTGTTTACACCATGGTATTAGACTTACATGTGTCAACAAGGCCCATCCTCTCCAGTCTCTTTGATGGTATAAACAGTTCTTCCCTTTCTTTCTCTAACCTTCTAGTGTGTCACTGTGTAACTTTTCAGACAATGTTTTATCATGCAGAGTAGGTTTATTTTGGCCAATACTCTATGCTCTGTGATTCAAAGTCCTTCAAGCAATACAGTGGAATTCAGAGTCATCCTACAGACTCACAGCTTACTTGCCTAGCATCCTGTGGTACCTGTGCCACCACACAGAAAGCTAGTTGTAATAAAAATGTACTGCTAACAAGAAGTTTTTAGGTTTTTGTAATTGAATTTTGAAGTTTTCTCAGACTGGGTATGATCACATACCATTGTATCAGCCTTTTGGATGCAAAGTTATGAACTGAATAAGACACTTCCTTCAAAAACACCTAGTATACTGAAAGATGTGATATTCTGGGCAATACTTGTTCTTGAGAGTCTTCCATAGCTTCACTAAACATATTTGTATTACTTTTTGTATCTTAGTTTTAAACTGCATAACATGTAATTTCAGGTGCAAAAGTACACTTGTAAGTGATTAAAGTTTTGTTTGTGATTTTTTTTGTGCCTTGAGAATTCCTTACCCCATGATACAATATCTGTAAAAAGGACGATGAGAAAGGTAAACTCACTTTGTAGTGGTATGTATTTGTTTTATCATTTGGGGGAAACATGGATCGGACTTGATATTGTGTTGTCTGTTCCATGACTTAGCCTGAAGCAATTCAGGAATTTGTGGGTTTCATGCTGGTGCATCAACTGCTGCTTTCTCAGTCTAATCCTCAAAAGGAGGTATTAGAAGCATGGGTTACTCCATGATCTTGACAGTGCTATTCAGAGTTTGCTTTTTATGTTTCTCTGCCTGCAGGGAGATAGATAGGATGAAAGTATAACTTTAGACTAAAGAATTCTATCTGCATTGTTTCACTCCATGGTAATTTCCTCAATTGTAATTTCCTCAGCAGTCAGGGTGCCAGAGATAAGGCCTTTGGACAATTGGATTGCAATGGCTTACTTGATGTCCCTGTTTAAGGCAATATTTGGATTTGTACAGATCTGCCCTGATATCTCCCTCTGCCTGCATAAATGGTGAAGTACACCGAACAATTTAAGATATCTCAACAGCAACAAGTTAGTCTGTAAATAAAGACTGCTTTTAGAAGAGGTGAGTTATAAACCATTTTGATAGACAGTTTACAATTGGTCATAAGAGCAAATAGTATTCAACAAAGATACGAGGAGAAAGACAATAGGAATTTTCCTTCCTGCTTGGTATATAAACAATGAATATGAATCAGTTGACAATTTTTTTCATTTTTAGGATAAAAACAGCTTTTTACGCTTTTTGCGAGTATTTACGATGTTCCTTTCCTCTATGGTATTAGCAAGTACAGGTTTTCATGGCATTAAAAGAATGCCAAATCAGTAGATCCATGATTTTTTTTTCTCTTTCCTGAGGACTGCTTTGAAAGTTATTTGAATCTGTTTTACTGGAGACAGACATATTAAGAAAGAAATATGTGGAAGAAATTCAAAAAGAGGACAAAAATTAAAACTGATACAAAATCTTGGTATATATCTAAAGAGGGTATTACAAAAATAGCAAAATAAGCCCACAAAAAATTTGTCTATTTGTTCATATTAATTTCTTCACTTTCTAATTCTATTGTACTTTATAATAGTTAATATAAGAAATATTATAATACTGTTATATAATTTTATATTTTATACCAATATATAATATAATAGTGATTTACAATATGAGCTGAAATGCTGAAGAACCTCTAGTTGGGTATTTTTTTGTATAATCATAATTATTTTTTTTTAACAGAACTAGGTAGAGTCAAATCAGAGACTATTTTAAACATCTTGTTGCTGAATATAATAAACTTTTCATTCAGCTCTGCTGTTCTAGCAAAGTGCATAAGGGGGCAGCAAAGAAGCTCCTAGAAGCAAAAAATGCTTTTATTAGGAAAGAAATTTAAAGTAATAATCATTGTCACTGTAAGGATTGAAATTCTAAAGTGGCTGAGGAACACTGATTGTGAAGCTAATAGAACATTCCTGAAAATGTGTTTTTCTACAGCCAGAGTCATCTTCCTGCTACGTATTTATATTACCACTAATAGGGTTATTGGAATACAGTCAAATAATACTGTTTACCTTATAGTCATGCTGGATGAAAAATAATACAGCTTGCAGCATCACTGAAAACTTGTTGAGTAAAAACGTATAAGTAATACTGTGAAGAGAGACCTCATCTTCCAATTCCCCAATCCTGGAAAGTCTGCTGGGCTCATTTGACCATCTTTTGGCCTGCTCTTTGACAGGGTAGCTCTTGCTATCCTAAATTGGGGTTTGATTCAACAGGCAGGTGAGGAGTGCTCTGACAGAGTCCTGTCCTTAGCCTGGCAGTTAGGGTCCATGGTAAAGAAGCTACAACCAGCCAGCCAGAAGTTATTTTCAACGCTGTCTACTCAGTTACTCTGCAAAATAAACCTGACTCCTTCTCAATCCATTCTGTTTTTGGAAAGTCAAGTGAAAGTGGAGTACTTTGCTTGATGCTGTCCCCAGCTATGAGTAGATGAGGCTTTCCCTGCACCCTTCCAAACCACATCTGAGCCCACTGGGTCCCTTGCACTTCCAAATAAGGAATCCAGTGGGTTTAAAGTGCCTTCTGGCTTCGGCTCTTTATCAAAATCGTCTTGCTTTTTGGAAACAAGAGAATCTCCCATCTAAACAGGGGTTTGGGTACTTTGAGCTCAGCCTAAACAATGTGTCCTGAATCAGGGAAGTATTTGTGGCTAAGCAGGATTTGAACACAAATCTCTCTCTGGAGAGAGGTAGCACTTAAATCGTTAGGCCATGTTTTGCTCTGTGAAAATTATATATAGGAAAGCTTGTTTGTCTGGTGTCTATGCCATGCCTGGAATCTAGAGCAGCAAAACTTTATGATTATCAAGCTTAACATGTTAGTAAATTTTAAAACAAGAGAAGGTAGTCTAAGATACTGGTTTACTATTAGGAAAGAGCCTTTAGAGACCCTAATCGTATAAAATGCTGCACCATAGGAGAAATAACCTGTCAGACCTGAGCTGTCTCAATGAAGTGCTCCCTCTGCTTTCAGTCTCCTTCTGTGTCAACCTTAACAACAGACTCTTGTTTCAGCCTCTTATTGGAGTAGCTCAGAATGTCTTGCTATATCTTTATTAAAGCATTGAATGTATTCTTAAACTCACCAAGTAGATTCAACTTACTGTCATTGATTAGACTGAGAGACACTTGTGGCAAATTAGCGCTTTAAACATTTAAATATTTTTTTTAAAATTCTAAACTATTTTTAAAATTCTTAAATTATTTGCAGCTGTAGGCAACACTTCAATGTTTGGTGACGATTCGTCTCTGCTTTCCCTTCTGATGCTGCTCATATACAAAGAAATGGTTAGAATAGAAGACAATAGAATAGAACAGAACAGAATTTGGTTTACTAACTTCTGCTTTTTTCTTCAACCAGAAATTCAGGTTTTTCTTGTACAAAGTAAAAAAGTTTATTAATTCTAAAATTCAGGCTCACGGGTGGAGAACAAAAGATACTTAATGTTGAGAAGTAAGGAATCAGCTTTTCTGGAAAATGTTTGCATCTCCTAAAAAATGCGTATAACATAAATTAGATGTTGAATATGAGAAGTGTCACACATCTATTACAGAAATACATCCCATGGTAAATAAGTGATTCTGGTCACATTGACTGAAAAATTCTCTTTATTTGATGTTGGTTTAGATATATTTTTTACTCTTTTTGTCATGGTTTTGGTTGTGTTTTATTTTTAAATAATATCAGAAAGAAAGTTATCTTTAACTCCAAAGTTATGAGTAAAGTGATAAATGAGCCTATATAAGTTGCATTAAAATAGGCATAAAATGATTGTATTTTTTTCAGTTAAATTACCAAGCAAACTAAATTGTCTGACATTAATTTGAATCCATTTTTTTATGTTCCTCCTGTAATAGTACTGTTTCTCATTTGAGAATGTGTTGTAATATTCTTAAATAAGTAATATGTCAAGGGAACAGTGTTTGAGCGTTCAATAGATGTAATTAAATGGTATTCTGCTCCCTGCATTGTTCCAGCTAGACCATATCTGCTGACTGAGGGGGATAAGTTTGTTTCTTTGGGCTAGACCATGGCAAGGTGCTGAAGGAACATGTAGACATCAGTGATAAGGTTGAAACAGCTGGACCTAGACTGATAGAACTGGAAAAACCTATGTGAGAATAGTGTTCGTTCTTATGATACCTGAAAACTTGTGGAAAGAGACGTTGACAACCCACCACCTACTCCACATACTTGCTTGCAGGCAGTCTGGCAGCTTTATGCACTCCTCCCAGCTGGGGAGACTTTGTGCTGTGGAATCAGTGCCTTACAGGAGCACCCGAGTCCTTTGCAAACAAAGCTTATCCCGTTGGACAGAAGCAGATGAGAAACAGAGAGAAAAACGGGAAACACTACATTGTGTTCTTGTAGGTGTGGGCCTTGGTCTGTATTAGAAGCAGAAGGAAGGAGGATGTGGTGCCTAGGGCATCTTCAATCAATTTAAGCATGGCAGCTGCTCTTAAAAGCTGGTCACAAATAGCTATGTGTAACAAAAGCCCTCTGCTATTGTGAAGCCTCAGAACATATCACAGGACTTACAGAGTTGACAAAGCTATGGGTGGCTGAAAGTACATGGACGCACTCTATGTTTGTTCAACTCACACTGGTTGGGGTCCTGGGGCATGGCCGCTGCTCTCAGGTCTCCCGTCTGACCTCACTGTAATTCCACATGGGGTGTAGGTTATTGAAAGTATTGATGGAGTATTATTTTTCATTGCCATGTTGGATCTAGTAACAAAATCAGTTTGATAAACAGAATAAATTACATTACATTATATTTAATGATCTAGGTGATCTTTAGGTAGATAATGCCCGTTTAATACTCCAATATCTGGATAGTATATACCTTTCATAATATTGTTCACCTTGCAAAATCTTGTTCTTCTAAATGTTGCTTGAAAGTTCAGTTTGTTGGATTAGGTTTTCCTCTAAAAATGCATCAATATAAATTGTTTTTCTGTGAGTAGGGTTAAGTTTTGAGGGTTTTTTTTAAAAAACAAAACAAAACTGAAAACTTATTCTTGCCTACATAACTGATCTTGTTTGTTCATTATAATTTGAAGGATATAGATAAACTAAAGTTATGCACTTAGGAAAGTATTGGTCAAATAAATAAAAAATAGGCTATTGTTCAGATACCAAGTGTGGTAATAAAAGGTAATTATGTTGACTGAAAATAAGTAAAAGCTCCATCCAGCAGACAGGTACATTTATTTCCGTCAATCTCAGTAACAAATGCCTTTTAATACAGTGGAAAATTACCAGGCACGTCTGAAATAACTAAGCAATTACTGAAGGCTTTGTTTAAAATTCCTCAAGAGAATGTCACAAAGAAAATTATTACCATTATTTCAACAATGAATATAGTACAGTGGTTTCACATGAAAAATAAGCTCACATTAAACTATCAATTAGCAGCTTTGGATACTCTGAAATTGTTTCAGAACTAATGTATTGATTCATATATCTGTCTAAATATACCTGAAGAATAAATGAGAAGAAGCTCAAGTTCTAAACTACTGCATTTTGAATAAGGGTATTGCAGGGAAACTTGACTCTTGTTTAGTAGTCAACCTAGTGGCTACCTTATTTATATCAACTGAAAATCCAGCTCACCGGCACATGCTTTTTCCTCCTGCATATGAGATACCACACATATTGCCATTCAGAGCAATAATTTAGAAGTAAAAGGGAAGTGGTACACTATATGTCTCGTTACTTTTGGTTAGAAGTCAGATTTTGACTTCAAAAGTAGCTTTCAAAAAGGAGCAGGGAGTTTTCATTTTGGCCTTTTGTACCAAATGCATTTTGTACTGAATGTCATTATGTACAACTGAAGATCTGTGCTTAGTGATGAAGGGATCTTAAGATATGTACACCTGGCATGCAGAAAATGTAACTTTCGAATTGGAGAGCTAAACATCAGGTCCTTCCTCCTGCCTCTGTAGCATCAGTGGGGGATTCAGTGCTGAGACATATCAGAAAAGGTTAAGAGCTCCTGCAGAGGATGCACACTCCCAGCTTGTTACCAAAGGGTTTCAACCACAAAAAAAATCAGATATAAAATAGAGGTAGCTGAGGATTGATATGATTTCTGGGCCACTTAGCACACCTTCTAATCTATGGAGCGAACAGACGCAGGAGTGGTGGCACTGATGTCGGTGGCACTGCTGTCAGTGGCACACCACTGCACAGGATGAGGTAAAATATTTGTCCTTTCTTTTGGCTGAAATTGTCTGGCAGACAGCTTCAGCCAGCCACTTATGATTTGAGCTGGCAGGAGTAAGACTGCCACAACTCCCAGCTAAATAAAAAACACCTGTTGTTTCTTTGATTAAATCATCCCCTGTGCTTACTAAAGTATTGCACATTGTTATGATAGTTCCTCTCAAAATACCTAAACTTTTAAAGGATGATTCCCATTTTGCAGTGAACATCCATATATCCAATTTGCTTGGACACCCTGCTGTGATTCAGTGCACACCCCTGTAGGCTCCCAGCTATTTAGTAGCTGCCTTAGTTGTTAAAAGCAGCAACTATGGAAGCTAGTGGAGATAGTGAGAAAGTAACAAACTTAAAAACTACAGAGTAGAAAAGTATTTGTGACACTGTCAACAGCAACTCATAACATGCTCCCTATCAAAATTTTCTTGCCCTGTGATTTTTCTTTCAAGTGAACAATGTCTTCAGGATTTAACATAAAAGCAGTTCTGACTTCTCAACACCAAATACCTAAAACCACCTCTACTTTATTGTGAGAAAGGAATGACCTCTTGAAGCCTATGTCAAAAAGTTAAGTAAAAGAAAGACCTAGTTCCATAAAAACACTGCCATGCAAGCAAATCTGGGTCTAACAATGTAGATTGGATAATTACCAGGAAAGCATTTTGAAGTTTTTGTGTGTGTACATGATGCAGTAGAAAGAAACAAGTTGGAGAGTTAGCTCCATACAGTCTACCCTTGGTGCCACAAATAACACTTATAAAAGCTTCTTGTTTAAACTTTCTGACAAAGTGAGGCTTTGGATCTCTTCACAAGAGGCAAGATCCCAAAAACAAGAGAAAAGGAAGGAATCAGATTACAGGTCTGTTGTACTTTAAAATGTTTCCCATCATCACCTCAGATGACCATTTCCATACATACATATACTCATTCTTCTGCTCTCTGAGAAAAGAAAAACTAGGTTTTCCATTTATATAATCAGTTTTATAACACAAATACCATAAAGTAACTTGTATACGTACTGCCATATTTTCAAAGCCTGTATATATCTTTTTGGTTTAATTGTATGAGTGCCATGATTCTGTCAGGGTGGATATGAACAAGAGGTTCTGTGCAGTTTTGAGTCTTACATCTGAAGAAAAGGAGGCTAAGGGGAGACCTTCTCGCTCTCTGTAACTACCTGAAAGGAGGTTATAGAGACATGGGTGCTGGTCTCTTCTCCAAAGTAACAAGTGATAGGACAGGAGGAAATGGATTCAAGTTGCACCAGGGGAGGTTTAGGTTGCACATTAGGAAGAATTTTTTCACTGAAGGGGTTTTCAAGCATTGAAACAGGCTGCCCAGGGAAGTGATTGAATCACCATCCCTGTCCATGTTTAAAAGTTGTGTAGACATGATACATAGGGACATGGTTCATCAGTGGACATGTAGAGTAGGGTTAATAGTTGGACTTGATGATCTTGAAGGTCTTTTCCACCCTAGATGATTCTATGATTGCATCTGGAACTAGATGTACATTCCTCAGTCTTTTCATACCCCCTTTCAGTCAACTGGAAAGTGCACTAATTAAAACCTCTGTACAAGCTCTTGAAAACATCTAGTATGTGGGAAGTGTCTGTCTTCCCCAAAGACTTCTGCATAAAGGTCTCACAGTCCTCCTGTATATGTCCTACTGGGTTCTCGCCAACACAGGATACCATTACTAATGAGGAGAAAAGAGATTTCTGTGCTTTGCAGGAGCATGGCAATTAAAATGTTACTTAAACCTTTATTATGTATATTCAGTATTCTGTTACCACATGAAGGAACTGTGAACTCATATTAGTATTAAACCCATGTGCTTTAAATTAAAACCATTCAGCAAGTCATGTACAGCAAGCTCTTTTCATCCTCTTTATTAATCTTTTGATATTTACATGTTTTACCTTGGCAAAGTCTTATTTACTACCTCATTTTTTGGCTCTTCATTATAAAAAAAATCTTTTTGAAGAAGTTTATTTGCAAACTATTACAGATTTTACAGGGTCAGTTTGCCTGATCCTATTTTCCGAGTTTGCTTTTTTTTTTTTTCAAACTCTCACAAATCTTTTTACTTCCTTTTCAGTGTTTAAATGATGGTTAACCATGTAGGAGTCAAAAATAGACAAAGTAATTGCCACTTGTTCCTTTGTCTCATTGTGTCATGCTGTGCTGTAAATGTATTTAATCTGGACAAAACCAAATGGGTAAAACCTAGTTTAATAGCTATCAATCAAAGATAGGAAGCTTGCAAGAAAGACTGCAGTTCAGGCTCAAATCTCCTGAATTAAAAAAAACCCAACAAAAACCCAAAACATTATGGCTAAGACTGTAAGTCTTCAAGAACTTTAAGGAAATCTTCTGATTTCCTGTCAAAATTTATTCGCGGGCAGGTTCAATTTAAATAGCTTGTCTCTCTTCCTTATATTTATCTTTGTCATTCAACTATTGCCAGAGTTAGTATCTTTACCCTTCACTTTCCTGTAACAAGCCTGCCTTTCCTGGTCTCTCACAAAGGGGAATTCTACAGTGCCTGTCTCTTCATTTAGGAGAACAGGACTTCAAGAAGAGTGAAGTCCTCTTCTTTTTGCCTATTCTGACCCAGTTCCAGTGTGTACTTGTTTTTATATGATACCCTGATAGCTTCTCATTCCGTGAAGTTTATACTTCTTGCCTGGGAGTTACTCTCCTTGCTTATTCTGTAATCATATACTTCTAATATTTTTTCTTTCACTATTTTTTGCAGAAGTGTTACTTTTACAGGTTTTCTCTAATGGAAAATATACTGTCATAGCTCCTGAACACTTCATGTTCAGAACTATCATTGAAAAAAATTTAGAATGTTCTAAGAATGCTTGTGTACAGTGTTAACTGATCATCACTAAAAAAATGAAAAGGCCTTGTAGCTCCATCAACTTTACTGTCCTCAGCTAAGAATCCCATGCAAGTAAAATGAAAAATGAGGTTTGTCCCAAAGGAAATACCATGCAGTTCATACTCTTTTCTTACTCTAGTACTCATGGTGCTTAATGATCATTTTACTGTGTATATTTTGACTTTAGTAACTCATTTAAAATGATGTCTTCTGTATTATTTCTGTGTATATGCTTAGTCTTGCATGTGCTATGAATCACATAAGTTGGGAATCTCTCTGAAGTGATTTACTCTTGAGTTGCTGTCAACCTTAATATTTGACTTGCAGGCAAGAAATATCTGAATGCATCTCACTTGCCTTGCTAATACATTAATAAAAGTTGTAGACATCAGTCAAAACTTAAGTATTTAAGAGATAATTAAAAGTAATTAATCCACAAAAAGATAATAAAATCTAGAGCAGCTTCTGACAATTAATTTGAACAAGTCATAAAACAAAAGTAAATTATGAGGCATGCAAGACTACAGCAGTGTCTTAACTATCTCAGCTGTTACTTGAATGTTTTCTACCCTCTAGTGGAAAATTTCTCTTGCAGGATAGTATTTAAGAGACTGCTCTGTAAATCTATGACATACAGCAAACTGGGTAAAAAGTTTATTTCTACTATTACATGTAAATTGGGAAGATCACTGTGACCTTATTTCTCCCATTCCAGGTTTTCATTGTCCTTGATGAATAGTTACAATGTTCTTGATCTGAATTAACTGGTTTAAAACAGTCTCTGTCACTGTAGAAGGAAAGTGAAACAGGTTTTGGCTGAGAAGAACACTTCAAAGAAAAGAAAATCATGGCTGAAATTCTAAGAGATCCTGAAAGAAAAAGAAACGCTGTCTATGTTTTATGGACAAAATTAGCTGAAATACAAATGGAGAAGAGGTTCATTGTAGTGTTATAACTCTTCAGTTATCAATAGCCTTTTTGTTCTTTGCTCTCTATAGTGTTGCTCAGTTTAATGTAGTAGAAATAACATGAGCTCTCTCTCTAAGAGGAGTTCAAACTCAAGCACCAGATCAGTATTGAAGGAGGAAAAAAGTGTTAATCTGTCTTCTCATAACACAATTGTGTGTTAAGAGTTTGTCAATTATTGTTTATTAAACTAATACAACATTAGCTTCCCAGAGTTTCCTAGCCTTTTGATGTGGCTGGTAAATAAGGAAAGCAAAGAGTGCCAATAACTTAAGAAAGAGGCAGAAATAATTGAGGGCTGAAGAAGAAAACTGATTTGAAGCAGGAATGGATTCATTATCACTACTTTTCTCAAAAGAGTTTTCTTTCCTAATCCCAAAACATCAGACAGACTTTTTTCTTATTTAAACTGATTTCAGTGTTGTGGAGAAGAGCTAAGGCTTTGCCACTTGTTGAACTTCTCTCACTGTATACGAAGAGAGTTTTATAATCTTTTTTTTTTTTTTTTTTAAAGGAAGACTGTATTAGAAGCAGAAGACTTTTTGTCTACTGTGTTTGTTAAATAAGTAGTGGAAGAGAATGGAGTATCGGACTTTCTTCACCCAGCACAGCGTAAGACACATAAGTCACATAGACACAGGATGCTCTCTTCTTCCTTCAATTCATAAAGTAATAGAGAGCAGCAGGATATGCATCCCTACATAATTTTTTCCATCAAAGACAGTGGTAACTATATCTATGAAGAAAGTGAAGTAGAAGCAGGGTACTCAATTCCTAATTTCCTTCGACTCTTTGATCTACAGTGAGGCAAGGATAAGCTTTTCATTCAGGTCCCTGCATTTCCAAATGTGTGGTGCTAACAAGCATGCAGAGAGCCTCAGGAACATCAGCAGCATGGGTAACTGTATGCTCAAATGCTGAAGTGCAGAATGAACAGAAATACTTGATAAGAAGGTGGTTTCTTTTTGGTTGTGACCATCCTCCATATGAATTCTGATATTTCAGCTGATCCAGAGATAACTCTCTTCTGTTAGAGTACTAAGTAGCCAAAAATTCCTTTGAAATTATTTTGTTGATTTATTTTCTTTTTTTTTCTTTTCATGGCTATGGACAGGTAAACCAAGAACTGAAATGGGAACATTTTTTATTTCTCTACTTTCCACACAGAATCTACAGTGTGAATCACTACTCATGTCAAGGTGATGTCATTCTGGGAGCATTTGTCACTGAGCATCCACAAAACACAGCTTTTTTTCTCTGGTCTCCAAAAACCACAAATTACTTCGTGTTGCCTTCCAAGGGTTTCTCATTGAATTTGGAGCTAGGAGGCTCATAAAATGGAGCAACTGAATTTGAAACTTAAATCTGTCACTCAGAGTTCAACTTGAAATCAAACTAATATTTTTTCTCCGTAGTGAAAAATTATGATATTAAGTCTTTATCGCTTAGGAAAAGAAATAATTTCTTATTCATATTTGATTATTGGCATGTCTCAGTGTTTAACCTACTCTAAAAATTTTTATTTAAAAAAAAATAAAATCTTTCTAAGCACAGATAATAATACAAAAAATTCAAGAACTATGTTTCTGCCATTACTAGTATTTACCTACCTACTTAAATACACAGCGCAGGTCTAATTTGTCTGATAGAAAATGTTTTGAAGAGGTAGGAAGAAATCAGAGTAGCCTTAAGTTGAAGTTTGGAGATTTTCCAAGATACAAATAAACAGTGTCCTTGAAGGCTTCCTGTCTTATTGTCACAGTACTGACACATTTTCCCGAATTTCTAAGTAGAATTTACCTTAAAAGCCTTATTTGTCTTTTTCACTTCTAATTAACTAGATAGAGAAGAAAAAATTTATGATTATCACAAGACTACTTTGCTGCAGAAAAACTACCATCATGTTCTTCCCAAAATGAGCAAAAAGAGGAGTGCTGTCTGTAGACAGTTCAAGGACTCTGGTCAAAGCACAGTCTAAAATGCCTGAGAAATGGATGCCCTCACCTTCTTTCCTGAGTAGGACAGAACAGCAATTAACATATTCACTTTTGTTTGGTTTTACTGTATGCAGACCAGAATCAAAGCTGCAGTGATTTCCAGTGCCTAGCCAAATTCCCAGGACACGGGTCTGAATGTGCAGAGGAAATGTCAAGGTACTTACAGAGGTATCCTGAATGGGCATTGAAAAAAATGAGAGATCCAGAAAGAATCCTGTTTGAAGATCCAGTCTGAATGCTGATCTCATTTTTCCCTCCTTTCCCCCCCCACTTAAGTATAGGAGATACAGCATTAAAGCATGTATTTTACTGGGGGATGAAATGAATTAATCTTTTATATACTACAAGAACCATGCTCAGAAGGGACTAGATTATTGTAGGTTGTTATTAAGAGCAGTAGCTGACATTATTCATTGATGGACTGACCTATTTGTGCATGGGAAATGTGGTGACAGTGCTGTTCACTAATCACAGGGTTAAGTTATGAGTAAAAGTAAATCCACTGCATCACAGATCTCATCCCCTGTAGAAAATCTGGTAATAATTTCTCAATCCCTAGTAACCCTGTCAGATGGCTTTCATCTTATACAAGAACGCAGAGCCTTAGTCTTGAGAAGTCCTTGAACAGTGAGACCACTGCTTTTCAGAGGTTCATCTAAAGAAAAATTATCAGAATATTTAAATATGACCTGTGCCTCTCTGCTAGTTTTCTGCACTTAACACAGCACATGTCGCAAAGCATGTAAGTGAAAATAGTTGTAACACTTTAATTAATACCAAGCAATGCTAACTGAAGTTAAATGACTTTCAGTTACTCCATTACTAAGTTACCTCTTCATGAGTAATTCTTTAGCTTTTGGGTAATTCAAAAATATCTTACAAATGTTTAGTCAGAGATTTTGTCGCTATGTAAAAAGCAAATAGCTTTTATGACAAGAAATCTGAAAAATAGATTTTTCTAATGGTCTGTCATTCTCTTCCAACAATATGACTTAGATTGAAGCCTGAATAATGATTAGCTACTTTTAGGAAATGGAGACTAATAAATCAGTTGCAGGGAGATCCTTCAGCTTGCATATTATTGCAACAAATGTTATTCATTTTCATACATAACATTTCAGTAACAGACCTAATTTAGAAGTCAGAGTTTTTGTAAGAAATGAACAGCAAGCAAAATTCCCTTGCTGTGACTGATTGCATTAGTTATAGTATTGCTTGAGGTGTAATCAGGGTTATTTGTCTTTCTGACAGTACCACAATGATATGATATACAGTGTGCTAATGTGCCTGTCTTGGTTTATAAGGTGTTATTAGTCCTTTGTTTCTTTTGGTATCTTAATTAGTGACTGTTGTTCAAAGTAATCCGTCTCCAACCACATTTATGCAAATATTCCAGATTATTAAACATAGCGTCAATAAGGTCATGTTTATCCATTTTTCTCAAGAAAATATTTTTCTAAAAGCCTCATTTTACCACTTTTGTTCACACAGAGCAGAAACTTAGTCTGTTAATAAATCTGCCTGTTTTGAGGACCAAAGAATTACTGCCTGTGAATTTAAATTATACGTATGTGCTCTATTGTGTATAAGTGAACACTTCCATCAATTGTACATCAGCATTTTCACAGAATACTATGGAGTGACAAACAAAATAAGCAGTGCTGACAGAAAAGCCAGCATGCAGCTAAGTGGTTACTTTTATTTGTGTTGAATGAAAAAGGAATATTAGGGAAAACAGTACCAAAACCAAATTTCTATCTATAAAATATCTATTTTCTAAGGACTGACTGGCAATTTCCCTTCTGTTGTGTCTGTATTCACTGGCCATCCATAGGGGACTGGAAAGTGGTCAGAAGTCCCTTCTCTCCTCCTGGAGAGGGAGGTGCCTGAGTGGAGGGCAGGAATGAGCAGACAGAGCTGAGCAGATGTGGATGACTATTCCCAAGCCTGTGAAAAGGACAGCTCTCCTCTTTCCTCCTTCCTCCTTTCTTTTACTTGTTTCCCTTTATAGTTTTGACAGTGACAGTGAGAACAGCTAACAAAAACCTTGTGAAGGAAGATGTGCTATCAAATCATCCACTCAGTGTAAATTAAGATACTCTAACAAGGAGTTACAGGGGTACCTCTTTTTCTGCCTCATGATATGGCATTTCCCAGGAGATGGCCCTTTTATGCCTGCTGGGTTCTGTGGTTTCCCCAGTGGACGTGACTCTCTGATGTATAAGCCTTGTGTTTATAAGTATGGTGAAAGCACCTCTGTCCTTGTTGATCTTACAGGAACAGGATGCTTATTTTGTTCTGCCGTTATGTCAACTTCATACTAAGGGCCTGAGTGGCTTGGCAAGACTGAAAAAATACAAACTTTTTAATGAGCTTGAAAAATTAATTCTTACTGGTGCCAAAACATTATGTAGAATGACTGAGAGAAAAGTAAGGTGACATAATTCTACTCATTTATGACCTAACAGAATATTGCTTTTGAACACAATTATAATTAGCTTTGTAAGAAAGCTAATTTTATAAAATCATTTGGCTGGTCTTTTTTGAAAGGCATTATCTGATTATTTTTTTTGTGAAATTGGTGTGGTTTTTCATTTGTTTTTAAACACTTAATGATAAGTTTATGAATTATTTTCATTACTAAGTACATGTAACATCTCTTGATTAAGATAGCTGCAAGTGAAACATTCATATAAAATGTCTAACATGTCTAAATTCAGTTCTTCCCAGTAGCATGGAAGCAAAAAGAAATATTTTCTTAAATTTTAAAGTGAGCCCTGTTCATAGCTGAGGAAGATTATTTTTCTAGAAGAATAGGAGAAGATTGTTGAAGCAGCACTTCTAAACTTTTCTTTTGTACTTCATACAAAATCAGTCCTGCAGTTTCATCTATCCTTTTGTAAAAAAAAAAATAATTAAATCTGTGATTTAAAAAGTATTTAATAGCCAAGCTATCAATATCTGTATTGCCTTCAGACAAGGAATATATAGAAAAGGAAATATTAAACCAGTTTTTTTTCTACTTCTGAAACAAACATAATTCATGAAAACTAGAAATTTGCTAGTTTGTATGAAAAAGCTCTCTGCTATCATATAAACAGGCAAATTAGCAAATGAAATAGAGGAATTGAAATGTTACTGATCTGATTTTTCAGAATATGTTCAGTCTGTTAGGAAAACCATCTGAAAACTGCAGTTTGCTGTCCTGGGTGTAATA
The DNA here is from genome assembly GCA_024336885.1 of Actenoides hombroni. Lineage (NCBI taxonomy): Eukaryota > Metazoa > Chordata > Aves > Coraciiformes > Alcedinidae > Actenoides > Actenoides hombroni. The sequence goes on along the minus strand of WUAM01000334.1, from coordinate 3,919,660 downwards.
AGAAGTGCATTGGTATACATATACAAAAATGTTTGAACACTGAACGCAAATTAACTTCACTTAGAAGAAACTTTAAATTAAGAGTGAAATTTCCATAGTCTGGGGCCTGATTACAGTTTTAAGAATCTGCAGTCTCTTATTCAAAGACCTTTCAGTCCATATTTTAAATGATATGAAGTTAATGGAATGAGCAGTAGTTCAAAATTAGTTGCTGATCAGTATCTGTGACCTGTAAAATACTGAGTTAATTTTGTGTGCTTAGAAATGATGGAGCTGCCTGTCTTCGGGTTAAATTATGTAACAATACAGAAAGCTGAGTTTGTGTAGAAAAGTGGCTTGGATGCTGGAGCAAGGCAAGGTAAGTGCAGAGCATTTAGAATAACAAGTGATAAAGGTCAAAGAAAAAGAGAAAATAAGAGTTATGAAGATTGCTGATACTGAGGTGTTGCTTTACTTCTTTAAGGTATTATCATCTGTAGGCACTGAGGACCCTTTAGGTGGAAAGTTTGGTGTCGAGTTTCCATGCCATGGTATGATATAACTTCTGCTGGTTAGATCTGACCACTCAAGGTCTTTATTTTCATGTTTCTCCTTCCAAAAAGTGTCTCTCCCCCATTTGTCTATATATATTTTGCCTTTTTTTTTTCTGTTGTAATGCAGATACTGCAACAAATTGCTGGTACAATGTAAGCAATTTCTGTTCATTGTTTTACTATATTCTTTGGGCATCCTGTATGAATAGAGCCATCTCCCAGAGATATGCATTTTTAAAGATTCTGTGTTTGCAGTTGTCATATATCATTATTTAAACATGTTTAGCGAGTCTTTCTCTTTAAAGCACAAAAGAGGAGCTACTTCAGTACAGATGAGGCAATACCTAAATGTGTCTCACTTGAGAGTGACTCTGCAGATACTCTAGCCCTTTGAAACAGTAATAATAGATACAAGTGTATTTGGTCATATTCAGCATAGGTATGACATATTCCTTTAGTTAGGAACAGGTTGCTTCTAAGAAAAGCAAAGGGCAATTTGACTGAAACCTCTAATGTGCTTTTACTGAAGGTCAGTATGTTGTTTTGATCCAAAGCTCCAGCTTGCATTTCATATGGAAACAGCCCTTTCTATGAGCAGTAGTAGTCCTCTGTGAACATGTATCATTTATCATTTTATTGGAAGCAGCTGAGGATGCTCTAAAAATAGATGTGTGAAATGATGGACAGTTCATGATTTGTTGGCATGGAATCAAGATGTGACAGAAGGGACCAAGCAAGCCAATTGCATCCTCATTGCTGAGGTTACCATGGAAGCTTTAACTCTTTACATTCCCTTTGTCTCTCTCACATAACTTGTGCAGTACATTTTAGTTGTTACGGATTAAATTTATTTCATTGTGTAAAATCTACCTGCCTACATTAGCTGAAGCTGTCAGATGTGATTTGGTGAGCTATGTATATTCTCTAAATTATTATAGGAGAATGGAGGTGCCTCTGCCAAGGTCTTTCAGGCAAAAAAACCAGTTGACATGCAAAGCTGAAATGTAAATACATGCTCATTTGTGTAAATGTAAGTATATTTACACAGTGACAATTTAAGGAAAAGAAGCCCAGTGAGGAAGGGAAAAGGAAGGAAAAAGTAAAGACAGAGAAAAGTAAAGAAAAGTGAAATCTTTTACATCTTTCAGGTGGTTTCTGTATGGTGTGCAAGCATTCCATTTCTCACCCACCCTTCAGTTCAAACCATCTGAAGATTTTTTTCTTTTCTGACATTTCAATATATTTTTCTCCTTCAGCTACATATAATATTTTATCTAAATACTTCCTTGTTTAATGCAAGCATCACACAGCTTCTTCCACAAACCATTCCTCAGTTTCTTCCATGTACATTATATTCTGTATTTTCATCTCACAGAGAGTGTGTGGAGGAAATAATCGCTTTTAAGTCTTAAAATATTGCATGTTCCCACCTGTTGATCCAAAGTAGTCCTTTTTAACTTTCCGTTTCTTAACCAAGTAACAGAGAATTCTTACAGGGGCTGTAGTAAGCCTGCCCTCTTTCCAGATGTTTAATTCCACTAGCCTCAGATTAAAGATAAAACAATTTTGCGTTTCAGCAGGCATGTAGTAGCAGTATTTAGCATCTCTTTTCTGAGGCAAATAAATTTCCTCCTTTTCTCAGTACTTAAGACCAAAAGGAATATTACTTTTCTTTTTATTTCTGTTGACTGCAACTCAAATAGGAGAGGTAAAATTTTCAATCAGATTCCCTTTGACCTCTCTGCTAGTATCCATCACAGTCTCTCTCTCTACCTTGGAATTTTCTTCTGCCATATTTCAGCATCTTGCTTGCTTTCATTACAGAGAAATCAAACTCTAGAGAGAAACAGTAGAGGTTTTCAAGTGAATGGCTGGGGTGGGAAAAGGAAATCTACTTATTTTTTTCACTAGCTTCAGTCTCAGAAACAGCTGCTCTACTTTGATTTGAACTTCCAAAATAAACACACATTCTGTTTGAATGGTTTACATTTGTAGTAGTTGTAACCACTTCTCATGGCCAGCAGTACTGTAATTTTAACTGAAGTATGACAGCCAGATCCATCTAGAATGACTTTGTCTTTCTCTGAGATGAATGCATTGTCACAAGATGTATTCATTCCATGACTTAAGGGGTGTGTCTTTGCATGAACACAATTTCACAAATCTGGGATTTGTTAGTTGCACCCGGGCTTTACAGAGGGCCATGGATAATCTGAAAGTTTTAGCATGGATGAAAAAAGGGGGATACAGCCATTTGTTGGAATCTCCTAAACATCAGGCAACTCTTTTATTAAAGACGTAGCTCCAGTCAAGCTGATATCTGGATATGTGGCCAACAGACGTGCTCAGGTCAGTCCTTTGGCAGCTGTTCCTCACTAGGCCCTGTGTGATTGTGTTGTGGGCAGCTGTGTACAAAAGTCCAGGGGATTCTTGTTGCCCTGGAAGTTATTGCACCTCTGCAGATCAAAAGGCCTGAAAGGTAGGACACGTCCCAGCTTATTGGTCTCACTATATATGTAGTAATGGGTCAGTTTTAGAGGAATGCACTAAGAATACATTGGTGAAGTTGAAATCATAGTAGAAATTGAATTTTTCTTTGCATAGAATCCAATTTATAGACAAGAATATTTACCAAGTGAAGTGCTACTTTTCAATATTCCTCTCAAGGTAAAATATTTGATCTCATTATCTGCTTCAATAAACCACATTAACAATGAGATCTATTGCTTTTCACAGTGATATTATTGCTGTTATCCCAAACATATGAAGTGAGATTAACTGTGTTCACAGGATTTTGATAAGGATGCAGTAGAATTTACACATAAGGTCTTTTCTTAAATTTAAAATCAAGGAGCAAAGAAGTAGAACTGGAGAGCTGTGACTCATTTCTCAAAAACTGAGATGCATGCCTATTGTTGTACCTGCTATTTTTAAAAATGTAACAGAACTCTAAGGCACTCCATCAGCCTGTGTTAAAGCAAGCAGAAAAATAGAGCTGAATTTTATTTGCTATTATCCTTTATTTGCTGCATTAAAAAAGCCCAGCCTAAATAAGGTACTGTGTTTCAATCAAAACTGGTTTGGGTTGGGTTTTTTTTGTGAGTAGAGGGAGAAGGAGGGGTGGTGTTGTGGTTTTTTTTTTAAAGAACCGAATAATGCTATCATAAGATGAACTTTTTATTTGACTACAGCTATTCAAAATTCAAGGTGCCTGTTTTCAGAGTGACTAAAGGCCTATGTTCCTTGCTTATCTGTTTCTGTAGAAAAGTGGGTTATGCAAGCAGGCTTTCCATTAGGGTTTGTGCTGCTCCATGCAGATACTAGCAGTTGGGATCAGTCCTCTTCCTCCCCTCATCCCACAAGCTGGACCCAGGCCTCCAAATTAAAGATGTCAGTAGCTACCAATAAGAATAGAGAATTCTGACAAGCAGCATTCTACTTGCATTTGATATTGGTCACAAGGCAATGCAGCTCTGGTAATTCTGCTTAACGGGCTCTCATGTACACCCATGATAGTCAGCAGAGCTGCCCACAGTGGAGTGGAGTCCCGTCCCTCCAGAACGTGGTCCTGCCAGTTTCCTGGTTTGGTGACAGGCCAGGCTTCTGGTGCCAACTTGCATACAGCTCTGTTCTCCTTGGGGTGTGTACTGACAGTGCCTTGCCTTGAAGGCTTGAAGTCATACTTGTCCCTCATGTAAGTTAAGAGGTAAATTTATAATTAGTTAATAAGTAGACATGACTTAATAAACACCTGTCCCTTGTGTAAGTTAATAACTAGTTGCACAGGAATATGTAGTATTTGTAACAAAACTAATCAGTCCCCCACCTTCAGGCTCCAGCAATACAGGAGTTTTCCACAGAGAAGTTACTTGTGACCATATGCTCTCCAAAAGCACAGCTAACATGTGGCAAGGCCAGAACACAGCTGGAGAGAAAAAGTACAGAATATCTCATTCTGTTTTTTCCCTTTCATTTCAGTTAGTAATGTCGAACATAAATCATGAACTTAAAACTGTGAGCATCAGCTTCAAAATGAGAGAAGTCTTACTCTGCAGTTTTCAGCTGACACTGGTAACCTTCTTTCTCATGATGGCACACTGATAATAAATACTAGCTATGAACATGCCAACATGCCGCATAGTGATTCAGTACTAAATAGATGTCATGTATCATTTTAAACTGGTAAAATTTTGCATTAATTTTGTACTTTGGAAAGGACTGTATATTACAAACAAAGCAAATTAAGTCCAGTACTTTTGGGACTACTGGTTTATGTAGGTCTTGTGGCCCACAGACTGTGTTAGAGATTGCATGGGGAATTGCTTGCCTATTTGTTTTTAGCTGAGATGCTTCAATTGAGAGAAAAGAGACATCTTCTCACATATTATTCCCCTTATTTCTGTAAAATCTCATGCTATTCTTTCTCTGAACTCAAAATGGGATTTGGTCTACACTAAAGCAGAAGCAAAAGTGTGTGCAGATGATTCTTAGCCCATTTTCTTTGGGCATCTTTCTTCTTCTTAAACAAGACATAGTCCAACCTCAGCCAGACTGTTTTATTTTCTGAAAACAGATGCACTGGAAATCCATCCATCTTTTTGGATGCTGTAACAGATGCTATTCTGCTTTTTAGCATCTCTTTGAATTCTGCTCATGGATGACCCGTACTTCATTTGTACTTGATTTTCATTTAATTTATTCTGTACCTTGTAATAAAACTCTCTAGTGTTCTGTAAATTACATGGAATTGAAATCCAGCCATATAAACTGTTAACATGCAATGAGACAGTTATTTAGGGCTCATCTCTGCCAAGAGACCAACACATTCAAGAGCAGAGTAATTCATAAGTTGCATATTTGACAGCAGCTTTGTCAGTACAAACCAGTTTCTCTGCTGGCATACTGAATTCCTCCAAAAGAGTTCATGAGGTCAGAAATACATATTTCTGATGAAAATTCCCTGAAATGGGTCCTGGTTTAAACATATATTACAGATTAAATGGTCTCTCCAGCCAAAACTACCATATCGATGTTAAATTTATTTCATGTAGCAGTCACTGGCTTTTCTTGAATAGCTAATATGTACAAGGTATATAATCGGTCTAACAAGTCAGGAACTCTATGATTACCCCTAATTTCTTTTGTCTTTCAATTAATGCAGTGCTCAGAATGCAAAATCATTGTGCACAGACGTTTGCTGTACTTGCAGGATTTCCAACAGGATTTGTTTTGCAGTGCAGTGGACAGACTGCATGTCTCCATGTGCTGTTATTTTTTTTTTCTTCTTAGTGAATATGATCATAGTACATATTTATGTGACTCAGGGATACATGCTGACCTCCATTAAACACTGTATATCTCAGATGCTTTTGCTAGCTTCATCTGATGTGAATTTGAGGGATCAAATGAGCTTATAGAAACAGTGGTTTCCAAATGAAATAAAAAGCATTTTCTTACCGGGCTTTTCAGTTCAGACATGTTCTACTTACACAGAAAGCTTAGATGATTTACTTCATTTTATTAACACTTATCATTTAGGTTCTAATCCACCTGGGATGATTTTCTGAATGTATACAACACAGTCGATGTCTAGAGAAGCTTTTAAGTAAAGCAAGGAAAAATAGAACAGTACAATGTAAAAGGAAAGTAGTCAGTAGTCAATTTTAATGAGTTATGTTTTCCACAGCTGTGGAATAATTTAGAGTTCATTTGGGATGATTCTGAAATTTTTATGTTAGGAAAAATGCATTTCTCAAAACTTTTTTTTTTAACTGTTTTAAAAATAGTTTAAACATTTTACATACACAATTTTTGGAATAAAAGAATGCACCAGAGCATCATAAGTAGAATGTTCATGAAAGCATATATGAAAATTAAGTGACTGCTTCAGAGAATTCTCGTAGATTCAGTTTAAATTTTTTAGACCAGAACTGCTTCTGTGAGGGACAGATTTACAGAGCTGTATGAATAAGAAAAGAATAAATGGGCCCAAATAGCAGCAAAACAGATTGGGGAAAAACTGGGTTGGGGTGGTCAAATTCTGATAAACTACTAGAGTTCTTGGTGGGGCCGTGGGGGGGGAGGGGGGAGGGTGTTGGGTGGGATGTGTGTGAGTTGGCCTCTAATCCTTTTTGGGTTTTTTTTCTTAAATGTCTGCCAGTAAAGTACAATGCCAGAGACTAGACTAGGTATATTCCTGAAAGCCCTTAAAGTTCTACAGCTTTCTGATTCTGAATCTGCAGAATTCTTTGAAAAATATTTGTATTTGATGCTTCTCTCAGAAATATTTTTACCAGCTATATTTTAAGTCTTCTTTCCCAAAAGGATATTTTTATTTTGTTATTGTTGTCTTGCATAGGCCATATTTTCCAAGGGTTCATTTATCTTCAGTTGATACTATTTTTGAAACTTGAAGCATAAGGTCTGTATGTATTTAATTCTCAGCAGAACTAGGTGCATGTCTGTTTCTGGTCACTAAAATACTGCTCACATTTCAGTAATTATATTAAACTTTTAAGTTGACACTTCTGCAACAATATGAAGTAGTTATTTGAGAATAGGAGAGATTTCAAACCTTCATGCACAGAACAAGTTTCACTGATGTAAGTCATCAGAATGACTAATGACTCCTTGCAAATTGTGCAGTTTTTCAAAATGTCTCTGAATTTATTCTGGATCATTGAAAATTGTCCCCTTATGAAAGGAAAAAAATCACAGACAGTCCGCTAGCCTTCCCTGCCTGAAGAACTTCTTTGATTGTAGAAATATCTCAAAATCTGTCATACCTACTCAAGTATCAAGTTGTAATATGTCAAATATTTGGTTCTTTTATATCCATTTGATTTTGTTTTTTTAAGGCTGTGAAATGCCTAATATTGATGGCTTTCAAAGTCACTATTACTAAGCAACTACTAAGCACGTTGCTTAACATCTCACTGAAAAAAAAAGGATCAGCATTATTCTGACATCACAAACTTAATATTGTTAGGAGCATATCATGCTCCTGGACTCCACAAATTTTTGTACCTATGATTCAAGGCTTACCAGTTATAGGGACTATAGCATAGTCATTCTGTCATTCATTCATAGTCATTATTCATAGTCATTTTAAGTCATTCTGATTAATCTAAATATTGCATCAAATAGTTCTTTGGTATTTTCCCTACATTTATCAGAAAAGGCACTCCAATATTTTTACAGAGGCTAGCAGTTGGGTTAAATCTATTACTAAGCAAAAAACTACATCCAGGGCTTTCTTTTGTAGCATTTTATTCTGTGCTTGCTAGACTCTTACTTAACTAACATGCTGTAAGACCACCTAGCAAGGACACAATGTAGATTTTTCTGTGAAAAAGCGTGTAATGGAAGTTCAGTTCTTCTGCAGTCAAAACTAGAGTATTATATGTGCATGTATGTTTTTTGAAAATTTGGAGGAACTCCCTAAGTAGAAATGACAGAACTATCAAAAAGATAATGGTGTACAGTTACAACAAAGATGATGTTTGATAGAATGTCATTGGTAAAGTATTGAAGATGGAACACGCAACCATAGTTGAGCATAGAGTAGAATCCTAATATTTCATGGCTAGAACATCACATGCAGTTCATACCAATATGTTATTCACTGAGGAGTGAATGTATGTTTTGCTATTTTGATAAATTCAAAGAGGATGTTTTATCTTACTGTACCATTATTTCAGAGCCATCCATTGCTTGGCAGTGCAGAAAAGATTACACTATGTCTATATTTAGCCTGTATCTGGTGCGAAACTGTACCAGTTGCTCTATCACCCGTTGACCCTCTCCCCAGCAGAGAAGACTGAAAATGAATTTAATGAAGCAGCCAATGAAACTGATTCTGTCTCAGAAAAAAACAGGACACACTGATACTCCTCTTTGACAGTGAGATACCAGAAAGGAAGAGATGGTTAATGTGTGACATGGATAAAGAACTGGTCTGAGATGGTTGTCACTTCACATGCAACTACATTGTCAAAATACAGTAATCTGTGGATCAACTGCAAGGTAGTCTCTACTACAATAAAAGTTCAGAACAAAACCTGGAAAAAACAAAGAAAAACTTTGTCATAGTAATTTGATGTTCATATTTCAAGTGATTAGTGCTGGGGCCAAAGGAGAACAATGATAACTGTCCAAAAGAGGAATCTACACAATGGCACGTGGTGCTAGTGATTGACAATGTCAGTGGGAAATAGTGCAAAGACAACAACAGGAGAAGATGAAGAAAAGTTATACTGAAATGAAAGGTGCTGCAAGCAATGAGATAAAAAAACACTTCAAATATAAAGTCACACAAAACTCCGCCAGCATAGAAATAGTCAAGCCCACAGGCCGTGGCAGGCAGATTGCAAAACAGGCATCAGAAATATCACAGCTTTAGGTCTGTAGGATTTCTAGAGAGTTAATCATAGGAAAAATCCTGAGCCTGGTTCTATATACATGCAATGATACACTGTAGGACTCCTGTGTAGGCTTTCAATAGGTGTGTACCTCAGCTCTGCAGGATCCTTTCATTGAGGAAACCGTGGAGCCTACATTATGAAGAAGGTGGATATTGGGAAACAGAACCAAACTCATCTTGCCACCTTCCTATGGGCTATCTTCCTCATATGCAGCAAGACTGAGAAGGAGTGGTGGGCTCTACCCCAGCCATCAGTACTGCTGCATTACATTTTTGTGGAAGAGCTCTCTATTGGCAATGACCTCTGCTCCTGCAAGGTCCCTCTGCCAGACCCTGCTGTTTGCTTTGAATACAGAGCTCAGGTTTTCTCTTCTGATGCAAAACACTGCAAATGCATCAGAGGAATATTCCTCAGAGAGAAGAAAACCTAAAGAAATGGTGAAGTTGCAAAGGAGGAATTTTGCATTTGAAGCATATTGGTAATGTTAAAGAAGAATGTAAGATGTGAATCCCTGTTAACCTTCAGCCAGTCCCATCTGGGTATATAGGTATGTATACATTTAATTTTCACAGCTCTTCTGTCCTCTGATAAGGCTATATTCATGGCTGAATCTAAATTACAATCTAAAATTAATTTCTACTTAGCAAGTCTTAGGATGCCATTTGAACACTATCTGATTCCCATCTTGAGGAAAAAAAGTGTTTCAGAATCTTTTTTCCTTCTTCCATACTGCTCTTTCTTCAGCTCTGTTCAGTTTTAGACTTTACTGTTTTAGCAGGTGATTGCAAAATATTGGTCCGGAGCTCTTTAAATTACTTTGGTTTTAACCTAGCTAGCACAGTTTCAGCAGTACTTTTCCAGACAGAGCACTGGCACAATCTACTTGCTTCAAATATATTTTTAAGTCCTATGTGAAGGGAAGCATTCAATTGTTTTTTGTTTGTTTTACTCTGTAGAATATTGTAATCACATGACAGGCTGTGGAAACTAATCTTTTCTCTGTCATGTAAACTGACAGAGAACAGGATGAAAGAGTTTTACTGGGCCATCATGTACCCCATGCATCCTCTGATGCCTGTCCTTAACAGTGCTCATCTTCACTTCCTGAGTAGGCCCTTTTATATTTTCAGTAGAAGACAAGAAAATGTGGGCTGTTTTACACACTGTAATTCCAGCATTGATAACAATGGTAGCAAAACATCTCATGGAGAAAGGTTGATCTTTCTCTCTTTCATGACAGCCTGTCCTTTAAACGTGGCAGACCTGGGCCATTCAGAGCCCTGAAGTGAGCATAATACGTTGATTTGTGCCTGCTGTCTTCTTTTATCCATCTCCCTTTTAAGTACTGTAACTCTAGTTTAATGATTTTATTCATTGTTCTTTTTTATTCATGAGGAACAGACACATTCTCATAGTCATCTACCCCTTATCTACCCCTAGTTGCACAAAACAACGCTATGGTTGCCTATGTAGGCTGGTTTATCCAGAATGAAATAACAAATTTGCACAGATCCTACTGCCATTTTCTTGTTGGGAGAGAGTAAGGGGATTGAATATCAATCAAAAAAACTGACAAGGTATTCAGAGGGAGCAATAGGAAACACAAAATAAAGGAATATTTAACTGTAGCAGGACTTTTCAGGCATCCCACCTGTTTTTTGTTTGTTTCAACAAGTGAGCTTCATTAAATGTCATACTTTATGTTGGTTTACATTTCTGAACTCCCTGGAACATTCAGTGCTCTCTTCGTCATATATTGCCAGTGAATATAAAAGTAGAGTAAATATTATCGGGCCTCTCATATAAATTTTTATAAGATATTAAAATGAAAGAGCAACACTCTTTTCACACTTGTAAAGATTAATATGTAAACAAATTGCAGTGTCTTGTTTGTTCTTTGTGTCTCCAGTGGGTCTGTCTTTGCTCTTGAAATTTCCATGCCATTTTGGAGCATTACAGACTTGCACAGAAACACATTCACCTTCCACACCCAAGTGTAGAAGGTATAAGTCAAGACCTAATCTTTCCAATGAAGCAAATCTGAATTTAAATAAAAATGGCTTTCAAAAAGCATGGAGTGATGATGACTAAAGAACCAATAGAATTACTGATCTATTGAAAAAGAAGTCATATTTTTGGTATGCAAATGACCACTTTATAAAGAAAAATATTCACCAGGCACCAAAGAATAATAGAGGATAGAAGTGGCAATACAGGCATTTATATTGCATAAAGACAGGAGAGAGAGGGAATTTTAGATAACAAGAAGAATTTCCTGCCTATTAATTTAAAGTACTCAGCTGAGTTTAGCAATGTTGAAAGTCCCAAGTCTTGACGCTCAATGCACTGAAATCTTCTGTTCATTTAAATAGCAAATGTCACTGCTTTATATCTCTTTGGACTGATGCACCAATATTCTTCAAACCTACACTGTAAAGACCACATATGCAACTGAGCTAGTTAGAACTGTCTGCTGAGACTGCTAACCCAAGTGTTTGTTTCTGTACAGTTGTTTGTATAAAAGGCCCATCTATCCTTGCTAGCTGGTTTAAAATAGCAATTAACAAACATTGACTATCAATGAGATAAACATCACCATTGAATTTTTTTCACCATGAGAAAAATGATACAATCTTCCTTGATTCGTCAGGCACTCTAATCCACCCTTTCATGAATTTCTGTAATATGATGGTTTAACATCACTCTCATATCAAAATGAAACTCCCTGAAAAACTAAGACTCGTGTTCGAACCTACGACAAACTTTGTGTAGGCACATGGATTTGTTTGTATCAGTTTCATAAATTGTAGAGATTTGCAGGAAAGAAATTAAGAGACATGGTCAAATTGTTAGGAAGATACTTGTTGGGTCCTTCATAGTTGTCCAAGCAGGTTAATTGGGCAGAGTTGGAAATTCAGTGTATGTGTCAGCTTGCTTTATTTCCTTTGAAGTTGTTACTCTTTTTTTTTTTGTGTGTCGTTTGTCCTAATAAAAACTTCTGGGCAAAGTAGCGGCTCACCCTTTGGACTAGAAACACACCCTAAGAGCATACTAGTGCTTAACGCATGATGTAAGGTGCTGTAGACACTCGCTTCAGATTTCCCTGGCTTTTTGTTTCTGTTTTGTTTTGTGGTTGTTTGGGGGGTTTTTAAGTAGAACTGTGAAAGATGCTGTCTTTCTCCAATCTCTCAGGCTGTTTTCCATAGGCGTATGAGCTAGACTTTCCTGTGACTTTTTACTGTTGATTGGCATAACAGTCTCTTGTTGTCTGCAGTGAGCTACTAATGAACCAACAAGGGATTAGGAAGAAAGATCTGGCAAACATCCACATGCTGCATCAGCTGAACTGAAGGAACTCTTCTGTCAGTTTCTTATTTTGAGGCTGTAGATAAGTTTCCTAATCATATTTATGATAAAGTTAACTTAATACAGTGTTCACAGCTGAAGTCTGCATGAGGCTTGACAGTTTTTCAGTAATATGCAGCAAAATAAGGTAGAAAAAAGTAGAATGTATTTCTAAGTATTAATGATGTGTCTTCTCCCTTTGCTCTCTGGATGAAAATTTTACCACTCTGTGTAAAAAAATTCTCACCCTCCGTCCATAGCTGTGGGTTCAAAACTGTCAACATCCACATGCTCTCTTTCACAGAAACTTTGTAGCACAGGCAGAAGAAATGTAGTGGTATTTCAGAATATTAAGGGGCTATATTAAAGCCAGCAAAATTTCTTATGAATAAAGTCTTAACATATGAGTAAATAAGGCTAGTGTCAAACCAGGACAACTAGCATTACTTCTTGATGGGGTTAACAGCTCTGTATTCTCTAGAAGTCAGCAGTAACTAAGTATCACAGCAGTAGGTTAGGACTGGCCTTGAAGATGATGGTAAATATTTTGTGTATGATGAAGTGGATCCATTAGAAATGTAAAGGGAAGGCTGAGATACTTGGGGTGGTAAGCTGGAATGATTGCAGCAGTATCTTGAGTGGATAAAGAGAAGCAAGGCAGCACTTGACAAGGACAGAAAAGAGAAGGTCACAGTAGTTGAGGAGGAAACCTGTGAAAGTCTGAATTAAAAGTTTAGTTGTCCAACAGGGAAACACTGAATCTTAGAGCTGTTGCACCGAAGGCATTGGACATACCTAGATTTGAAAGTGTAAAGGGAGAAATAAGGAAGATGTGATACCCAGATTAAAGGGCTGCAGGACTGACATGGCTAGGAAAGTTTCAGTCAAACTATTGGTGTCATGACCACTAGCTCACATGCTTACACCTTGGCAGAATAACAATTTCTCAAACAATATTGAATGTAATGAAGGTGTGGGTCACATTGCACAACCAGCCCTGATGAAGCATGGTGAAGTAAGCAGCTGGAAGCCCATTACCACATGTGGCATCCCACAGCTGTGTGAGGCATTGAACGTGAACTATTTGAGACCATGTGTCATTCAGAGAAAATTAAATCAAGTATCGTAAAACACCATCTCTTGACGTGCTGTGACTATCTCAAAATTTGAAATGAAGCTTGCTGCATTAGTTTTTCATTGCTGAAGATGCATAGGCGTTTCACAAATGGCAGTTATAACTCTTGCAATTTTATGTGATAGGACTTTCTCTGTATTTTGGAAAATAATCGATATGTTCCCCGAAGTGCAAACACTTGAAAAATCATTAAGTTTCTTAGGAGAAAAGTCCTTGCTAATAAATGGGCAGCACAAACAGATCATGAGAACAGTTGAGCTTTATCTGTGGAATTGCAACAACCAAGTATTTTTGAGCTTAATTTTTCACAGTGTTTTAAAATGTAGTTGTCTGACATTTTTAAGAGATTGATCTTCTTTGAAGTTTTTTTTTTTTTCTTTTTAATGAGTTTCAAGAACCCTCAGTAGAGATGGAGTTATCAGAATGGGCTTTTTTCCACATGATGAGAAAAGTTCTATCTTCTAATGACATATAGTTCATGGTCACAGTCAGTATGATACCTGCATCAGTTTCCGGAAATATATGCTATCAGATTCAGAGCAATATTTACACTGTATGGAAAGGGATAGACTTGAAATATAATTCCATTTTAAAGGCTCCAGAATATCCACATGCTATTCAGAAGACTAGAATTAACTGACATGTTGATAGATTTTGTGCTGTTTCTGAAGAGCAATGTTACAATATTATCAAGAGCTTCAGGTGTACTTTTTCTACACTTTTTCTACATCTCAGTTGGCTCATGAGAGGGGTCTTTTATGTCAGTCTTTGAAAAGCCTGTATATGAATATTGTAGTACATAACTTGTTCTATTTTAAACTGTTCTGTAAAAGCACTGTATTTATGCATTTCTATCTAAGTATACGGCAAGTGTGAAGAGTCAGAACTTCTGCTTCATGACCACATCTTGTCCCTCTTCCACAACCAGACAATTTGAGTGAGATACAGCCTCCATGACAGCCCATGAAATTATTGCTGCCTGCTGGCAACAAGGCTGAAGGTGGGACTGGGAAGTAGACTTCCTATGACATGGCCTAAGAATCATCATGTCTGAACTGTGGCAACTTCTTGAGTTGTGACAAATGAAAAACATTGTACACAGTTCAGGATGTAAACTTGGGTAAAAGTTGTGAAAAGGTAAAATTAAGGCACTGTGATCTCAGATTACTGTACTCTGTTTTTACCAGTGCTTATTCTGGGAAAGATCCTATGGAAGTCAAGCAACATTGGCTAAATGTCTAGAGAAAAGTTGCAAGGTGTGGGCCATTATAATATTTAACATTTATAATGTCTGAATGCATCATAGCATTTTGTATCTTTTCTTTGATTTAATTAAATACTTCCTAAGAAAGAGGGCTAAGTTAAAACTAAAACTATCTTTTTACTGGCTTCACTCAGTGATTTGATGAGCTAGAAGATTTACTAGGTTTTTTTGGGTTTTTTTTATATTACATTAGTGTTTTAATTTATTCTCTTGATTTCTTATGCTAGTAGTAAATTTAAGAGTGAGGAAAAGGGAGACTAAAGGGTAATAACAGCTGCTGAGATAATTATTTGCACTTAAGATACATCAAGATGTTCTGGCCTATTTTCACCTTTAGGAAGAAAGAGTAGTTTACCTTCTTTTAAGATAAATTAAAAAATACAAATTTCTTTTAAATAGCTACACAGAATAAATATTTTAATAATTTTATTGGAGGTTGGAATACTTATTCAAAGCTGTTCCTATTAAAGGTAGGAGAAAAATACTATTTATCTTTGTAATAAGTTGCAGGGACATCACTTCTAAAGCAATCATTAGATTGCTCTAGGTTTACGGCATGATTTTTACGGTCATCATATGCATGCTTAAAAATATTAGTTAGTTTGTTCTCAGTCAAAATCAAAAAATTGTTCCTTCTGTTAGAAGTTCTATTCTCAGAATTTATGCATAACATGAGACTCCCACTGGTGCTATTCCATTTCAGCTCTCTCTTGCTGTGCATAGACGTCCTGTTTGCAGCCACCTCTGCCAGTTAGCTCTACCACTAACTCCCCCCCTGCCAATGATAGCCTTCCCCCAAATCTGTTAGTGCAGCAGTGCATGTGTGCATCCCAGTTTGCTTTATGCAAAGTCATCAAGGTTAGCTCAGATTACTAATCTGAATTTTTTAAACTAATCCAACTGATTGTGAGCTACTCATGTCATGCTTCCATAAGCTATTTCATTAAGTGGTAAGGAATATTAGAGGATGCCACAATAAAAACCTGAAAGTGGCTTAATGTCATCCAGATGAATATGAGTGCATGTGAAAAGGAATTGTAAGGAAGAAATATAATCACTGATGGGACTCCATCTGTAGAACTACTCATCACTTTTCAGTCTAAATTAATTGGCTCTTTTTTTAACATTGACATTTCATGATATATAACATGAAGCGATAGCAGTAAGATTAATGGTATCAAGTATCTTAGTCATAGTAATGTAAATAGAGTCACAGTGTTGTGGTTTAGAGCTCTACCACAGGATGAGAAGTGACCATTTAGGTATGTCCCTAGTTCAAAATATAGCCAGTGATTTCAGTTTAATATATTTACTCTTATGATAAAAACTAAAAACCTGCAAAATGCTTTGATAAAAAGGAGACAGCATCTATAACATTTTCTAGCCTGAAACCTTTTACCTGCAGTTATACATAAGAAAAGCACCACTGTGTGCTGTTGTACATAAAACACCTATACAGCATGGTAATTTATGCATTAATATCTTTCCTCACATTACTATTTCCTGAATTCCTACTTGTAGACCTTTTCCCAGTTTAATTCCACAATATATTAAGGCTTGGGTAGTTAGACAAGAGAGAAAATAGGATTTCAATATTTGCAAGTACATTAGCTACATTCTTCCTGTCATGTTTTATAAAAACGTGTAGGTTGATAAAGATCACATTTTTTTTAATGTAAGGCGAAGAAGAAACCAACAGGCCACTTCACTGATTTTGGCAAGGTACTTGCAGGGAGAATAATTATGTTATGCAGCTTGTAACCCTGCCTCTCAAAACAGTCAACTCCATTTTTAAGCAGGTAGGAAAGCAATGATCAGAGATAGCTTTGTGCTATTTTGTGTTCCTACAAGATAAATATCTGTTGTTAGCTTTTGTAAAGTTTTGCTAAAACACACAAAAAAATAATTTAACTGCATGTTAGATTGTCTTACATGTCTCAAAAGCAGAGGGAAAAAAAAAAAAAGGAGATTCTCATGGCTTTCACAATGATTGAGAAACCTGAGTTTAGTCAAAGTTTTCTGGCAAAGTCTTAGCCTTTCCTGGGGATTATTATTCTTACTGTGCTTTGACATCCATCTATAATACTAATTCCTTCCTTTCTTCTGTACTTCTTTCCTGTGCCTTGGAAGAAGAGTCTGACTTAGCCATAGATGCAGTATGCAGTAGACCTACACCTCTGGGAAAACCCGTTTATCTTGCCCGTACTTGAGGAGACACATCCCAGACAGTGAATCCCCACTTGGGTATTTGTCTAGTCACTGCCAGCTGTGGGATCCAGGTTTGCAGGGCAATGGCAGCCACCTTCTTTGCAGAACCACCACCACAAGCTCTCCTTTCCAGTTTTCTGCTCTTGGCTCTGAATAAGTGTGACTGTCACAAAAATAGTAAATAATGGGTCTTTTTAAAAAAACTTTTTCATTTAGAATTTTCAGTGGGCCAATATTAATGAAAGCAATTAACAAAAATGAATATGTCAGTTCATATGGCAATGTTGCATGTACTCAAATACGACTTGTATCAACCTTTTGGGTAAAGGAATATAGATTGCAGATGTTATGTTGCTGCTGATGATAAATTAGCCCATTTTAGTCTCACACTGAAGGAGAGATGAACCTACTGTCCTTAAAGCCACTGATAAAACAGATTAGAGGGGAAAGTTATTTAGTCTTGTTTGGAACAAAGATTAAATGAGAGAAGGAAGAAGAATGGAAAGTTTGCAGCAAATAAAGGCAAAGATACTCAGGGAAAAGCAGCCTGAAGAAATGAAACAAGTGTAATATTTAGGATGTGTTAAACCTTAGGTTTTCTGACAGAAAAAGCCTAAGCAACTTCATGGAATCCAATCCTGAGGAAAAAAGTACAGAATGGTGACGTGAACATTATGCTGTGTGGATTTTTCTATCCACTGTAGGACAAAAAAAGGTACCCATATTATATGTTAGCCCCCTTACTCTCACTTTGTTCCACTGTTTTCAGTAATAACACCCATCATAATGCAAGTATACCTGGGGGACTTAGAAGTTGCTGACAGTTCTCATGTGACACAGTGATCATTTTTAAATCTTACCTGAGGAAAGAAAGAAAACCAAGCCCTTGGGAGTAATTGATTCCAACTGTGTGGAGGACGGTACTCTACCAGACAGGATTAAATTTGTTACAGTTGTTCCCCTGATCATTTTTGCTGCAATAGAGGCAACTGTTTTTCTAATGTAAATTCCTTCTTAGATGTTAAATTATTAAGGTATTTAAAGAGTAAACCCTTAACCATGAATAACGTTGTGCGCTGCACGTGACGATGCCAGTACAGCACACAGCTGTAGATGGGCCAGTGACTGTTACTGTTGTAAGATGCCAGTTCAGTCCTGGAGTTAGTATTAATGTATTTCACTGCTAATATTTTCAGTGGAAAATACTTCGTTTAGCAAACATTACTCTAGTGACATACCCTCAAAAATAATGAGCTTGCTTTTCCTTTTCCTTCTTAATCTGCTCCTTTCAATTTTTGATTTCCAAATAAGCCCACATACTTAATAAAGCTTAAAGAATTTGAGACAGCATTTGGGGGTTTGGGTTATTTTTAATTACAATAAAAAAGAGTATTCTTGATACCCTGGTATGTATAAAATGCTATGTATTACTTGCCACATGCAACAGGCTGTATCTCATAGTACAGAGGCAGCTTTTTTTACCCAGAGAAACTAACTGAGAAGTTGGGAGTCACACCCTGTCAAATCCTCATCTCGAGCGTGATCCGAGAAATCCACGACTCGATCCAGTGAGGTGTGGCTCTGGCTCGGGCTGTTTGTGAATACACCTTCCTCACGGCAACGACTTCATCCCGCGCCCTCCTCCAGCCATTGGCGAGCATCTTCCCTGCCGCGGCTCTCAGGCCCGTGCTGTCCCTCCGTGCCCAATGCGCGTCCCGGTCCCCGCGTTGCCCGGGCAACGGGCGCTCGGCACCAACGCTGCCCCCGGCAGCGGCAGCGGCACCTGCCCAGATGTGCCGCCGGCGCTCCCCGCACGGCGCTTTTCCCCGGGGACATTTCGCGGGAGACCTGGGGGGGTGTCCTCGGGCGGACGGCCCCTCGCTTCCCGCACGGCTGCCTGGCTGTGCCGGAGCCGGGTAGTCCCGGCAGGCCGGAGTCGATCCGCCTGCCTCTCCTGGCCTCTGCTTGGGTAGACAGGATGGATTCCCTGCCGCTCCCCTCCCGCTCGCCCCCTTCCCTCGCAGGAGCCTTCTGCGCCTAGTTTAATGGCTTTGCAAAGAAAGCCAGGCAGAAGAGCACTTTTCTCAGTGGCGGTGGTCAGACCATGACCTAACTCATCATGAACTTGGAAGGGCTTGAAATGATAGCAGTTTTGATCGTGATTGTGCTTTTTGTTAAAGTGTTGGAACAGTTTGGGCTGATTGAAGCAGGTTTAGAAGGTAAGGGAGTGCTTTTCAGTGGCTTGTCGTTTTTCTGTTCTGCTTATTCTCTTGCGGTGAGGCAAGGAGCACCTGTAAACTGGGTGTAAGGCACTACCCGAGTCACCTCGAGAGCGATGTGCACATCAGTGGCTGTGTGTTCTTGATGGTAAAGTTGCGGTGATTTTCTTCCACAGGAAAAATAAACCAGTATCCTGAATACTGCAAGTATAAACTTAGATGTTAAACAGAGATAGATGCCTTAAAATCTGAATCTCTTATTCTTGTTTTAAATTTACAAATTTAAAGTAGTAGGGGTCAAAGCAGATTTCAGGATTTAACATGCAAGTACAGTTATATTGCCTTAGAATTGTCTTGTAATCTATTAAAAATTATTTTATAATCTATTCATATCAACATCGTCTGGACTGTCATTGTAATACCTGCATATATTTTGTAGTATTTAAAAACCTGTTGAATATTTAATTTGCTATTAACATTTTAAAATGTGCTTGAGGAAGAAAAAATACAATATTTAAATTCAAAACAAGCAACTTTAACATTCACTTAGGGCAATCAAGTGTAAGTTTTATTGCTTGGTGCTTTGTTTATCTTAGATTATGTCCTTTCTTGTTAGCAATATTATTCCTGTATAAAGCAGCAAAATTGAAAAATAAGAAGCTTACTTTATTTTAAATGTGCTTTTTGTATGTAAAAGCTAGTGGAATATTAATTATTTTTACCAAATTTCTAAAAGTGCTGTTATTTTTTCCATATGAGGAATTGGTCTACAAAAACACTGATTGCAGCATGGTTCACAATGTAATGATATTCATTGCATCTCAGTGTTTTATTAGGTTCCAGACTGAAATAGTCTGTTTCTCTAATATGGAAGAAATACTGTATTCTCAAATCTTCCTGTAAGGTAGCATTTGAGTACAGTGTCTATAGTCATGCCTATGAAAAGGGGAACTTAGTTGACTGAGAGATTGTGGTTTTGTGTGTTAACAAGTAAGAATAAAAGCAAAACTGGCTCCTATGAAAAGGTCTAAAGTAATCCTGTTTATGTAACCCTTTCAAGAAAAGCAGTCTTCAAGTGATTTCAAATAGGGAAGTTCGCTCAACTGTTTGTCTGTGTTGTTGTCTTGTGTGGACTTGCTAGTATTGGTTACAGAATCTGAAAACCCTGCAGGGTCTCACAAAAGTGGGTTATCAAGTGCATTTTTATAAAGAATGCATGTATCCATTAGAGTGCAGTATATTGAGTTTAAATGACAACAGAGAGATTCCCTTCAAATGTATCAACTTGTGCTTTTTTGTTTTGTGTTCAGTTGTAAATTGCAATGTCAATCACCTTGAGAAAGGTTATGACAAAAGTTTCCTCCGGCATTAGAGCCTGCAGAGATTTGGGGTGGTGGGGGGGAAGCCTTATGTACTTTTTAGGTTGATCAGCAGGTTTGTGTGTGCTCTGTGGAGTTTGACTGCTACATCTAGTTGGGTTCCCTGGCAAAATTTAGCTCTCAATTGTTGTCTGTACTTGTTTTTATGACTGGGGAAGCTGATAAGAGAAAGCCAATTAGAAATACAGTCAAGCTGCCTACAAGAGGTTGTAAGATTTCTGTAAGAAATAAGTTTCTCATGCAGCTGCCTATTTTGTCTGCCTCACTGGCCCAAAAATGGACAATCTGCATGTGCATGGAATTTTAAAGTTTCTTCTTACCTCATGCAGAACAGGTTTTCAGGATGTCAGCTAGATGAAAACACAGGAAGACATACATTCCTTTATGGTGTTTCATTGCTGTGAATGAGATAAAAGACATGTTACATAGGAAACAAGTAATAGATATAAACAGTGATGTATGAAAATAAGGGCTAGCTAAATTGTACAGACTTAAAAATTCATTTTCTACAAGAAAGTACAAGAACAGTGCAGGTTTATTCCCCATTTTTTTTTTCTTGAACTTGAGAATGAAAGATCTGAACTCATTACAATAGAAAAAAAAAAGTTTTATACACTTTTACCAGGGAGTTGAAAAAATTGTCATGATTTTTTAAGTTCATTTCCACCCATGAATGAAAAGCATATGCATGATAAATTTGTGCAAATGTTAGAGTTGTTTTAAGTAGAGTGTTAAGAAAAAAATGAATTTTACAGGTGTATTCAGACTACTCATGTGCTTTTCCAGAAATCAGCGAGGAAGTTGGTCACACTTTTCTGAACATGTTGTTTGTTATAGGGACAATTGTAGTTGTCTGATTGTGGATAGGTTATATCCTTTTTTTTTTTTTTTTCCCCCTCAAAATTTAATATGGCTCAATGGAATCTCTTTGCATGTTTCATACAGATGAATAGCTTATGGCATAAGAAGCATATCCTATATCTATCTGGAAATCATTCATAGATTTACTAATAATCTGTAACACAGCGCACCCAACACAGGATCCTAAATCTGAACATACTAAATCATACCGAAGCTTTGGCTGAGATCTACTTTCAGAATTGGTCTTTATCATGGTAACAAAAACTTGAAGCTAACTTACCTTCCTTCCTACACTGGGTTATCATGATTCTGAACTTTGTAAACCACTTCCACAGTAATTGGGAAGAATCAGATGCAATTTATGTAAATCAATAGCAAAATCTCATTTTTCTCTTTTCAGTGTCATAACAACTGTCATGAGTGTAAGTAATATTCTGCTTTCTTCAGATTCTTCCATACAAAAGATACAATATTTGTATGGTATATTAAGATTATGCAATTATTTTAAGTATTTATTAAAATAATAAAATCTTTTCAGAACAAAAATGTAAATTAAAAAAAACCAAACTTGCTTATACTTATTTTCTGGTGTACTGCACTGAAATAACAGTATGCTATCTGTGGTTTTGCCCAGCTGCGTTCAGCTCCTGAGTGATCCTGTTGTTGTTGTTGAAGTATTTTCAAATAGATGTTTTTAATATTGTATGACAGCTCTTAAAGTGATAAGTAGCAGAATAGATATATACACTTTTGTAGGCTGTGGTTTGCAGAGACTTTATCTCTAGGTTAAATATTATTTTATGATGTATTGCACTCTCTTAGATCACAGCATGCTTTCTGTGGTTTTGCCTAGTTGCCTTTAACTGCTGAGTGGTTTTACTGTTGTTATAAAAGTATTTTCAAATAGACGTTTTTAATATTGTATGACAGCTCCTAAAGTGATAAGGGGCAGAAGAGATTTACTCACTCTCATGGTCTGTGGATTGCACAGACTTTGTCATAAATTAAGTTAATAAACTTTACTGAATTTTTAAGACAGTAGTGTATTAGGTGTAAAGAGTAATGTATTGATACTTAACTGGGAAAGTTTCTTCTTAGATATACCTGGATATAAATTTAAAATTAATCATATTTCTTCCTGTATGTCAGATTTTTCCAAAAGTCATTCAGGATTAAAATGAGATACAAGAACTGAGCAAATTGAATATACAGTATATTAACATTTTAAGATTATACAGTATTCATTATTTCAGTTTATATTATTTCGTTTTATTTCTACATTTCTGAAACAGTTGTGGTCTTCGTGTATAAGGATCATGTGAACTTGAAAAAAATATTGAAGAGGTTTTGTATGTGAGTATCTTCCTTGTATGTCAGTTATTCTGGGTAAATTGTTGGAGACAGAGCAGCTGAAGCATCATGTGATCAGCCCTTTCCTAAGTTAAAATGTTTTTGTCCTGAAATTTCTTGGGAAACCTCTTTCAAAAACTAAATCACTCAATTAAATAAACTGCAAAATAAACTCTTCTTCATCAATAGAAGCATTGAAACCTATACCATTAGGGATAAGGTTAAAAGAAGCAATATGACAGTTTTGAGGGATCAAAGGTATTTACATAAAAATACTCTGTTAGGAAATACTCATAGTGGTTAGTACCTCTAATGGGAAAAAAATGTGGTATAGAGGTAATCATATATGTTCCTGTGAACTGTGGATTCCGTGTTTCTTTATTATTGATATTATCTCATCTCCTTGTTGAGGAGCCCTGAGAGTAGTAGAGGCAGTAGTAGAACTTCATAGCTAAAATTAAAATAGTTAAGTTAAATTACTGAAACATTTGATTCCTTTAAAATGTCAAAGAAGCTTCTAATTCCATTTTAATAATCCTGGCTATTGACATCTTCCCATTCCTCAGCGGGAACACAGAGCAAAACCATGGATACAAAGGGAGCTGCTTGTGATATTTACAGTTCTTGTCTTGACAAGGACTGGGTATGATTAGAAACACTGTGGAAGTTACTTGTGGTTGCTTTGACATTAGCAGTTGCTGAAGTTGTTTTGTCATCCAGGCTAAAATCTGATGGGAATTTTCACATTTCCATGTCCCTCTTCATAGTGTTGCTCATGGATGGAAATTCATTTCAAAGGATTCATAATAACTAGCACTTCATACTAGAAATAGCTTGTAGTAAACACAAGGGCCATTCTTCTGTCATTTTTCTTTTCTTAAGATCAGTCTTGGTGTCAAAGAGAGTTATGCACAGAATTATGAAGTATGAAAGCAATCATGGACCAATATGTGAAATGGTTAGCCAGAGCTGACAGGGTGCAAATGAAAAAGAGATCATAGAAATTTTAATACTAGCAATTTTAGGCGTTCCATAAAAATAATCTGTTCAATTAATTCTTCATATATAACAAGATACATTGAATTAAACCAGCTGTTGAAACAACTAGTTATATGTGGGATAGTGAGCACTAGATAGAAGTCTTTTACACAGAACTCCAGTGAAGTTTTCCTTGATTAAATGTTTCTACTCTAACAGTACTAGCAATTCATCTATAGACAGCAGAATGTGTTGTAATTGCTTTGGAACTATACACGTGTGAGCATCTGACCAGTTTGTGCATCCTGCATAACTGGTCAGCAGGCCACTACTGGGCAGAATGAGTAAGAGGAAAACTCTTCCACTTCTGCTTTTTTCATACTAGAAGCCTCAAGATCTGGATGCAGTTTCAAAAACAGAAATAGGCGGGTAAGAAAAGGAACTTGCTAGCCAAGGCAGTTTGTAACAGGTGCTTTCAGCCCTTAGTTGCCTGCTTTAAGAAGCCTGACGTCTCTGAATCATACTCTGAAATCTAGTCCAGTGTTGCTGAAAAATGTTCTAGTATTTTTAGGTCAGTGTCTGCTGAAGGACTTCTTTTCTCAAGACTAATTGTTACTCCTTATGTGCTTTTCTAGTGCTTTACATCCACAGAGATCCAAGTAGACAAATACTATAACTGTAAATGAAGATTTCAAAGAAACAGATTGATAAGAAGCACTGCACTCAAGTTATCAATACCTTTTTCACACTTAGTAACTTATAATTAAACTTTTTTTAAAAAAAGAACAAAAATATTAGACCCAAATAAGCAGAGAGTTGATCAGAGAACTCTCAGCTTTCCCCTGTGGTGAATAGTTGTGATGCAGTTTATGAACACAAGGCGGTCAGTCCTGTTGCAGTTTGGTTATTAGTTATCTCATATAGAAGGGGGCTTTGAATGAATGGCAATTGTCTCATCTACTCTGAAATGGAAGAATACTAGAACATTATTGCTCTTTTTTACTCTTTTATAGTTTTATGAGAATAACCTGTGTATAATACTTCCTACCAGCAACTCAATATAGAATTTATATTTTCAAAGTATCTATTTTATTTATTTACTTTGAATTAGTAAATGCTAAATTACTACTGTCAAAGAGCCACCATAAACAATGGAAAATTATATATCTCACAGTGTTTGCCTGTCACTGTAAATGCCTTTACTTTTACATATTCTCCTCAAGGGCTGAATTCCCTTTTAATGAAAATCTATAAATGCCCTCTGCCTACACTTACTGACTCTCTTTTTTTACTTTTTCACTATTTTAGCTATCAGTAAATGTGGGTGGTATAAATTTAAATATGCACAATTTCCAACAAGTTTTGAGAACATTTATTACTTTTCAGTACTTAAGGCTGAAATAGCAAAAAAAAAAAAATCAATGTATTTTCTGATTATGAAAACCCAATAAAACTTAAATTGATGTTTTTCTAAGCAAAATAGTTAGAACTAATTAGTTTCATGGTCTACTGAGTAGAAGAGTAAACATTTTCTAAGAACACAGTTTTGCCAATGATTAGGGGAAAAATGTCATACTGAACTTGGTAAGCAGAAGAAAATAACCTGAGTAGTGAGATCAGGTGTACCCATTCTATTTAGAATTATATTAATGCTAATAATGCTCTCTGCACTATTTTTTTTTCTGTAAAAATTAAAATGCTTTACAACAGTAAATAGAATTATGTCCTGATGTATGCAAACATATCAGAAAAATGAAGTCAGAGAGTAGTAAATTTCACATATTGATACATGAAGTAAAAAGGAGTTGTCAGATCATCTGCTTTAAAGTCCTTTATGCCACAGGACAATAACTTTCATCCATTGCCTTTTATGATGAACCCTATAGCATGTTTTGACTAAAACATGAAATGCACTTGAATAATGGAGAGAGCCAAGCGAGTACAAGTGATGTTTTCATTTGGGATCTATCCATTAAGATTAGTGATATTCTTGGGTTGTGAGAGTTGCAGGTTTTCTAAAGTTAGGTGAGGTGGATCCAAAACTTTGTTATGTTCTGAAGATAACAAGAGAAGAAAAAAATCACTTCATTTCACTGTTTCCTCCTTTTTGCTATTGTTAAAAGCAGTGTCTGGTTCTAATTTTTTCCTCTTACCTTCATCTAGTGTGAACCATATTTGTTTCTCCACATGACTCCCAGATTTACCCTCCCTTTTTAGTAGACAGGATATATTTTCTGACGATTAGCTCTGTGTCAGCCACTTGATATATGCCTCAGAAATCAGGAAGATCAATTGCACTTGCTATATTATCTCTACGATGCTGTCCTTGTTCATATGCTTCCTTCCGTTCCTAATGCATTTTAGAAATAACAAATCCAAATATAAACTCTAAAAGTTTGTTCAATAATGGATTTTCTCCTTTGCCTTTAGTTTCCTATGTAAGTTTTCAATACATCATAATTCATTGAGATTATTTCTGTTTTTTCCATGTGTTCACAGTTACTCTTACATTTATAACTAATGTAGCTACTATACACAGAAGGAAAATTAATTTTTAACCAAAGCTTGTCTCTTTATTGCAGTATTACAACATTTTGGCTTTCTAACAAATCTTCCTGTAGAATTCATAATTTTTATTATTTTTTTCTGTATAATTTTCCCATCAGTCACCCTCTCTCAAAATGTTCCTCAGCTTCAGAAAATCAGGCTTTTTGACACATCAGGGATATAGAGAGTTAGATTATATTAGATATACAGTCTTTAAATCCAGGCTGCATTCATTTTGCTGAGGTATAATGAAAAGAGATGCCTTTAAGGTAACTTCCAGTCCACTTTTGATTTCATATCTTTCTAATTTAAGGATATTTAATATATAATTTATGTAATATTTA